>CM057816.1:12418552-12837180 GCA_030067965.1 Latrodectus elegans
ATTACAAACCCCTTCATAACTGTTTTTATTGATATTAAACTTTTTTGTATTGCAAATAATTGAATTTTGTGTTTTGCATTGAATTCAGTAATAAATTCTCTTTAAAATGATATATTGAAGTTTTCATTTTGCGAAAGGTAAAATTTCCTATAAGCATACAAGTTATAAAACAAAAATTTCCAAAGGTGTCCATAAATTCGGCCCCAACTGTATACCTAACAGATCCCTCTGGATGCCTTCCAACTCCATTTGAATGCATTTCTGACGATTTGAGTATTCGAAACATTAAATGATTTGAGTAAGGCTTGAAAACATTTGTTGCAATGGACAAAAATTTCTTTTCTTAAAATTGAAAAAAAAAATATATATATATATATATATATATATATATATATATATATATATATATATATATATATATATATATGAGCATGATACTGAAAGGAGGGTGGTTCTTATATCGCATGTGTTTTTTCTCTCTATTCATCATGTTATTAAAAATTTAAAAATTTTCAAGTGTAGAAAAGAAATCGTCGCGCCTTGGTTCTTAATTTTGTCCCTCGTTGAAAAGGGATTTTTTGCAAAAGGACTTCATTTAAAGTGGATTCCATATCATAGCCCTCTATGCACTGGATAAGAATCAAACCCACAAATATATTGAGCTGAAACACAAAAGTAACAATTTGCCTACCAATTTGATTCAACTATTTTTAAAGTGCGAAGATTTCCCTTATTTAATTAAGATATTTCCACTCTAATAACTCCTTGTGGTACTCAGCATAGTTAGGATTTTATTATCAGCAAAAATATAATTTAAATATTTAAATTTTTCATGGAGTTTAGATTTCCTTTTAAAATTTTGTTTCGCTTTTTTTAATTTTTCAATTAACACTGGTTTGAACTCACTGTAAAAATATGATGCTATACACACAACTGCGTTAGTGATTGTTCCTAGAAAAGAAAGGCGCGTTTCTCTTCACCTTTTTAAAAGGTGATAGCTCACTGCAATCAGTGGGGGACACAAGAAAAAATACATTTTTTTTCATGCCCACATATTAGTTTAAGAATTAATAATAGTTACACTTTTAAACTTTTAGGGATAAAAATGTTTTTGCCATCTTCAATGAAAATATTCTAACATTTAATACTCTATTTAAAAAATCTGCAAAAATCGAATGGAGAAATTCCAAACCCAACACAACTAAAGTTGTAACTAAAATTTTTAAATATTTTCTAACTCATGCAATGTGCATGAAGTTCGACTACACAGGAGGTATTTTGTACTACAAAACAATTTTTCAAAGAGGCAGTTTTATCCATTTATTTTTAAAAATGGACTAGAAATTTATTATAAAATAACACTAAGAAAATTGATGTCATAAGTATTTCAGTTTTGAATATATTTCAATTATCACTGCAAATATTTCAGAATCCTGGAATTTATACCAGGATTGATCATATATTATGTTAACCTTTCCCATAATTCGTGAAGTTGAAATCAATAGTTGAAATTATCTAGCGGGTTCTAAGCCGAACAAATTGAATACGAGTTTTATATAATGGAAGAACAGAAATTTATAATGTATGACACTTAAAAATCTACAAATGCACTTTTAATTCATAGGTAAATTAAAACTTTATTTTTTCAGAACTTCATGTCGAAATTGCAAATAAATTCACTGAAATTGTTGCAGCAACATGAGTTGGGCTCTACCAAAATCAGCTAAGAGGAGTCGGATTTTGAAGTAAGGACAACGTATAAGATTCCCAATACTTAGCCTCGCCCCTTACCAGAGGAATGATCACTTGGAAGATATTACGACCATGCCCAGTTTTAAAAAGTCCTCGGTGCCTTTAGCAAACACGATAGATCTTCGGTTAAGTTTGGATTCTAGTTTGTTACCTTCCAATAATGAGAACAACGCCCTAACCAACCAGGCCACTGCGGCCTCAATATCACTACATTCATATAAACTTACCTTGAATTAAAACTTTGGACCGCTTTAATTTCTTTGGTGGCGTAGGTGCTTGCTGCCGAGCCTCGTCCATCCGTTTGCGTTCCTCGCCTGAATGTCAAAAGATATAGGAATTACAAAAGATTCAACATCTAAATCTATATAACAATACATTTGAAAATTATATAATTTTTAGCATAAATCTAGTTTTTAGTAATAAAATTTACAAGTGAAATGTTCTATAAAGCCAATTACATGTTTAATTTGAAGATTCAAATTTAATGTTTAGTTAATTGTTTAGAGATTTTTCTAAATTTAACAGAAATATTTAAACAAGTGAAAAATAATGTATTGATCAAGAAAGTTATTTTGCAGATACATTAGATTTTGTTCATAAACACTAGAGATTATAAGCATTTAAGTTTTCGGTCTTTGATGATTCATTAAAGAGCAATATTGTCATAAAACTAAACTCCAGCAAAATGATATGAAGTGGGTGCTAAAAGTAAAGCAAAAGTATTTTAAAGAGTTTGTATCAAAACTGTCCATAAATAAATGGGCATCATTTAACTTTAATTAAACACTCTTTTTAAGCAATGCTTATGCAAATCAATAACTTCCAGAATTAAAAATTTTGCTAATTCTTGTATAATTGATAAAATCATTTCATAATTTTATCAAGGTTTTTTTATATTTGGTATTTGTTTTTTTTATAATTTTCTACAAAAGCATATGTTCTATTATAATTTCGTACTGGACAAAGAAAATTTATATTTGTTGAAAAATTAAAGGTGCATGTAGGGTTAACGTCTGAAAACGTGCTTGTAAAGCTATTTTTCCACTGTTAGTTGAAACAGTTTCCTTTTTTCTTGCAAGAGATGAAAAAGTTTTATAAACAGCTTCATACAAGAATCCAATGCTTGAAATTTTGCTATCCTTAAAGGAGTAGAAATATAGCACAGTTTTATCTCAATTTACATTAAATAGGTTCCTCTAACAGGTCAATGAAAGACTAGCTCTATAGGAATATTCAGCAAAGTAAGCTTCAGAATCTGCAGCACAAATTCTAAAATATTTGAGAACTTAAGTACACCAGTTTTATTTTTTACAAGAATAATGCTTTACTTGGTTTAGTTTATTTTGCTTATGGTGTAAGTTTACCTTTGACTATTGACACTAGCATGGCCTATGATTAATTTTTCCGATCAAGTATTGATTTGACAGGAACACATCTGAAAGACCACATAAGCGTCCTTTACTATCTACATACTAATCACAAAATGTAAAGTTAAATTTGCAATGGTAACTTTTATATATTCCATCATCTTACCATACTGCTTGTGAGATCTCTAGTAAAACAAATTTTAGAATAAGATATGCAAAAATAATTTATAAGCATGGATTCCAGATAGATATAACTAGTAATAATTAAACTTCAAATGCTTTATAGTGAAATATCTCATGGATTGAAAGTAAAGTTACAGGAGTCTTGGTAATAATTTATCATCTTTGACAAAAATTTCTTGTTCCAACATTCTACGATGTTAGTTTTTCTTGAAGCCAATATTAATTTATGTTTCATGATTTTAAATCAGTTATAAAAAGAATTATATATATTATCAGAAAATTTGTACCCTTCAAAGCTTTTAACTTCACAACGACTCTTTATTTTAAAAGTAAAAAAAATTGAAATTCCTTTATATATAAAAATATAAAAATTACATTTTCAAAAATAAAGTGTACATTTATTACTGATTCGATTGTAATAGAGTTTGAATTGTAATTACGAAAGTTTGTAAATTTCAGCGAAAATATCAAATTTTATTTCTTTGAAAATATTTGACATTGATGCCTACAAAACTACTTCATAGCCTGAAATTCATATAAATTTTTCAACATGGTTTTAACATTCAAATGCTGTTAATAAGAATACTTACTGGGAATGCTCGGGAACACCTTGTGAAAAGAGACTTGTCTTTTTCTTTTTTTTTGTTCTGGAAAAAGAAAAATGTGTGAAATAAGTTTAAGTTACCATTTAAGTCATTGCTCTTAATATGAACTATATTGAATGATTATATTTCAGTTAAAATCGTTAAGCGTTCTGAAAGCAAGTAGATTTTCAATAAAAATTGTTTAAATTATAGATTTTTAAATTTATTCTGAATAAGTTTAAGCGCCTTTTATTTAATATTCACAATAACTTCTAATCAAAGTTAATTTTGAGAAGTCTAATATGAAATTAAGAATTTCATTGTAAAGCAATTTCAGCAAATTTTTGAATTTTATAGTTTTTAAATCAATAATCAAATTTCAAATAAAATTCAAAAAACAATTTGTTACATTCACTCGTTAATCATAAAGTAACATTTTATACAAATATATAATCCGGGATAAATAAATTATATGGGTTTTCTATTCAAAATAAACAAATTGAGATGCTATCCTTTTTCAGTTTTGAATAAATTTAAATTGCTCCTTGCTCATAAGAGCACAAACGACTTTCGCAAACCTTTTCTGCAAAATCACTCAATTTTTGAAAAAGGTGGGCATTTATTTATGAAAACCCTAAAGTGATACATTAAATTTAAATATTTAAAATATCGGGATAATACAAATCTGAGATAGTTAAAATATATTCTTTACACTTATAAATAAGAATTTTAAATTAAATTTAAATATTCAAATTTAAAATTTTAGTTATGAATAAGGACATAAGGAATTTATATATGAAAAAATATAGAAAATATATACTTATACGAGTAAGGATTTATAAGATGAATTTATATAAATAATGAATTTATTAGTCTTTTCAATACCAACTCCAAAGCTTTAGCAAAAGTAAATTTTCAGTTAAATAGTATTTAATGTTATTTGTAGGATTTGCTTAACAAAAATTTCAAATTCAATGATTTTCAAAAGAAAAGAAATCTAAAGTGAAACTTCTTTATTTTGAGAAGTTATTAAATATTGATTTTTACATACAGAAAATTAAATCAGGGTCTGGAGTTTAAGATTCTGATTAATTGGTTAACAACCCATTCAAGATTGGTATCAAATTAGAGTGTTTTCATATGAAGTTCAGATAAATAACCATTATGATGCAGATATTTCTCTTAAGCGGATTCTCAGAAATTATGTAAACTTGCCTTTTCCATGAACATTTTAGTGACTGAGATTTTTTAATTGATTGTAGTTTTAGTACTGTGTTTTTTTCCTACACTTAAAATATGGGAAAACTATATAAAAGTATTCTAAAACTAATTTGATTAAATTAGGAAAAAATGAAACTATTACATATATTTAAGTGTATAAAAATGGGGAATGAAGCTTGAAATAAGCAGAAATCTTGAATTTTGAACATCTTTCACAAAAATTCTTACCTATGAAATTTTACTCATAAGAATTCGCAAATACGTGAAAAATTTAATGAATTTTAAAATTTGTTAACATTGTCTAGGCCAGATTTTTAAATTCTTTAAATATTTTGTTTTGTAAAATGAAGACTTGAGAATCTTTAATGATTTTCAGACATCAAGATTATTGCTAAAGTTAAAATTAGAACAAACGTGACATTTGCTTGAAATTATAAAAATAAACAAGTGAAATATTTTTTAAGTAGACTAGAGATTAAGAAACTTTTAAGATTTAAATATAAATCGACATTTTTGTAACCACAAGTGTCTGAAGTTTACGCAATGAATACAGTACCTTTGCATAAAATCAAGCTCATGTTAACATTGAAATGTGTCGAAAATAAAGTTTTCATTGATTCAATTTTTGGATTTATTAAAGTATTTTAAGTAAATTGGTTGCTTTAACCATCAGAAGCTATATAGTTAAATTAGCTACACTTAACATTTTAAATTAGCTGCAGTAATATATTAAAACGTGCTCTTTTGTATGCAAAAATTATGAAGAATGAAGATTAACAAAAACTACACATTTCTCGTTTGTTTGGAAAATCTGATTATAATTATAAAACTTAGCACTCTAAAGCAATTATGATTTTGTAAAAAATGACTGATTTGTGTAACTAGCGGGATTCTTTAAACTTTGCAAGTTTTATTTTGTATTCATAATTTGTTACTTTTTGATTTTCGTTTGAAATAAGGAACTAATTTGTTAACATAAAAACTACAGAAATCATTTGTTCTGCAATTTAAGGTCATAGTTATGTAAATTTTTCAGCACAAAATAGTTTATATATACTACTAAAACGTTAAACATACGCATGTATGTCACTGTTTGAATATCATGAAACATTGCTTCAAATACAGCAGTAAATTAAGAACTAATGTTTCCATAATTTATATGCCTTTGACGTAATTAAAAATATCTGTACATTTTTAATAAAATTTTTTATATGGAATTAATTTGTTCTCACAGTTAACATTGAATAGCAGAAATATTTTAAATTGTCTTGTTCATAGAAAATTTTCGATGCTAGATGCGATTAGGAAACGTTCAGATTTTTAAAAAGGGATTGACACCAAACTCATTTTCATCATTAGACAATAGGTTATTATTTTCTATGTATCTACAACGTAGCCGCCTTTTGCGGTTTCAATTCTCTGTATCTATGATGCTCATTAATATTTCCATAAAATTGATTGAGCTGAGAATGAGAGATTTAAGTGTACTATAAAAATATAACAACACTATCAAAGAGGTGTACTCTAAAATGGCTTAGTTTATCTTTTTCAAGATTTATTTTGGGACATAAGTGTATTGATAAAAACATTTTAAATTTTAAATCATAATGTTTGAAGGTCACAAATAAATATAGCTTTTTTATATATGAAACAATATATTCGATATTTTTTACGTTGATATTCTGTATTTGGATAGGAATAAAATCTAGAATATTTTTATTAATGCAGTGCAACAAACTCAGAAACACTCAAGATATGACATCTAAATTCATTTTTTATATAAATTCTGGACTTAATGTATAAAAATTTATTTCAGTTCAACAATTAGTTAATGCAATAATATACACATCTAAATCTGATATGGATTGTGTAGATATATTTTGCATTTAAATAAAAATTATCTTATTTGTTGGTCTAGTATTTATATTTAAATATTTTTTCCTTTAAGAATAAAATTTTAACTATTCAATTCATATTCAAGTTAAGAAATTTATAAACAATACATAAATCAGTTTATATTTGAAAACTATATAAGAATACAAAACAAGATTTAAATGCCAAAATCAATTCATTAGTTTTGACATATGTCATGAAATTTTATTTGATAACGTTTATACAATTCAATGTTGAGTATGGAAATATTTATAGAAGAAATTTTTTTTTTTTTATCAAAAGTCAATCTTAGCATTGCATAACAATGATAAAGTTGAAATGAATGTAAAAAATTTATTAAGTTTCTCTCAGCAAATAGTATATATTTCTGTGTATTACCAGAGAACTAAGAATAATCAACATAAATTTTTTTAAAAAAACTTACTTAATACAAGAGGTGGGTGCCACTCCTCCTCTTCCTCTGTAGAACCTAGACATAGAAATTTAAATCTTTTATCAGTCATTTCAACCAAACTTTTTTATGCATTTTAAAAGTATGCAATGTTCGTTCAATGATTTAAATACCTTGTCACAGAATTTTGGTTGTTTAAAAAAATTCATTCAAAAACTAAATTCATTTGGATTTGTTAAAATTAAATAATTTTTTCGTTCAGTAAAGTTACTCCCAATAAAGTAAGCTGCATCACTAATTTCAGTCCTTGATTCCATGCTTTGTTTTATTTCTTTTAAATAAAGCCTTTTCATCCGTTAAGTAATGCTCGTATCATAACAAACACTAATTCACAATACATAAAAGGATTACCCGAGAGAAATTGTTTCATAATCAAAGGATTAGTCAAGTCTACTATATTTATCAAATTTAACTACGAAAAGATCCAAAAATGAAGGTTTTTAGGTGTTCATATATAAATATTAGTCATAGAATAACAAACAATAAATTAAAGATATCAAAGTTCTATAACATTCCGACTCTGCTACATGTAATAAAAATTCCAAGTATTCAAATAATTTGCTACTTATTTATGTTTATAGCAAAACACTTACTTTCAGAGGCAATGTCTCTCTTTTTCGAGGCCGGCAATTCTTTATCACCTTAAAATAAGAAAGGATGAATCAAAAAACAGTTTTCTATTCAAAAATTGTCTTTATGCACAAATATAAAATTTTGTGTTATACCTTTTACATAATCTCAATTATAAATTCCTTTGCTTAATGATTCACAATACGCCTGCATTATATTTAGCAAAGAATTTTTCTGAGATGTAAGAAATTAATAGAGTAGAAAATTCTTACTTCATTGGTTAGTGTATTCAACTATGTATTTTATTTATTGAGGCTAACATCAAAGTTTAAAATGTTAACGATTTTTCAATGAAGCATATGCAAAAACATACAAAAATTTGTCATACATGTTTTTAATGAAACTAAGTCACGCTGGCATATAAAAATGAAGGACGATATTTACCAAAGCTCACCATTAAAAACATACACTAACAATGACATCATTTATATATAGATAAAAACGAACTTGTAGTCATCCTTACGTGCATTTACACAAATTTTGTGATTAAGAATAATACGAGTAACAAAAATAAGCAAACACCAGGCTTTTGTATTTAAGGTGACAAAATTTGAAGATCAACAAGTTTTCAGCAGATTTGTTGGCAATAGTCAGACATGTCCTGCATTATCAGAGAGAAACGATTTGCTTGATTCGTTAAGATGGCTGATGGAAATGATGTCATAGGCTGGTGCTTCTAGGCGCCTTGATGTCTCGCACTACGGTCCAACGTCTCAGGAACCAACATCAAACCGAAGCTTCTGTGTATAGATAGCCACGATCTACAACTGCAGAAGATCATTTTACAGCTCCTTCGGCCAAAGAAGAAGCATTTCTATGCCTTAACTATATGTAGACCACTTTAACATCAAGGAGAATAGCAACTAATACGGTGCAAAGGAGTCTTCTTAATGCAAGACCCCATTATACATCAGAGAAGAACCTACACATGTTTAAAAAGTATAATTACATAATCTTTTGCCAATGACAAAATGGCTTTGAATATTTGTATCTACTCTTTACATTTTTGTTAGAATTGGCTGTTTTGAAAATTAAATTCATGCATCACCACATTAAATTGTTAAAAATATGTTTTATTCTCCTTGTGGATCCGCGAATTTTTCATTATAAGAACGAAATATCGAATTTCACATACACATGCAGTCATTCCAGTTTCATTATGTCCTAAAGTACACTATTATTTCACTTCATTAAGGATCAGTGAACTCTTATAACAATTTAAGTAATGGCAGTTACATAAAACTTTGACATGTGTATTTAAGAAATCTGAATTCTCCTTAAACATAAACTTATTTAATTGATGAAGTGTTGATAAATGATTTATATTATTTCTGATTAAGAAATGATTGAAGCATGGTTAGAATTTTAAAGACAATTTAGATAAGTTTTACATCGCGGAACGCACAAGAATAGATATCTGATGATAAAGGGATTATCTGTCCACATATCCATGAATAGTCTAGCATTAACCGATTACAAGATTTGTCGTTGGCAGCATTTAAAGATGTTGAAAAAAAGAGGGATTTGTGTTCGTATTTTAAGTTAACATTCTTACTCCTTGTCAGCGGTGTGGTGAAGGGGGGCAAGGGGGTCTATCATGCCCCTTTCAGAAAAAGGCCAAATATGTACGAAAATTGTCAGAATTTTTTCATTTTATTTTTATTTTTTTTTAATTGAAATATCAATTTTATTCGGATAAATATATTTTAACTTCAATAATTTTCTCATGTTCAAGAACTTGTCATAAATGAAAGTGTTCATATTTCCATATTAATTGCTGAATTTAGTTCATATTAAAAAGTGTTCTTTTAATCGCGTTTTCCATTATCTTTTCTTAGATTTTTTTATACTTTGCCCCAGATTTGTGGTGTTTTATCATTTAGTATAGTAAATATTATACATGTAATGACTGAAATATTTTACTTGTTTTCTGATGAAAATTATGAAATATAAACAATATTGGTTAGTTTCCTTTTTATGCATTTGAGGTGTTTTTAATTTCAACTTTTTCACCAAATACGTGATGTTATATATCTCTTGATTTACAAATCAATAATTTATAGAAATTCCATAAAGCTAACCTCGTGATCTGTAACCGATTTGTTTTCAATAAAACCCGAGAATCATAATAGGTATTTAAATATATAATACATACGTTCGATTTATCTTAGGGCTTCAGTAAAGCTAAATTTAGATGATATATTGAAGCTGGAAAAACTGCATTTTAAAGAATACTCATTAAAAATAATTGTTTTATAAAAAGTTCTAATGATTTTGATTTTAAATTTTCTCTTGTTGATTAAATTAACTTTACTGGAGCTCTGTCCTTATCTTACAAAGGAACCTGACAAGGATGAATAAACTAAAAATGTTAAAAGAATCAAATTACTTGAAAATATTGATTTTCATATACATTTTATTTACTAAATATCATTAAATTTATTAAAAAGAATTTAGAATATAAAACGAAACTGAAAGATATTGAGACTTGGAATTTTTAGGAGAAATTCTTGTACATCGCCCCCAGAGAAAAAGGCTGTTTTTATCACAAGCCTTGTTGTATCCTCTTAGACTACTGTCGCGTTACACTCGTGAAAAAATTCGCATTGAAATGCATTTCTCATTAGCAGTCCTCTTTGTCCGAATATGTGCAGCAACGGACTGATCCTCAACAGAAGAGAATTCTTTTTCAAAATAATAATGCAATATTTAATAAAGAAAATTGTGCTCGAGGAATCTAAATACGATACAACGCTGGAAATATATATAAGAATGTAATTAATTACCTCCAAATGCTATGAAAATTTACAATTTCCTTTTATTTTAACTATTTATCCTCTTAGAATATCATTTCGTACCCACAAATTTTGGTCTTTAGTGCTGTTTTGTTAAAAACTTCGCAGTGGAAATGTTGACTCTTATGATTAATTTTATTTTGCTTATTTAGCAGATTTTTTGCCATTACGAATATTTATCAACATGTATAGTCTTGAAATTTCAAATCAAATTGTTTATTTAAATTTTTTTGAAATCAAAATATTTAAAATTTAAAGACTTTCGAAAATAGTTTTTATTTGATTTGTAATTTTATCGCCTTTATATTAATACATTATGTTAAAAAATTCTTTTGAGAAGTTAAAAAGAGCAAATGTATTAAACATTTTTTATATGTAAACATAAAATGTTTCTTTAACTTCATATTTCAGTTAATAAAATGAAAATGCTTAGCTTAGAAACTATTTAAAAGAAATATAATGAAACAAGCAAAATTATGCTTTGTAAGAAGCTACATATTAGCAATATTTTTAATGTTATAAAATGATTCAGAATAATGTTTTTAAATATGAATTAGTTCTCATTAATTAAAAAATTTATTTTAAATTCATAAGAAAGCCTTTTTAAGCATATTGAAAATAAGTTGAAGATTTTCAACCAGAAAATCTCAGTAAAATTAAAGATAGTGTAATTAATCCGGCGATTATGTTTATAATAACCGGTGGTGATCATACACAATCCCCACTAAACTCGGTAAATGTGATAGATTATTGAAATATATGGATAATTCGGTAAATATATGTATAATGCCCAATGCGTGATGGAGAGAAAATGTCAAATTCCGATTACTTTATAGAAAAATATTTAATACTTAAAAATACTTTAAAAAGAAGTGTTTTTAAGCTATATTAAGTAATTCGTCCAGAAGAGTTTGAAAAACATCATGACTTAGAATAAAACATACAATAATCTCTCAGTTTAAGAATTTAAATAATTGAGTTTTATTTTCAAGTTCATTTCAATCGATATTATAAGAACTTATACTATGGTCTAACATATCGGTATTTGATGGAATAGGTATTCAAAAACATAAATTGATCAAAATTACTAAAAGTTAAAGTCTAGTTTTTCATTAAAATACAGAACTTTAAATATTAACTATTTCTTATAGATAACTTTCATATTTTGTTAATTAAAAGATATGGAAAAACAATTTAGATTTGAATTTATGAAACACTTCCATGTCAAAACAAATTAAAACTATTTTAAAAAATAATTTATTTACATTTGATATAAATTTACATACATTAGGCTGCTGTAACACTTAGTATTACATTTTGTCAGATTTTTCACATTCCGATTTATCAAATTTACACATTCTCTCTCGAAACACATGGTTAATATCATTGAATGTCAGAAAAATTTTCTAACACAATCTTTGACTAATTCTTAAATTTCTGTTTAATTTCTACTGATGCACCTATTTCCGAATCCCATTCTAGTCAAGATTTTTTACTAGGTTTTTTAATTAATTCAAAACTATAACTTGAGCCTTAAAGTTTATATTTAAGATTTTAAAGTAGATACTTTGCTGTTATTTTCATAATACTCTTATTACATGTTTATTCTATACATTATATTTTTAAGATGGGGCGCCAAAATCGGTATCTATCCGGGCGCCAAATGAGCTCGTTACGCCACTGTTCCTAGTAATCCGTCAGATGACCATTATGACAGTATATAAATAATTCTTGCAAAACTAAAGAGCTTAGAATTCCATGCGATTTTATTGTACTCGTTTTAAAATAGCTTAAGATTTGCATTGCAAGGTGCTCAAGTGAAAGAATTATTACAGCTGCATACTCGGACTATTGGTCCAATTCTATAATTGATAACTTTCTAAATGTCATTAAGAAAACATTGGAGTTTGTAGAGAGCTGACATATTGAATAAAAAAATACTTTTATATCTATGAACATCCTTTAAACTGATGAATAAGGTACTCGTACTTCCATTTTTTTATACAAAGGAGCATAACAGAAAACTACAAAAATGCTGGTTAATTTGAAGAAACCAGTATCCGAAGTTATTTAGAATACTGCAGTATCAAGAGTTGAATTTATTAAGTCTGATAAGTTTTGTTTCAATTATTAGCAAGTTAAAATATTAAATAATTTAAACATTGCCATTATCAAAAAGCACAATTTTCGTACTTTCCATACTCTAAGATACTACAAATTTATATTGAAAGCTACCAGTATTGACATAAAATCTGGCCAAAGGATAGCAACATCATGCAACTCATGATAAAATTTTAACTTTTTGCTAGATTTTGAAAGAAATTAAGTATTATCATTTTGTATAGGTTAAAATGTGAGAAACTTTCTCGATTGCTCATTATTTAAATACATTAAATGTTTTATTACAATTATTTGATGCTTTAATATCAATTTAGGTTACATTTTCAAATGTAATACTGTTTGTAATAATGATTTTTAAACAATTTAATTTCTTTTTAAAGGCTATAATTTTCTAAACTAGCATTTCCACTCTTATGAAAAATAAATTCGGACAGTCTAAAATCTTGTTTGCTTCCTGAAATAAACGTTAAAAATAATGTCATAATTTTATACATTTAGATATTAACGCTGAAGGAAACCTCTCCAGTAAATGCATATATTAAGTACAAGGTAACAAAGATTTAACTTATTTCACTTTACTCAATGGGAATTTGTCAATATATAGATCTCTGCATTCCATACAGTTTAATCTTAAAATACACTTAGTCAAATCTGTACAAAAAGCCATTTCTTTAGCAGTATACGGTTTTCATTTAAGGGAGATTATTGAAATTAAACTAGTCATGTAACATAATCTAATACACAAACATTGGTACAAAATTTATGCCAGTATATATACACACATATACACCTTAATGAATGTATGTGTAAGAAGTCAAATTCACAATGAAAAGGAATCGTCAAATTAGGAGTATTTCAATATTTTGTGAAAAAAATAGGTTAACAATTTGTATTAAAATCTTACCCTCAGAAGACGGCCCAGAGTCTCTCTTCCTCTTAGTGACCGGCGTAGCTTTGCCGTCACGTTTTACTCCTAAGTGAAGAAAATAATTACAGATACGAGTTTTGTAATCAAAGTAAACAAATTAGTCACTCTGAATTAATTAGTAAGCTGAAGCATTTCTTAAAATATTTAAAGATTAAGTTTTACTTATATTTACTCAAGTACATGAAATATTTAATGCTAATATATTTTGTGTACTCATTTCAATTGTTATTCTATGGTAAATATTTAGTGTCTATTAAAATTGAAACATCTAAAAATCAGACTCCGGTGGAAATAAACTAACATCTCCAACAGTCAATTTCCCGACAAGGAGAAGGGTATACATCTCCTCTTACTAGGTTGGTATGTACCTCAACGGACAATTTTTGCTCACGAGGGCTGATTAAACTGGGACATACGGTTTAAAGTGAATTCCGAACCACTGCAAACATCCATGCTCAAGGTGGGATTGGAATTCTCGAAATGTTGAACCAAAGGCAAGAGCGCTAACCATTCGGCCGCCAGCTCACCTTACTCTTACCAGGAGATTTAATGAAGTTACTCTTTGCTCATCATGCAGCGAGTTTCAAAGGCACTGTTCGCAATTCTCTCAATTAAAAGCATATTTGTGCGAATCTTGACAAGATTTATTTAGGTTATCCGCATAAAGTCTAAAAACAGATTAGGATGAATGAAGTATGCTGTCAGATTCACAAGACCGGATTAATATCTTTTTTTTTTTTTTTAACTATCTTTTATATTCCGAGTATGGCAACAGCTTACTTCTTGTGTTCTATTTACTCAATAAGAATTGATTTTCAGTTACTTTATATCTATATTATTGTTGTTTGAGGTGCTTTTAATAATTATTACTGTACTCACATCATTCTGAGTACTATTTTATGATATAAAGAAGGTCTTTTAAAATTGTGAATAAGCTGTTCTGTGTTATTGTAACCCAAGTAGTTTTTATTGAAGGATTCATTGCACCAAAGTTATGTTTTAAAAACCGAAGTCTTTATAAATTCCTTTGGCTCTCCACTACTGCTAGTTGCATGTTTAAAATGTAATTAAAGAAACAGTGAGGCCAAGAGTTCAGACTGGTCCTGCTTTTATACAAGATCAGGAATTCTTTGCTCGTAATGAAATTCTGCAAGTAGCGAGGTATCTGCTGAATTCCCCCTACAACTTCTTGTTTCACAAGAATCCTTTTGCTTTTATAATTTCAACAAGGTTAGCGTCTGTGTTTAGACATGTATAAGCCATAAGTTTGCAAGACTCCACAATTTTTAATTCCGAAAAGCAATTAATAGATTTTTATACTTATTCAATGAGTAAACTTACTTTTATCAGTACTAAAATATTTTAATGTTACAAAGTCACATTAAAAATTTATTCGATATTTTCGAAAACTATAGTTTAATGGT
Organism: Latrodectus elegans; assembly: GCA_030067965.1. NCBI lineage: Eukaryota > Metazoa > Arthropoda > Arachnida > Araneae > Theridiidae > Latrodectus > Latrodectus elegans. Next base: position 12,433,902 of record CM057816.1, read on the forward strand.
TAGACTATTTATGAAGAAACTTTCCCCACTTTCACACATATTGTGAGCGATCAACAAATGAAAGTAATTGCTAACTTTTGCTTAAATTACTAATATACTATGGCAGATCACATGAAATTGTATCACGCCATGTGATCAAAAGGTAAAATGAAAGGGAATTAAAAATTTTAATGCAACTTTTCGTTGAATTTTATTCTCATCTATATTCACTTAATATCAGAGTAAAAATCGAAGAAACTGGTAAAGAAGTTTTGATCAACAAGTAAATTAGGCAAGCTAATTGAACTTAACCGTTTCCAGGTAATTAGACTTATTCTAGAGTGATTTTTGTTGTGATTTGTACTTTCATACAATTTCAAAACTGTGGTACCCTATTCTCATATACTAATTAGTACCGAGAATAAGCATTTCCCCGTATCAGCCCATCTGGATTGGGGGAAATTCTTACTCTTCAATGTATGGACGCACCGTTCTGACATTCAGACTTCTTCACAACCACAGCAGGGAACTGGATATGGCAGGAAAATTCATTTCCCAAAACATCCAATTTATGGATATGAAATATAGATAACGTCTTGCTATATTTTATCATAACACATAAATTATACTGTAAATTGATAAACTAAAGTATTTGTAAAAAATTTAGTATATAACTTCATAGCTCACTCTGTATTTTAAAGGAGCCAGCGTATGACAAAATTTTTTGTAATGATTTCATATTAGTGTAAATGGCAACACGTTTTGTATGCGTGTTTGTATAGTTTCCTTTGAAATGCGAAGTCGCTGCGGGCATAGTCTGTAATGATCCCTTTCTAACGTACTAATTAGCAATGAAAATAAAGTCTGGAAAGTGTGAAATAGCATCACGCTTCAAGGCACGGATTATAGTTCCGGCAGGAAATGCACTTCCAGTTAACGTTCTCTAGTGTGTGCCTTCTAACGGAAAAGGGATGTACTAGTAGACCAGAATAATTCTAATGGCCCAGCCACTTGGCTCTGATGTGTCGCTAGAGTAATTAACATCTCTTTTAAACCAAAATCTTAATTCTGTACTTCACACTGAACATTGACCACTAATCTCTAAAATTGTCTGGAATCGTTGATTTCTGATTTAAATATATGAATACACAAGAAGTTGTAATTCAGAAGTTAACTATAAGGATCTGCTTACAGGATAGAACTCTTTATATTTCAAGTCCCCTAAAAATTCATACATTCTGCACAAAATTGAAGTTTAAATCACATTTCTTGCAAAGTTGATAACAATTATGAATGTTTGTGGTCTTTAAGAGAAAAAATAAGATTATATTTTTATGAAATTAAGCAATGAAACTAAGTAGCACGAATAAATTTAAGATTTAACTCTGTACTTATCTGGATGAGAAAACTTACTGTGGAAAGAGTAGTGATACTGTCGGGCCTGACTCCTGCGCGCTAGCATGGCATCTCGTTTTTCTTGCCTTGCCTTTATTTTCTCTGAAATATTTTAACATTTTTTGCTGTTAAACTGAGAAATCATTTTATTGCCTTAAATATAAGTATTTTAAACATACATATCTTTGTAATTATATATTAACATATGCTTATTAGTAATAAAATTTGCAATATACAAATTATAAATATGATTAGTTATGAAATAAACTTATTATTCACTAATGTTTTCTCATCATTTAAAGTACATAAAATTCAAAATATGCTTCAACAAATGTATAGTTTTCAAACTATATTTAGTATCTTTTCAGAGATTGATTTTTTTTTTTTTTTTGTAATCAATTCCATTAAATCAAAAGTTTAAATTCTGATTTTAAAATTATATATACAATATCTTGTCTACACAAAATAAGATTGTTGATTTGTCTACATCCACTTCCAAAGTTATATATTTAAATAACGAAATGTATTTCAAGAATAGCCATCAAATTTTCTTTCCTTCAGAAGCATTACTATGCATCATTTTTAAAGATGGGGAGGGAAAGAAAAAAACTGACTTTATAATTCAAACTAAGAAAAAAGATTGCTTTGCTGTCTCTCAATTTTTCCAAAATTTTCTCAAGTATTATTTGATAAGTAAAATAGAAATGTAGCCTTACGGAAAACATTTACGCGGTTTAATTGGAAGCATCATACATCCTCTTATTAATGAAACTTAATACTGTGGAACGTAGAGAATAAAGAGTAGACATAATTTTAACATAACTGAGGGACTGCTGCATTAGCCGCTGTCTAAAAGTTATTTACAGATATAGATGGGTGATGTGCGATTTCTTTGCTTTTGCACACGAGGACTAATAAGACCGGGACCTACAGCTTCATGTGGATTCGGAACCATTACAAGCCTCTACTCCTAAAGAGGGATTCGACCTAAAGAACTGAAGACCGCTGACCATTCAACTAGAAAATTAATATATATTAGGTATCAATGTATATTAATGAATTATTTCTGTTATGTTTGAAGTGTTGACTATCATTAAAACTGCCTGCTAAATGTATTCAAATGTCCAATATTTTAATATTATCTTGTTACACAATATGAATGCATATATTTTCATAAATTAAGTATGACTTTTGAACATGGACTTCTATTGAAAAATATTAAAATCCCTTTTCTCCAATAAAACGTAAAAATTAAGTTTTAATAAATGGTAAAATAAATCTAAAATTTGAAATTTTATAAAAAAATCAAGAACTTTACGTTTTAAAAAGTTAATGAGTTTCTAAATTGTTTAATATAAACAATTTATAGACAGATCTATTTTAGATTCTTTTTAAATGAGAATGTTTATCAAACAATTTTTGACATCTGACTGCTTATAGACAGATAATGCAATCTTATGTAACTGAAAAAATATTGCTTGTATTGTGAAAAAAAATTTATGAAAGAATCGTTTCTGCAGAAGTCACTTTAAATGAAGTTTTCTATTTATAAGAAAAACCCAACAAGTGTTCATAATAGTAAATTATTTATATAAAATACGAGTGTTAAGTTAAAAATATAATCAAAAGTGATTTTTCAAAAAAATAGATCCTAATTTAACAAATTTTTTTGTGTATTGCTTCTATCAGTAATTGTCATTAAATATATTGAATAACATTCATTTTAACTCGTATTTTATATAGCAAATTATCAGCAGATTTTTGTAAATAGTTTTAATTCTTAATTGCACTTAAATTCAAAGTCATAGTCATTCCAAAACTAAATCAAATTTAATTTTATATGGGCCAGGGATGGCGAACCAATGACACGCGTGCCCCAAGTGGCACGTTTGAAAATTGAAAATTTTGATGGCACGCACAAAAACATTTTTTTCACAAGTTAATTTTTTTAATAGAAACTAATTAGCCTACACTTAATTTATAAAATAAATATTTTGTAGTATTGAATACCTATCTTAGTATTTAACTAAAACCTTCAAATTATTCATTTTATTAAAATATCGCATGAATTCTCTCGAAATGTATAAAGATGCGCATTAAATAAAAGATTGTTAGCTCATCCAGTTTTGCCTTCTAATGTTACTGTATGTTGTCGTCGCAGCGCTCGAGACAGACGACAGAATTAGTCATTTTTAGTAACCATTGTCTTTGAAACTTCAGTGTCTTGTTAAAAAATATAACCGTTTATTGTAAATAGATGTAGTGTAGGTAAATATTTTCACATATAATTTCAAATTTTATATTCTGCACTCGTTTGTAAGAACATATGCGTCATGACTGAAGTTTTAACATGTAACAACTTTAACACATTAAAAGTTATAACTTAAGTTCATTATTTTTGAACAATAAAGTTTATTAAGAGGAATAACTTTACCATTAAAAAAAAAGCAGTATAAAATATAAAAATAATTAGTAAAATTACCTTGAATTAATACATTATTTTCTGGTGTTGGTAATATTTTTAGTACTTTAATATGTAACGAAGCATGTTCTTAAAAATAAATTTAAAGAATATTTAGAATATATTATTTTTAACAATATTATTAAAATATACATTTTTAAATTTATTGGATAAGATAAATAAAATTGCAGAAGATGAAATTCCAACTACATGGAATTCAATTCCTGACAATTTTAATTATTTAAAAATATTAGCAAAGGTAATTTTATCAATATTTTCATTGACGTGGGAATGCTAATCTGTATTTTCAGAATTATATTTTATAAAAATAAATATAGAAATAGAAGGACGGATGTGTCGAGCTCTGCATGCGTACTTTTAAAATTAACTAAATATGAAGCAGATATTAAATCATTATCATCTTGTGTACAGCAACAAAAATCCCAATAAAAACAATTGAATTAAAGTGAATTGATTCTAGCATATTATTTTCTGTAAAACATTGGTTAATAAAAAAATTGTCTAACTAATTGGTTTTATTTGTTTAATTATACTTTTTATTTGTTTAATTATATAGTTTCACGACGCTAAATTTCGAATAAAATTTTAATGTGGCACGTTGCCTATTTAAAAAAGAATTTTTATGTCTTTGTGGCACGGACATCAAAAAAGTTTCGACATCACTGGTACAAGCCTTGGACCTGACACTCTTATCTTGCATGTTTGCTTCCGAAATTTGGAAGCAATTTAATTTTATTTGCATTTTATTATTCAATATCAAATATTACTATTTACACAAATTTCTGCGTTCGTAGAGTGCACATTTTGAGAATTTTAAAAAATATGCGGAACTACTTCCATACAAAAGTTTTGTTCATCCGCAAGTTAAGCCAATCAAATTTTTTCTACCACGTTCCTCACTACAGAGTTATCCAATGAGAAAACGCAGTTATAAAAAATATAGCGTTTTACACATTCTTCTGATTGTAAACAAACAAGTTAGTATGTTTTGTTGACGATTAACGTTCAGCTTAATATTTGAATTTTCACGATTAATTGAATTTTAACATGTAGCTATTAGAATAGAACACCTTAACAATGAAGTTTGGTCATTATGCATCAGTTATTGAAATTTCAATTCAAATGTAATTTATATTAATGGATATCATTGTGAATATTAGTTAAAGTAATGTGATAAATCAATTCTATTTTTCTCATAAATATTTAATTTAAAATTAAGATTCTAAGGGTAAAATTTATCTTTTACCTATCATTTTATCTACTTAGAATACTTTATTATTAATTGCAGTAACTCAAAAAAATTCAAAATAACAGTATTGGATTTCATTGCCTTCATTGTACTAAAATTTTAAATTGCATGGAATCAACATCCGTGTTTTTAAATGAAATGTAAAAATTGATTTGTGTTTGTTTTTAATTTTGTTTTAGGGTAAAAGGCACATTTTATTTATCTAGTATTTAATTCTACGTTTCTATTTTACTACATACCTCATAATGAAAATAAGTCCTAATATCTACGATTATGGCAAAATTTATTACATATTGTGTTACGGTGTGTATTCTTTTTCGACCGAGAAGTAAATGAACAAGAGTGAAATATTCGCCTGTAATTGGCTGAATGAGTATGTAACAAAACACGTGTTTTCAAAGGCACAGTAAAAAAGTTCATTGAATTTGTTATTTATAAAAAAGGAGCAATTATTTCTTCCGAAACTTTTTACATTTATGTTTTCCACATAGAAATTGAGCATAATTTTATGTTTTTAAATTGACCCCAAAGAAGTGGTACAAAACTATTTTTAAGCCCCTTACTGGTTTCAACCAAGGTCTAGTATCTCATCCATGGAAGCAGACTGCTTTGCTCTTAAAAGGTGTCATTTGGTCTGCGAATGATGCTTACTCAGTGTTCTCTCGTATTTGTATTCAACTCAATATTCCTTAATGGGGAGGCACGCAAGAGTATAAGTCGAAAAGTTAACTGCCATCTAGGCTGGAAAGAGAACCACAATTTCTTGAATTAAATGAAAGAAGCTCCATTTGCATAACTGTGCACGAGAGCATTTGTTATCTCCTCAAATGATTTATCCACTGAGGGGTGAAGAAAAACCGTATTTGCTTGCAATGCCAAAAGTGCTTCGTGGATCTAGGCTGAATACTTTCCCTTGAGCTTTCCTTAGCATTTTTATTTTTAAAGCTTTCATGTCTTTAGTTCTTGCTGAAGGAGATTTCTCTCTCGTTTTTATTGAGGATTTTGACTTTTGAATAAGAAAAAGAGGAAATTTTAGAGAGAAGAGAGACTGCTTACTACATTTTGTGGCCTTCATAGCAGCTGACTAATTTGTCAGCTGCAGCTGAATCCTGCTTTATACACGTAAGAGCATTTCCGCTGAAGCGTCTTTTCTTGACAGGCATTTTGTTAAAGATTTTAGTGTTCACACCGCTAAACTGGTTAATGAAGGGAGATTTATTTTTTCAAAATGGTATTGCAAGATCCAGAGTCCCGAATTGTCCTCCTTGAAATGAAACTTGTTAATTTAGTTCGTTTTTGCTGAACAGCTTTTTTTACATACACTAATACCAATTAGACTGGGGTCTATTGTTTGAAGTGGATTCAGAACCACTACAGTCATCCAAGACCAAGGTGGGATTCAAACTCTTGAACAGAAGGTAAGAGCACTAAATATTCGATTTCCAGTACGGCATAAAATATGTTGAAGCAACATAAGATTTTTTCCGAATTCTTAGGAAAATGGAAACTTTCTTTTTAAAATCAACCCATGTTTTTAGTATCATTTTCAAGTTATCCATGGCTAACTCAAATTTTTGTTAAAAGGATGGACACTTTAAAAAGATTGACTCTTGAAATTGACACTAAATATATTATGCCATAATGCATGTTTTTTAAAATTACATTAGTCAATGCTTATTCGTTTTCGGGAATATTTTACTTGTATATAGACAACGAAGTATTCTGTATTTTCATAGAAATCGCATACTCTCAGTCAACGGATTTCCGCTTGAGAATTCAAAGATTTTTAAAAAGGAATCACAGGAACGGTGAAAAACTTACCGTCAAGCTTTCTCAGCTTCTCGGCCAGCTTCTGACGACTGGTTTCCCAATACTGAAGCTGGTCATCAGAACTGGCGAAGCTTACAGATGACATTGAAGAAATAGAAGACGAGGAAGACATTTCTGAAAGAATACAAATAAAAACAATTAGAAAATTAAATTTTAATAGCAACTGTAGAAAAACTTATTTTGAAGCATTTTGATTCACTGAACTTAACATGCTTAAATCTTGAGACGGAAGGATATCTTCTAGTTCAGTTACATATGATTGGAGTTACCATTTGAAAAATAAGACCTCTAATCGGAAAAATTAAGAATTTTAATTTATTAAAATTGTATGCTAAATATGCTAAGTATAGACATTGTTCAAAATCACACTTTAAAAAAGTAAACAATATTGCTTAGTAACAAAATTAATAGCATTTTACTAAATTCCAAAGTTTTAAAAGTTAAGAGAATGAGCTTCCAACCATGATTGGGAACTCTTCCAGTTACTTTTTAAACAAGTTTTCTTAATTATTTGTATCGAAAGGAAAAACAGACTAAGTAATGCATCATTTCTTGACTTGCGGAAGAGGCAAGTGAAAAATAAAAATACCAATTAATTACATTTTGAAATTACAATTTTTCAAATAATTTTTTTATTTTGATATAGTGTTCCTATTTTTCTTTCCCATCTATGCTATTTATCGACAATTACATGGATTTATTTGTAATTTTTATTCTGAAGGAATACGTAGCAGAGTTTATATATTTATAGAATATATGTTTTCGTACACTTTTTCCACACCACTTATTTGAGCTGCAAGTGTTCTAAACTATTTTTCGAAACATTCTTGTCTGAAGTGAGAATTAAACCTAAAATTATCCAGTGGAACGCTAGAGCGTTAATCATTAATCTATTAGCGCCTTCTTATTCATTTTTGTTCTGTCAGTGCTTAGCACATTTGAACGCAAAAATCTGTATTCAAACTCTAGACACATTTCTAATAGTCGATCAAGTCCAAAATAATTTCCCTTTCAAGCTGAAATGTATTTTTGACATTCTTTTCAATTATATCAAGTATAAGAATTTGTTAACACAATTGATCTTCACTTCTAAATAAAACCAATATTTTAGAAATATTTAAAGAAAAATTTCTAAGTTGTGAGATTTTGAAGTAAAGATAATAATTTTGATAAATTGTTCAAAGTTCATAATAAGCTGCTTATGAGAACTCTAATAACAAATATAATTTAAAAGAAATCTACATGTATATTTTCATTTTATAAATATAAGAACTGTCATAAACATTTAACAGCACACCATATTAGGTAAAGACTTCTTAACGCAAACTTCAATTTTTTTTTTCACAAAAGTGAGTCATTTTACGGCGCAAAGAGAATTCTTAAGCAAACAAATTTCCGATACTTGCACGCGATTTATCCTTAGATGATAAAAATGACAGCAAGAAGTACAAATTTAAGTAACTTTTGATAGTTTTGTTGGCTGAGTTTCTAGGCTCTCACTTTCTTAACAGGCGAGTTTCTTTTAACTCCAACTTGTACTTTAAAGTAGACAGAAAACATTTCAAACATTCAATGTAAGAAGCGAACTCGCAAAGTTTTGCATTAAAAACCAGATAGCACTTGTTAAATGGTCATATTGGTAATAAAGGAGTTGCGTGGAATATAACTTTAAGCAAGACTTTAATAAATATATAGCTGTGTTGTAGATTAAAGCACTCTTCTGCACCTAGTTGAACAAGACGCTCGTTTCCATTTTTATTATTCTTTTTGGTCTATCAGAACAAATGTTACCGAGGTACGCAGTTGAGTCATTGCCGAACCATTGCGAGCGCTTCATTTCCATGACCCGAGCTGACCTCAAAAGCAGTTCGAGGAAGGTCCAGAGCATAGAATTAACGTTCCGATTTGGTTACAAACCCCTGAAAAATAAGCATTGGAATTCCTTTTGGTACAGTAAAGTTAAATGGTATATTTTAAAAATTCTAAGGGCAGCCGGTTATTAGAGAATATTTTTTTTTTACTTACCATGTACAAAAAATGTGTTACCCTTTAAAATATCAAATTTAAAACTGTAAAGCAAGAAATTTCTAATGAAGTTTCCTTTCTAGAATTTTAAATCATCGAAGAATAGATACCCATACATATATTTTAGACACATTTACTGTTAGGTATTACTATTTACTATCTAAATGTTTGTAGTTTTAACTTCCTGCTTTTATACCTCTTCAGGGAATTTTACACTTAATCGGATATTGCAATGATGTAAACTACGAAGCACAACCAATCAGATATGCATGTTAAAAATGCCACCTCAACAACCACCTGCTTATCTTAAAAAGTGACAGAAAACATGCCTAATGTATTCAAATTTAAAGTGCGTGTCCATACAATAGTATAGTGAGTATAATTAGTACCCGGGTTCAATACCTTTTGACACTGCCTTGAATATCAAATGTATGGGAATAAAATGTATTGAGTAATAAAAGATATATAATACATTATAATAAATAATGAGTAGTTGTAATAAGAATACGATGTAAATAGCAAAATATTGTACCTACTATAAAATTATCGAAAATATATTAAAGTCTCAAGTTCAGCTTCAAATTTAAACAAAAAAAAAAAAAAAGACTTATATTGAATTCCGAGAAGTGTCATTAGAACAATCGTGCTTTTGTAATTTAGAATTATAAAAAAGATAGTTGATTTTATATACGATATTTTAAAAATATAAAAATTTTTAAATGGGAAATATTTTTTTTACACATCATGAATATAAGCAAATGTAATTATTTGCAATCTAATATACTACAGTATTCCCATTTTTCTTGCCTTTGTTGAAGCGAATTACTATATCAACGTTCATCATTTCAAATTTCTGTAATTAAAATTGTTAATCACTTAGACTGTTTTGACTCATAGTGAATCATAAATAAGCAAAAATAGATTTTATTTTGGTGAATGGACGTTCAAAGCTTGCAATTGATGAAGAAATAGTAAAAAGTATTTAAAAGGCAACATCTCTATCTTTACCGTATGAGATAAGGTATGTTGGAAGTTTTCATAGTTTTAGGTTTAATTTCTTTTCTACTGCTGAGTAACATCTTTCTCAGTACCACATTTCTCTATAGACTTCTGTTCCATGGAAGTCTGTATGACAAAATAATCAAACTTTTAAATTTGTTAAGCGTGGTGACTTAACGCTCCAAAGAAACAGGTCCGATTCTCAGGCTTGGTTAACTCAAACTTTTATCCTTTCAGTGGATCGATTAACTGAGTACCAGTCATGCCTGGACGCTAAACACCGGGGATTTCGCTTTGGGATGACGACCTAACCGGGACATAATTCGCACCTCAGAGTCATCGGTAAGGAAAACAGATATGGGCACTGAAGGCCTTGATATTACAGTTTTGAAGTCTGAAGAATATTTATCAATTTATTTTCAACTTCTAAGAAAATAACTTTAAGGATTTAACATTTCCATAACAATGTCTTGAAAAATTTTAGATTTTTCCTAGCTCTTGTTTTTGAATCACTGAAACACTTATTCCCCATTAATTGTGCATCATCGTATTTACGAAAGACTCAACAAAGTGTTGATCATTAGCTGTTGAACGTATGCTATAGCTTAACTTAACAAATTTTCAGAAATTCTGTAATATTACTAACTAACTAAAGCTATTTATTACAAAATTGGATAAGACTTTGCACAGCTAATTTAAGATCAACTCACCTGATTTTTCACAGTGATCTTAAAATTTTCATTTACCACAGATTAAACAGAAAATTTTATTTCAGAAGAATTCCGGTGAAAAACTTCATGGGAAATTTCGTATTTAAAGTAGTTTTTTGAAATATCATTCAGACGATTAATGTAAACCAAAATTATATTTATTGTAAAAAACTTAAAATCACAAAACATAATTTTGATAATACACGTTTCATTTTTATACCATAAAACCACACTTTCTGATTCCAAAATTATAGGACTTTAGTGAGTCTTCATCTGATTTCAATTCACAGGTAACTTAATTGTGCCCTGGCATCATCAATGCAAATATCTGATGAGCAGCGGAACGCTAACAGAGACAACATTTTACAAAATGTCTTAAAACACGTAAATTCAAAACAGATGCACTCTATATTTGTTTCATTGATTCAAATTATTAACAATTACATGTACTGAGATTATAATATATATATATTTTAAATGTTATATCACCTAATTTTACTTAAAGAAATTTTTTCAATAAGTTACCACAATAGTGAAACAAATTTTTAAGTCAATCAATATATAACTTTTAAGTCCTTGAAATATATTCGATTTTAATGAGGGCTAATTTTTCATTTAAAAAAAAAAAAAAAAAAGATTTCTATTAAGAATCATTTTAAAAGTGATGTTCACGTAATGGCAGGAAGTTTTTTTTTTTCCTTTTATAAATTTGCATAATTTAAAGACTTTTATTTTTAAAATTTTACAATTTAAAATCAGAAATATGTACAACTTCTTTATAAATTTATTGAACGAATTCTTCATGTTAAGATATTTTTTTTTCCATATAAATTTAACTAATTAAGAAATATGTAGGTTTAAGGCGTGCTGTAGAGGCAGTTAAGACCTGAAATAGGTAGATAGGCTATTAAAAAAGAAGATTCCGTATGTTTAAGCATACAGAAAAGAAAATATAATTTAGAAAGGATAAATTAAAAATAGAATAATTTAAAAATAGGAAAAAAACATTCATTGATTTTTTTTTCAATTCTACCATTTGAAAAAAGGATTTCTCAATATATAGATCTATAAAGTATAACCTACAAAATTACGAGTCAAATAAATGTTTTTGTTTGGGGAAATATTTTTTAAACATTAAATTACATTTAAATGGTTTTAACTGGTAAGTAATTTAATATTTAATTTTAAAAACGCTGTAAGCATATTGTAAATATTTATAGCAGCAAAAATATGAAATATTCTAATTTAAAGAAGATATAGACAAAAGTATAACTTATGACAAATAATATTTTAAATGTCAAAACTCCAGATTTTCAAAAGTTTACATTTGTTTCCGATGAAGCTATGCTTTGGAAGAAACTAAATATAACATGTGAACACTAAAAAGGAAAGACGGTTATTTGGAGATAGTTATTTCACGATCCCCTCCATTTTGATTGCAGGAAGATAGTTTCCTATGTGGCATACTGTAGTGTTATTTTATAAAAAAATTTCCCCCTTTGAAGATAAATCTGGTGTGGGGCACTATATTTTTAACAAAGGGAACCGCTAATATGGAACACGTTTTAGCAGGAAACTTCTCACGAGTGTAATACACTAGAAAGGTTACAACAATAAAAGGCTGAGAAAAAAAATGAAAGGGCTTTATTTTAGGACAATGAGGGATACAATTTTTACTTAGTCTCAATAAGTACTGAAACTGATCTTTGTATATCGCTTCTTGATAGCTTAAGTAAATGACTTTGTTATTAGCACATTTAAATTCTTAGAAGTTTCCATTAATATTTAAATTATATGAATTTTTTTTCGAATAATTTTTATTACGTTATTATAGTCAAAATAATGTTAAACTTCCACATTTATCATAAGAGAAACGAAAATGAAATACTGCTTGTGAAATAAAATTACTCTTACGAGAAATTAAAAATAGCACGGCAAATAACATTTCAAAACACTGAAATTTCGATAAAAAGTTAAATTTGAATAATTATAACACCCAAAAGGTCTCAGGAAATATTCATTGAACGTATTTTTTTATATTGAGTAAAACAAACTTATTTGTTTTGTTATTATGACTTTAACTTGCCTTGATAAGTTAATAGATCCAAAAATTGCCATATAACATTTTGGTAAATAATTTGATACTAAAATGAAGACTTCTCATATGCATTTAAATGGAACTGACCAATCTAATATTCCAGAAATTTTATGAATTTTTTTTTTTAAATCAACAACCTTTCCCAAACCTGATTCCTCCATGGAGATCATTGTTTATTTTTCCCTGGACGTGACACAATATAAAATGCAAAGTTTATTTCTCCGAATAAAATAGAAAAATTTAATTTTATCATATCAAAAATATTTTGTCTAGTTTTGAATTCGGCGCCCCTCTGTAAGCTGTGGCCGAGCCATGATGTATCCATTTTAAAATTGCTTATTGTTAGTGTACACTTGACAGGAACTGTTTATTTTCAAGGAAAAATGTTAGGGTGGGGGAACTAACTGATTATGTTACTGGGGGGAGAGGGTTAAATTAAAAAGATTAGCATATCAGATCTTTTTTTCCCAGTGTGATTTTTTAATAAACATTTACCAATTTTTCGGTTCTTGAAAATATTTTCGCCCACTGCAACAAACATATTTAAAGCTTTTTGCAATGTTCTGCCGATCGGAAATTTCTTTGAATGCTGACGTGACAGGAGTTTCTACTTCAATATTTAGATACTCCATTAGTTACGAAATATAATTATCTTTTCCCCAACTTTTTTTTTTTGTTCCTTACGCATGACTACGTTTCGAGATCCAAAATGAGACTTTGAACAAAAATAAGAAATTTTTAAGAGTTTTCAAATAGCAATCTTCCCATAAAGTTAAGTACAAATTTCACACTGAAAGCTACACATTCGTTCTCATATTACACCAAGTGAATAACTATAAATTTCAAAACTAATATTAAGTTTTTAAAAATCTTTTCTAATAAATATTTAAAGTACACTCCTAAAATGAAATTTAGGAAGAATTATTTTACAAATTTTTTGCAAACTTTGAGGGTAATATAAACTATTCAAATTTTGGGAAACTCCGAATTTATATATCCGTACAGCCAAGTTTTCATCTATATATTTACGTAAATCAACACTTTTCTCTTGTTAATTGGGTAACTTAAATGAAATTTATTTTAGATTCCCTCCCTTTTATAGAATTTACTGCTGAATAAATACAGTTTTATTTGAAAGAAAACTCATTTTTATTACAGTTCTAACTACAATTAAGTCAATCTGCAGTTACTATTAATGGGCATGTCAGTATGTCCGCAATTCTAATTTCTCTCAGCGGTGTATTTTCTTCATCAATGATAATATACCGGAACCAACAGGTTAAAACGGATACACAGCAAACATGGATACCAGAGATTGGTATCGAACCCACGAACTTGACGTGACTGATGGAGCGCTATCCATTTAGCTTCAAGCGTGGTGTGCAATTTCTAAATGCTATTTTGTACTATATATCAGATTTTCTAATAAATTAATACATTGCAGCAAAACTAATTAAGCGATAACAATCTAGTTAATTTTCTTTAGTTTCATTAAAATCCAAAAGGTAGCACTAAAAATTCTTGGATGGTTTGTAATATCTCTCTAGCTGTGCTTACATTTTTGTTGTAGGGTTGTTGTTCCAACGTGCTATTAGTTATAAAAAAAATCCCAATGCCTTTTTTCAATGATGTATTGTGTATATACACATTACTTTTCTCTTTAAATATTTTTTGGTCTATCAAAATAAAAAGGTTTTATTTACATATACTCTCCAAAATCTTAACTGCGAGAATATTTAGCATTTTTCTCCAGAACAATAAAATGTTTCGAGATCCATTTAATAAAATTAAGATGCACAAGTTAAAATGAAACTAAAATCATAGTTGAAATTTAAACGAAATGTTTCGAGTTAAATAGGCTTTAAATTCAGTAATTAATTCTTTTGCAATAGCTGTGAAATTTTTGCTATAACAGGATGTATTTTTAAAGCCGAGAAACTTTATTGAGAAATTTAAGACATTTTCTCAACTTTTATGACCCAGGATAGAAAACTCGAATTTTAGAATGTTGTGTAAAACTGATTAAATCATTAGATAAAATACATCCGCTTGTATCTGCGAGAATATTGATAGAAGTTTAATAATTCTGAGTTCTACGACAATTTTTTCCAGATTACACACAAAATCTCATGTCAAATAGCACACTGTCACATCTAAATTACGAGGAATACAGTTGTAATTTTCATTGTGAAGAAGTCAAATATTAAAAACTCAGTTTATGTGCCGAAATAAACTTTTAAATAAAACAATGGTGAACAACTTTCCTTGTCAAAAGTACTTCTGCCATTGATTTGTATCTGTTCCAAAGTGTTCAAATCCTCGAAAGTATTTGCGTTTCCATATTGATACAATATTTTCATTATAAAGTTGTAATGAACATTTGGATTTGTAAATTTTTGGAGGACACGAGTATAGGCTACTCCTTGTTTTGCTTCAATTCTTTTATTCCTGTGTATGAAGTGGGGACTAATTGAGAAGCATTTCGAAAAACTCTGAAACACTTATGACATTTTTCCAAATAGACATTAATTTATCATTCTATTCATAAAAATTTAATGAAAAACTGAAATTATATTTAACCGCACAAATATTTCAATTCTTAGCTAGTACTAAATCAGAGTTTTTAAACAAATGTTCTTATATAAATACTGATTTATTACATTCCTTCATACATTAATAATTTTACTCCAATTCTCTAAATCATTATAGACTTAATTTTCTAAAACCAAATAATGCTTAAAGATAAAATAAACAGCTTAAAAATATTTCACTTTTTGAATTTAATTAAACTAAATTCTTTTCAAACAAGACCATTAAGACCAAACTTATCTTTCAAAAAGAAATAGTTCGGAAGTTTTATTAGAGAAAGTTTGAAACACCGTTAATTTCTAATAATGCCCTTGAAGATAAAAAGACATTTCGAGATTGGTGTGATATAGAATCTATTCTTAGTTCATAAACGCGGTATACATAGTTCAAGACAAATTTTTAAGTAAAACTGATTCAAAATTTTAAAGTGTGCGAGATACTCATGAAATTCTTAAAGTTTAAATTTATGTTATCGATCTTTAAAACGATTCACGTTTTTAAACTGTTCATATTAGCAACCTTGTAAAAAGGATTCTGAAAACATTTTAAACGATTTTAACAGCTTTGACTAAACATTACAATTTTCAAAAATACTGTTTAAAGAGTAGTATTCTAACAAGCTTACATGAAATAAAATTCTTTTAAGTTTAGAATATTATTTCTGCTACACCAAGTCAAGAAGTAAATTTAATTCATAACTATAGTTTTAATTAGCACACTAAATGACTTTCTTTAAAAATGAATATTCTTGTATTGGTAGAATGCTTTATATATACTTAGAAATTCCTGAATTTGTCACATCAAAACTAACCACACATGATTTTATATTTCATTTCTAGCCTCATTTTAAAGTTCAAATATTAAACCCTCAAAAATGTCAATTTACAATTAAAATATTGACAGAAATTTTAGTAATATCGATATTTTTTTTGATAAACAATAACAAAATGTATATTTTTGTAAATTTAATTATGTTAGGAAAGTTAAATTAAAGAACTGTTGTTAGAAATAAAATAAGTATTTTGGGAAACTACAAAATTGAAAGCATATGTTAAACGTTTATGTATACTTTTTAAAAATCAGCGTAAAGTCACCGACAAATGACCTTCAAAATCTAAGTTTGTTAAGTTAATGACGCTAACTACTTATCAGAACATTGGCTTCATGAAAAAGCTTACAACTACAGATTCAAAGAAACTTGAATTTTATTGAAAATCTGAAGTCAACTACTATATTGCAACATACATTGCAAAAGATTTTTTTTTTTCAAATTTATTAGAATCTATCAATAGCATTTGCTGAAATTTAAAACTAAAATTTAAATGAAGTCTAAGCAAATATAAGCTTAATCTGATTACAACAATGTAATTGGATTTCATAATACATGTCAATTATTTAAATTTAGTAATGAATACCCATTTGTTTATAAACATATTTGATACATTTAATAAATTATACTTCTTTAAATTTCTATTTTAAATGTCGGTAATATGAATCTTAATTTTCAGCTTTTGATTCCCCGGTTTAAATAGTTAATGATAAGCAGTTTTATATTTTCACAGTAATTCTTTCAAAATATGTTGAATTAATAAACGAGCCAGATTAATTTTCAGAAATCTAGTAGATTGAGGTATTTAAGTCTTCATAATAAATCGCTGTTTTATCCTATACAAGGGCAAAACCAATCTCCGTATAGTTTCATTTTATAAAACATTTCATAATTACAATCTTAATCGTGAAGTGCTAAACAAGTGCGCCGAATTTTTAATCATACAAACTCTTAGTCAATGAATATTGAATTCATTTTTCACTTCTACTTCTTTTTAAACAAATTTAACTTTAATTGCAAAATTCAAAATTAAACTATTTCAAACACTAAATACAATTATTTTAAGCATATACTGATGTAATATTTATATACCAAACACATACTATTTACCGTTTCTATTTTCTTTGAAATGTTAAGGTTTTTTTTTTTACTTCTAGATAGATAATGGTTAACATAGAATTTCACGAATTGAATGAAGAACAATTTTATATATCAGAAAACTTAAAAAGATTTGAGTCATGCTAAGAGATTTGCATAGCTTGAAAACTAGAAAATTAATTTGAAAAAAAGTATTTCCATCCAAGTTTCTGAAAATTTAGGAAACCAATTAGTAATTCATGTGTTGTAACTTCCGATTAATTTCATAATACGATGATTTAAAAACCGTTTAAAAGCATTTAAACAACATAATTTATAAAAGGCATTTCATTTCTTATATTAAAATTGAGGTGTAAGTATCAAATTCTCAAAATCATAAATTAACGTATTATATTTTCCATTATTTTAACACTTTAAATATTTACGCACTAAATTTTAGTATAATTATAATATTACACAATTGTCATATTTATATTGGTAAATGCATTCAAAAATAACTTACTTCAAAATATATATAGATGCAATTCAAATACACAATAAAAGTTAATATTCTTCATAAAATATTCCAAACTTTGGAAATAGAATTTGTAATCTTTACAGGGAAATAAAAATTTCTTTCACTACTAGTGAAAATGAATTAAAATAGTTTAAAATTTATTAACATCTCGTGAAATAAAAATGATAATATAATAACTAAGACAAAATTATTCATAGCACAGAAATACATAACATCAAACGATTTTAAGTGCCAAAATCTAATCTATACTTCACTGACTTTTCATTTAGTTTATATAAACCTGCCAGTCAATGACGTAGAGGAACTGAGAAACTTGATTGGTGGAACTATTTTAAGTGTTAACAGTGCATATGTAATGGTCAATAGTATGTTCTCGTTTGTGCCAAATGAAGCTTGAATATCTCTTGGGCAGGATTGCATTTTACTTTTAAAATAATGTACGAAAAATTAAACATTAAATTTTTTAATATACTTATGAAAAATTGAGAAAAACCAGACTGAAAACATTAATTTTTCATGGAATTAAACCTGTTTGCCTTCCTTGAAAAATTTATATTTACATTAATAATAATACAATAACTTCAATTTTTATTCATTTAAATATAATTCCTAATTAAAAGTTTTAAAAACTGCAATTAGTTAAAACAATTAAAAAAATCCCATTTTTGTAGAAGTAGACGAAAATGGGAGAAAAAAAAAACATAAAAAAAAATCATACTGCCACTGATTTGGGAAAAAGAGGCATTATGGGAGATTTAAAAAAGCTTATATTTAATTATAAATTGCAAGAATTTTAATAGAATATCAAGATGGAAAATTTCGTAGGACCAATTATTGGAATCAATATCAGTGCTTTTCGAGAAAAAAAAGTCGATGAAAGGAAAGAAGAAAAGAATATTTTCTTAGTAGCTTTTATTTTGATCACTCTTCCTTCTTTAAAGCTGAGAGGGCGGCGGACTGGTTAACATCCCAGCCTTCTGTTCAACGATTCTAAGGTTTAATTAATGCCTCGTTCGTCTATATCTGCAGTGGTTTAGAATCAACTTTAAACTGCATGTATCGATCTTGATTAACCTTCGAATGCAAAAAAGGATCAAATAGGGACAAATAACATTCGTTCATTTATAAAACTAAATTTGAATTTTGTTATGTACTTGATGCTTCCAAAGCACAATTTTATCGGAGCAACATACTTATGAATTTTTATTTCTTTGTAATATTTTTATGTTTATGTTTTATGTGATTAATGAGACTTGGAAAAGTGTGATTGAAAGATATTTAATATTTTATTCGAGTTAATTTCTCATCTTTTATGTGTCGATATTTTGATTTAATATTATTTTTGTTCAAATTTTTAGAATACAAATAAAATTAATATTTTATTTAAAATGTAAATTAAAATAATATTTACATTTTAAATAATCACTCTTTCTGCATATCCCATACAATAGGGTATGTTTTAAACTATGAAACTGCAGTTACGTAATTATGTATTTTTCATATATCATTGTATGCCCTTTATATTAATTCATGCAACAATATAAGCCGTTACACGTTGTGAACTGTCTAACGCGGCTTGAGACTGGCGTAACGTCCACTGCATAACTTCCTCACGAGAGGACATTTTACTATCGTATACACAAATCGCAAAATAGAAAAACCGTAAAATTCCCAAGCACTCACCTGGATGAATAAACATATAGAAAGGAAAAGCTCATCAGCTGTAAAGCATCTACCGTTATTCAGTAATGGATGTGATCGAACCAAGGACTTTTTGCTCTGAAGAGAGGTCATCCACCAGTAGTCCACGGTGAGCCTTAACAAAAGAGCTTCTGACATCGTACAGATTACAGCCTAGCTGACGAAGGCTATTGTGAAGCATCTAATCTAAATTCCACGGCAACTGAACGAAAGAACTTCGACACATGTAGTGAAATGCTTTAAAGATTTAATAACAACTTAACGTGTATCGCGTAATTGCCTTCCAGAGTGGATTTTTATAGATAGTGGGTCGTATTTATGCTTGCAAGTGAGATAAACCGGAAAAGTCCCAAGCACGCACCTTGATTTCGCTGAATGCAAAAAAAAAAAGAATTAACCGACCCATTTCCGTTAATTAATAGTGACTGGGATTGAACCTGAAACCTTTAATTCGAAAGAGCTGCACCATACCATTAGGCCATGGTGAGCTCGAATTAAAGAACTTTTGACCCTGTGTTGTAGATTACACTGCAGCCTAGAGTATTTTAAATCCCATCGAGCAGCTGATGTTTCATTAATAATGAAATGTGTTTACGTATCAGGAAGAAGGAAAAAAACGAGGTAAACTTCCAATTAGCCATCCCAATAGACATGCATGTGGATTACAGAAGCGCAGAATCCTGTCGCGTTTTTGAAGAGTGGTATTCATGTGATGTTTATCATTAAGCGAATATTCATGTGATGTTTATGATTAAGAGAAAACGAAAGAGCTTTGTCACTGAGCAATGGACAGTCTAACGTCCAGAGGATATTGTAAGGCAGTTTAGCCTCCGTTTTCATCAGTGGTAGGGATAATCAAATTGGGAACTTAAAGCTCCGAACAGATTAGACCTGTTCGGAGATTTGTTACGTTAAGTTGCTATTAAATGTTTAAAGCATTTCACTACGTTCGAAGTTCTTTCGTTCTATTGCCGTGGAATTCAGTTTAGATGCTTCACAATAGCCTTCGTCAGCTAGGATGTACTCTGTACGATGTCAGAAGCTCTTTTGTTAAGGCTCACCGTGGACTAGTGGTGGATCACCTCTCTTCAGAGCAAAAAGTCCTTGATTCGACACCGTGAGCCCAAAAATGAAGAACTTTGAAAGCATCTGAGATTTAAATAAACTTCAGTCGGAACAATAAATAATTTTTAAATTAGAGCATTTTTAGAAGACTTTCTTGTTTCCAGTTTAAAGCTGTTTAATAAGAAAACATTTCTTAAATGCTCATTTTAACATCGATGACGTATATTGCCTTTCGAGGAGAAATTTTATAGGCAACGAGTCATACATTTGTGTTGAAATCAGGGAAATGGTAAAATCTCCCAAACAACAATTCGAAAGACACGCATACTGAAGACAGAAGTGCCCATTTACACATCGCTATGCGGTAGATGTGGGAACTGATCCCGGAACATTTCAAGCTAAAGGGCGTTGTCTTACTACTAAACAACGGTGAGAATATTTTCGGTCAAATTTCAAATTTGTTGAGAAATTCTATTTCTTGGAAGTCAGAAAATTTTTATTTAAAACGTCATTATTACGGAGAAAACCGATTTCTCATCAAAATTCATTGATGATCAATTTGAACACTTCGTGACTTATTCTACCAATGGATTACGATATTTATAATGATGTCAGGCATCCATATATATAAACCTTTCTGTACAAAAACTAAAAGACAACTTTAGACAAACCCGCAGACATTTTTGGGTAAATCTAACTTTTTTAGCGTCACCACCAAACATACATTTTATGAGAATATTTAAGCATTTATGAAACTTATTTATTAATGAGTGTTCATTTTAAAAAGTGACAAAATCTTGTCATGATGTGTAAAAATCCACCTAAAAAATAATGTAAAAATATTCCTGGACTAATATCATCATTCAGTCCGGAAAGTGGGAGCGGACGCTTCACCAGAGAGATCTTACTTTATACAATTTTTTTAACTACCGTCTCAAACATGATGTTAACGGAATATATAATTTACTTATCCCTTAAAGAATGGAATGAATTTGTAAATTAAATAAATTGTGATTATTTTAAGAATGTATGTATTTTATATTTATTTTATTAATTTACTTTATTTATTTTTTTATTCATTGACATCACTCCCCGAAGTGGGTAGTCTGTGGTGAAATGCATTTCAGTGACCACCGCGTAAAGTACCTTCAAGAAAAAGTTTTCATAAATAGCAAAAGAGGATCACTGCCACAATTAAACTTCCCAACAAACGAGTTTGCAGATGTCTCCTGTTCTTCAATAATGGATGAGATCGAACCTGGGATCTTCCGCATGGAAGTGCGCTCTTCTTCCAATAGAAGAGCCCATCATTCTTATTCTTATCTTAAATTGCTTAAATTAAATGAAAGAAAAATATTTTCCTTTCACTTCACTGTCTTTATAATTTATTGCATTAATCCACCGAATTATCGTCCAGAGTTGAATTGACAACGACTACGCGGGCTAAAATAAAATAAACTGAATTGAGAATATCAGCATTTTGCATAAATCATTACAATCTGAGGAATTTTCTTGATTGCTCATTATTTAAATACATTTTATGTAAACAAATTAAATGATTTATTATAATTATTTGATGTTTTCATATCATTTTAGCTCACAGTTTCAAATGTATTATAGTTTGTATACAATAATTTTAACAATTCAATTTTTTTAAAGGCTATAATTTTCTAAATTAGTGATTTCTACTTTTGAGAAAAATAAATTTGAAAAACCTAAAACTTGGTTTTATTTCTGAAAGAAACATTAGAAAGCATGTCATAATTTTATAAATTGAAATACTAAACCATCTTCAAGGTTTTAAATCATCCCCAGGAAAAGCATATACTAAGTACATGGTAACAAAGATTTAACCTATTTCACCTTATTCAATGGGAATTTGTCAATATAAAGAGTGTGAAATGCATAGCTCTACAATCCTAAATTACGTTTAGTCATATACTGTGCAAAAAGTTGTTTCTTTAGTTGTAAGCAGTCTTTATTTAAATGAGATGATTGAAATTAAACTCTTCAGGTAATATAATCCAATAAAAACTAACATTGGTGCAAAATTTATGACAGTATATATACACACACACACAAACACACACACACACACACACACACACACACACACAAACACACACACACACACAAACACACACACACACACAAACACACACAAACACACACACACACACAAACACACACACACACACAAACACACACACACACACAAACACACACACACACACAAACACACACACACACACAAACAGTTGGTCTAAACCGGCAAGTGCGCTCTATGTGTTTTCACCGCCAATCCGAGGACCCAAATTATATACTAAACTTACGGGAATATTTTTATGAAATTCATTATTATGGTTTAAAATAACATTTTAACAATCGTGGGACATAAATTTTTTCAATATTTTAATTTTTTCAAATATGTATTTTCTCAAGGTAAGCGAGGACCTATGATACACACTTGTTACTGAGGACCTCTCGTACACACCAGTTACTGAGGACCTTTCATACACACCAGTTACTGAGGACCTGTCATACACACCAGTTACTGAGGACCTTTCATACACACCTGTAAATGGGGACTTTTCATACACACCTCCAACCAAGGACCTCTTATACATACCTGCATACGTGGATTTCATATACACATATGCAAATAAGGATAATATATGCTTTCTTTTAAAAGAGAATATTATATTGTAATCTGTATTTTACGTAGCACTTAAGATAGATTTACTTGCTTCTTTAATTTAGCATAAAACTTATTTTTTCTTTTAAAATCCCACGGAGAGAATCTCAAAAGAAACGATATATTTTTTCACACAAAATGTAAAAGGTCAATAAAAATAATGCTTTAACAAGAATTTATCCATCATGTTTAAAAAGTGCAATAATATTTTAAAAAAATTTTTGATTAAAAATCCTGATTGTTCCTGAAACAGTTAATGAACACCTGGAAGCATTTTTTAATAAACAGTAAACTAATTTGTGATTGGAAAATATTTTAAGTGGATACATGTTTTCGCTCCCATCTAATATTTTTCAGCAATAAAAATTAAGTTTTATTAAATACCAAAAAAATTCTTTTAAATATTTTAATACATTGTGATTTAAAAATTTGCTTTTTAAAAAATAAATAATTCTAATACAACTTTTAGTTTAAATACTTCAGATTAAATTTATTAGTAATTTTGAAATCATTATAAGCATAATTATTAATTCAGTCTCTTGAAGATTGAATAATTTTAATGTTTAACATTAAAAGTGTGAAAATAAGAGTGTAAAATATCATTCAGTATATATTGGTTTATGGAATCAGAGAGTTGAACGAAAGGAAAAAAAATGATATTTCTAGTACAATAACAAATATATATATATATAAATTAGAAAATTGCTTTTTTCCTTCCAAAAATTCTAAGGAACTTTTCCAATTTTTATAAGTTAAAATCTTTGTTATGTTTATATGCATGAGTTAGAAATCACACATTTGTAATTTTATAATGTATTTGTAAAAGTATTACTAATAAAAACGTTTGACAAATACAACATTTTCATTGCTTTTGAAATTCTGGATTTCTTTTGCCCATGTCTTACTAAATATGAAGACATACAAGAAGCAAATTAATTTTAACGACATTAAAAATTTTTTCATTGTAAGGAAGTATCTTAAGGACTAATATTTATAAGATAATTCATTAATGAGAGAGACCGTTGAGAAACTTTACGTTAAATAAATTGAATAAGTTGTGAGGTATTTTCATTAACGACAAGAAACCAATAAACATTTCAGTTGCCTTCACTTAGAAACTTACTTAGAAAATTACATACTGTCACATATGTCAGAAAAATAGAGCATTCTAAATTAATTGTAAACCCCTTTTGAATCATTCCTTCATACAAAATATTATAATCTTTTCCATTGTAGAAATGCTAAATTCAATCAAAGAAATTTAAAAAAAAGTATTTTTCTAAACATAAAATTTAAGTTTATTTTTTAGTTCATCATTACAAAATAATATCTAACTAACTATAATTAGATCAATTAAATATTTTTAATATTATTGACTAAATTAAAAGATATATTCAAAAATTTATTTTCGTATGTATAAATTAATTAACGAGAAAAATTTTTTCAAATTTCTACAATGATAACTTTAAATTAATGTTATCAGTTATTAAAGCTATTTTTTATTTACACATTGAAAAAGCTGATTTCTCTTATTGTTATTTCATGTCAGGTATATACACGTCACTTAAAATTGTATTTCTTTGATAAAGTATTAAAATTTATTGTAAAAATTTTATTTTGGAACTCATAAAAACACTGCATCGTATTTATTTTAAAAATATATTTCAAAAATGAAAACATAAAAAGTATTTTAACATACACACACATGAAATATGATTGCTATAGTTTATAATTTTTCATTCAAACATGGAAACCATAAACTATAGCAATCATATTAGATATTGAAAATAATTGAAGTAAATACTAAAAATGTGTAAATTAATATCATTTGCATGATTAAGGAAATTTCACATTTCACGGGAATTGTAAGAAACATATTAAGTGCAAATTTTTATTCTTTTTCGCCATCATTTTAAATTATGTTATATACTAAACCTTAATTTAGAATATTCTATTCTCTTTATACAAAGAAAGAATCTTAACCATATGTAGCTATATTTAACCTTATTATAATGAAATAAAAAAAATAATAGTATTCAGCTGATTTTCTTACACACAATATCTTTTATTTCTTATATACAATAAATTTGCATAATTCTGTATATTTTATTGAAGCATTAATTTACGTTCTAACTTTAATAAAAAGGTTTTTAAAACAAAAATTTTTCAAACACTTACTATCTTTTGAAGCTAACAGTATTGGATAACTATAGACATTAAATGCCAGATCATTACTAGAAAATAGTTAAGTGATTTAGTACCGAGTCCGATTGCAAAAGGAGAAAATTATTTCTAAAAATAGTAATTTCTCTGTGTGGTTATGTACTTCAAGCGCATCAAAATAATATACTCATGCGAAATGAAAATCTAGAGAAATATGGAAATACTGTACTAGTTATGTCTTGATAAGGTTCCACATAAAAATATTTGATTTAAAGAAATTTTAAAATAAATGCAGCTTTTCCTTAAGAAGTTCTTTAAGAATAAAATAAATTACAAACGTTTAAAAAATTCACACAAAATAAATCTTTATTTGAGTCAATATTCAAGATTTACATGAAAATTTCATCTGTTTAATTACAAGTATTTAAAATTATTATATTTCATTTATTAATGATACATACTTAAAATTAATGCATTCTTTATTATGTGAATTGTTCTTGGGTCAAATATTTTCTTTAAAAATGTTTTACTTCCTTACGAAGATAAATGTACTAACGCCATGAGTCCTTTTGTATTCAATACCAGAAAGGGTGCTTTCTATGTCCCACCACCTGTTTCTGTTAATGAGTAGCTACATAAAATTACCCCCGAAGTTTTAGAGCACGGGCGGAGGAAGCTACTTCAAATGGTCACTGAAACCGACACCGGAATACCACTTTGACGACCTTGTCAGGCATTGAGAAAGAATAGATTTCCCTTCTTCCGCTGATATTGAGGAAAACATTCATTTTAGAGTACGGTTTTTAATAATTTTACTATTAATCATACTAAAAAATTATGCATTGCCTCGCACACACATTGAATGATTTTAGGTTTTCATTAAATGGTCAAAAATAATAAAATGTTTAAATATAAAATTGGAAACACGAATTATTAAAAATGTATGTATATATCATTTTAATTGCTTGTATAAGCGAGCATAAGCTTTGTAAATTTCATTTTAATAATATTCAGTTAATTTATTAGGATTGTAATTCATTTATTAGTTTTTCAATAGCTTTTCTTCCCTTACAAAACTTGAGTCAATAGCAAACATCCTATATATGAACTATTGATTTAATTATTTCTTATTCTATCAGCAAAAATAAAAAGTTTTTAAAGCTAATAACCTATCGTGGCATAGTTTAAAGTTGTCAAGCTGTAATTTTTTTGTTTTTCTCATATTTACATAGATAAAATATTCCTTTCCATCTTCATGATTTAATATTTTTTGACGTTATTTTAAATATATATATCCTGATTTTTAACTTCTATATTTTGTTAAATAGCTCTTTTAAATTCCAATCACTTAATGTATTTCGGAATTAAACTGAGAGTTCTTTTTTACTTTAAATAAACTTCAAGATATTTTTTACAAATAATAATCTATTTTTAAAATTTTCAATTTTAAAATACTTATTAAATTTTAGATATGGAATATCAGCGTTACATCTGCTTGCATCTGATTCCTTTAAAAACATCTTATAATACTTTCCTTTTAATTTGTTTGTGTTCTCTAAGGAATTCAAATGTTTAAAATTGTTAATTAAAGATTAGGAGAGTGTTGCAAAAAGTTTTTAATGTACAAGAGCTTGATATAATAGATCTGAAAATACCTTTGTTTTACAGATTAATAAAATGATTAATAATGTTCTTCTCTACTAGTTTATAAGTATAGAGGAACACTGAACGTCTATTTGACGTATCTTAAGTATTCCTATCTAATTTATTTATAGAAAAGAAAGAAATCTATTTGAAGAATCCAAAATATGTAATAATCAGGATGTGCAAGATCTCCAAATCGAAAGGTTCTGATTTGAAATGGATGTATTATATTTTGTACTTAATCCAAAAAGAAGATTTATACAAAAAGGAGATAAAAATTCTACTTATCGTATCATACTATTTCTATATAAGTCGCAGCATGATAAGGAGAACGTTTAATGGATACTCAATATTTTTATTAATATTTAACACATAGTCTCGTAATTTGTTCCAAAGTTACAGTATCCACGCCGGGAAAACGGTAGTAATTATATTTTTTACCTTTAATTTCAATTTTTTAAAAATTTTTAGCCTTTCATATAAGAATTAATGAAACATATAATATATATGCTTTATTTATTTTTATTAAATAAATAAAATATTATAAAGGAAATTCTAAAACTTACTTCATACAACACAATAAAATTTTCCATACTGTTTGAACAAGAACTGAACCACAAAAACCGAAGAAAGCCGTTATTTTCGTCGGAAAGAACCGAAAATAATATAAATTTATTTCGTTTCGATACATCATCTGCCATTTTGCTACTGTAATCAAATTATGTATGTATATATATATATTTTAATTTAACGTCAACCATTTAATTGTTATTACATGTAAATTGCGTCCTAATTTCCTGTTTTCATTGCTCAATAACATTTTTCTATTTCAGTCTCGCATGAAATTGCTTGCAGAAGGCAGATTTGACTTAATTGAATAAATTAAAAGAATAGATGATATTTTAAGACAAATATCGATGAGTTATATTTTTCGCAACTCAGCATGCTCTCATCTACAGATGTTTGTATAAACTGCTTAGAGAGACAGATAGCAGATTTTCAGTTGGAAATATAATGAGCATGCTGCGCCTTAAGTAAGCAATGGTAATTTACGCGTAATAACCAGCATCCTTGTCTAATTGGTCAGGAGACGTAAAAAAATTTGTAACAGTTAGAATGAATTCAAAAGTGGATTAAATACAACGGTCAATTAGAAGTAAATAGTCAACTAAAGAATAAATTAAAAATCCCGTTCAACTGTCACCGGTTCTATTCTTTCATTTTCACTATAAACCAGTTGCATCCAATGCATTCCAATGAGGATTTCTACATATATTTTAAAGACCTTATTGAAATGAAAACATATTAACTCATCCTTAGTAGATTATTATTTGTATTAGACTGTTATTTAGCAGATTGTTAATTGGTGAAATTAAAATTTTGACACCCACCACATACAGTTCTTAATGAAAGCTACTTTGAAATTATTGAATTATATATATATATATATATAATTTTATGAAATTTTGATTCATTGCAAAATAAAGTCCTGATATTTAAAAAAAAATTTTTAGCATATATTTTACATAATCAGCTGTCTAACAAGGAAACAATATTAATGGAAAGTAAAAAAACTAGTAGGAGCAGTTTATTTGGAGCCGCGTAAACAAACTTTCCATTCATGTCACAAAAAGTGCAAGTTGTGAAACATTTAAAGAATATTTGGAATAAATTACAATCTTTGGGAAAGTTCAGTTCAATCATATAAAAGAAAAAGAATAATCTTATAATGAAGACATTGAAAGTGAAAACAATTGCAGACTTCTTTAAAAAAAAAAAAAAAAAAAAAAAAAAACCCTAATAAATCACATTTTTTTTTTTTTTTTTTTTAACCTAAAAGACATTGAATTCATTTTAAATATTTGTGACAATTAACGAAAATTCTATGTAAAACATGATAGTTTAGATTTCTGGGAAATTATATCTATATAATTATCTATGCTGTCTTGATTGAATCTAAATGGTGGTTTTGAAATCTCTCGTTACAGAAGTTAAGGTTAAAAAGGCATTTGCAGGTTTGAAATTTATTCTCCGAGACAAGATTGACGAGTAATCGGAGTGAAAACACGGGAAGAAGATATTTTAACAATTAAAAGCCATTTTAGGTAAAGAATAAATGTATTTTTTACATAATTATTTCATAAAGCCAAGGGCACCATATGATCGGTATGTGATGATAATACATGGATGGAAATCATTTTAATCTAGCTGTCAAATGTCATTTTGATAATGGATAACACTGTCGATTCTCAACGTTCATATCGTATACATGCTGGTTAATTGTATAAATTCACAAAGTGTGTATCAGTAAAAAAATTATAAAATCGATCCAATTTTGATAGAATTTAATATTTTGATTATTATAAAATATTATTTTTAGAGCAACTAAGAATCCACGTAAAATAAAATTATTTATTTATAACTGAACCGTAAACGGTTATTTCTGCGTGAATGAAAGCCGGAACTCATATATTTTATTTTCATTGTGTGTGTGAAGAGGAAAGAATAAAATACAGTTTGAAATCTTTAAAAATATATAAGCGCTTCAACTTTTTACATAAAAAAGATAATGGTCTTATGAGGCTTTCTAATTGAGACATTAGTCTTGGAAGTACTCTACTATTATTACTTTCTTTTAATACCAAAATCTCATCCAATGTTTTTTCTCATTCTTAATATTTTACTAATTTCATACCTTTCTTATCAGAAGTATGGCATTTGCTTTACACTTAACATAACATTTTTAGACAAATCTCGCGTACATAAAATCAATCCTCAAACATAACTTTCATTTATATAAAAATGAATCTTACAACTTTTATATTTATGTTGTTATACAGTATCCTCTGATTTGTTATAAAAGTGTTTTGTTTTCCGATTGAATTCTTCCAAAATAAAAGTCTTTAAAATAACTTCACAAAATTTAAATACATTAAAATTCTTAATAAACACAATGCTAAGAGAAATTTTTAAATAAAGTGAAAATATTTATAAAGCTGCCAATATTACACTTACTGGTATAATATATTTATGGGTCGTATCTCAGTTCATTATATTTTTTTTACATTTTCTCTAATAAAGTAAATAAATGTCTAGATGTTTGAAAACGTTAATGTATATATATATATATATATATATATATATATATATATATATATATATATATATATATATATAACTTACAAAATAATTTAAAAAAGGATTGACTTTGTTTTAAAATACTGTGTTATTCTCATGAACATGTTTTCTTTCTTACTGTTAAAGTTTACATTTTTATAATAAAAATAATATAATTTAGGAAAATCTGTATTGAATTAGTTTCCTCTAATTTTGGGAATAATTTTTGGTAATCCATATTCAATATCAGAGTAAGTAATATATTTGAATGGTAATATATAAAGTAAGTAATATATAAAGAGTAAGTAATATATAAAGAACAATATTATTTTTAGTATCCCAATCCTAAAATCTACTTTTAAATGAAAATAATGAATTTAAAGTTAAAATACATATAGCCATTTTCCCAATCCAAAAGGCGAGAATCTAACAGCATTATTTACAGAAACCATTTCTGCTATCCATATATGTACATGTACTCTAAAGTGAGAAAAAGTTAATTCCTTTCTCGACAAGGAAGCTGTCTCCCCTCTGTCATAAAACAGCGGGATTCTTATGGGGAGAAGGTTTTCCAAGAAATTCTCTCTTAGGTTACTGTAATGTAAGATGAAAATCATCTAAGTTTAGCCTTAAAAATATTGGCTCTGTATAGTAATATATATGTTATAGGTGAAGTTATAGCCAGAGCTTGATTTGCAGAATTAAAAGAGAATTTGAATTAAAATTAAATTTGTATGTAAATATTAATGAAATCAAAAGTGTGGTGCGAAAATTCTAATAAGTACGAGTTATTCACATGCTAAAAATTAACACTCATAAAGCTGGCTTAGAAAAATAATGATCCTTTAAATACTGTGAAAAATTCTAAAGAAATTCAGAAAGGACTTTCTTTTGAAATTGTTTGACAATTGTGTGTGTGTGCTAAGGCTAGCTGAATTAAAAATAACCGTAATAATCGTAAGAAATTTTTTAGTGCAAAAAAGCAGTTTTGCTAATTATATTGAATAAAAGTTTTTATTAAATTACTGTTTTTAAGCACTGCTATATCATATTATATATAGCTGTTTTTAACATATGATATATAAAGTATAAACAGTAAAAATGTATTTTCTGAAAAGAGAGTTTTTGCTGAAGAAAATTGTTGTGATTTTTTGCTTACAATTCTGTTATTGTTGGAATGAGCAGTTTTTTTAAATATTCTTCTTTTATTTGAGAAAATTTAGAATACATTTTTATCTATGACACATATAGTGCTCATATTGGTAAAAATTTTATTCAGTAATTTTTTTTTAGTATATTTTCTGGTTTCTTTCCGAAAACGATAATTTTAATGCTGTTGTTATGTGCAGCTCAATGATAAAAGGCAAAAATTCTTCTACATTACACTGGCACAATAATGATATTTATCTTTTATATTAAGTTTTTATAATGAAGATAGCAGACATATAACGAAAGAAAATGTAATTAACAATTCTTTTAGTGGTTTGTCTAATTTTTATTCACATTTAATAATTGACATATTTTTTTATGAATAATATAAGAAAACTCTCTCAAAGCACATTTAACAGATATTTATCTCATTTTGTAATAAACTTTAATATAAGGTATTTTATATTTTTTTTTCAAAATCTGCTGTAATTAAAATTTCTGGAAATGTAACATGTTAAAAAAGATTTCAATTTATTTGATGCTCCTTTTCAAAGAAATCACAAGTAGCAATTTCTTACAGATATGTATCTGTGTACCCTTGGAGCAAATATTATTTAATAAGAAAATTAATATATATATAATAAAATAAAATAAAATATATATATATATATATATATATATATATATATATAATTACCATAAGTTTCATATATTGCATAAATAAATGCTTGGTAGATTTAATGTTATAAAATAATTTTACTATTTAAATAATATTAAAAATTAGAATTTCAAAATTATTTATTCAGCTTATTTCATGCGTGAATCCGTATATTGCTTATATTCTATATAAAAGATTTCCACTAGTAATCAGTGAAACGAATGGACACTTCCTGTTTGTGAATGACTCAGATACAGTAGGCCGAAAAAAGAGGCTATTCGCGATTTAGTTTCCGCGGGTTTCTTCAGAAATGAATTCTTCAAAATGTGGTCAGTTTACTTACTGCCAAACAGCAAGAGAAAGGGAATTTCGAGTTAAAATAACTCGGGTCATACATTCAAGCACTCAAAGTTCTGAGGGCTCTTGTGTAAAATAAAATTGCTGCCTTTTATGTACAAAAATCGTCAATTCTAGACCATTTATTCTTATTCTTTGAAATTAAAATCTGCTTGTTTATCTTAGCCGAAAAAATATTTAAGATTAAATATTTTATAGTAATATTTTTATATAAAACAATTTTTTGACATTATAAGGCCTATCAGCAAGATACTCAATTTCAAACTTGATTGATGGTTTTTCAATTAAACTACAGAATATCTAACAAACTATTAAACGAGATAATATCACATGTAAAAAATATACAGTTGAAATAAAGACTCAATTCATGGTTCAGCCTAA
Organism: Latrodectus elegans; assembly: GCA_030067965.1. Classification (NCBI taxonomy): domain Eukaryota; kingdom Metazoa; phylum Arthropoda; class Arachnida; order Araneae; family Theridiidae; genus Latrodectus; species Latrodectus elegans. The sequence goes on from CM057816.1 coordinate 12,466,632, forward strand.
ATTAGACATATCAACGTTCATAGTATAAAATATTACATATCTAGCGTCTTAAATACATGAAGAAAAATTCCATTTTTAATCCTGAATAAAAAAATTTACTCTTAGCAGATACACAAAAAAGTAATTATTACTATTTCGAATATAAAGATTAAGTTTTTACGGCATTTTAATTACGTCTTCTGACAGCTAAAGATGTGAAATAAATTAAATAAAAATTATCGTACAATAATTATAAGTTTTCTTTAATCAAAATAATATAAGTATAAATATGCACTATCATTATTTACAAAACAGACATCTGGTACTTTTGATACCTTTTATTTAATATATATATATATATATAGATATATGGATAGAATGGAAGTGTCATCTGCAAAACTAATCATGATGATGTTTGAGTGTTATATATATATATATGTTATGTATCGTATATATATATATATATATATATATATACGGTACACCCCAACACTCAAACATCATCATGATTAGTTTTGCAGATGACACTTCCATTCTATCCATTCACTCTGACCATAATATTGTATACAGCAAGTTAATTGAGCATATGACTCAATTTAGAAATGACTCAGAGTCTGGAAGATTCAACTACTCAAAATCTCAAGCAATCCTATTTACAGCTGGAAAAAAATAAATAAAAAATAAATAAAAAAAATAAATTGTGATAGTTTAGAAATCCCCTGGGGTTATAGTTTTGCTTTAATAAGGGTTATAATGGATGAATGTCTCACATTGAAGTTTCATTTCATCAAAAATAAGAGCTAAATTCACGCAGTTAAAAATATCATCTATTCCCTATTTGCCTCAAAATCTAAGTTTTCTTTAAGCAAACTTCTAATTTACAAAACCCTATTTTAGGCCAATAATTACTATGCTTCTACAGTTTGTGGAAAAGCATATAATACTAACTTAAAAGTATTGGAAGCCCAGCTAAACAAGCTTTTAATACTTATTTCTAACTCGTAATATTATTTCAGAAATGAGTTTTCTTAGAGACAGTTTTAGAATGACTACCATCAACCACTACATACAATTTTCAGCCTTCAATTTGTACAATAACCTGTGGAAAATAAAAAAACTGAAGTAATGGCTCTTGAACTATACAACCTGAACTAAAAATTTTCCATAGACTAATTACAGTTCTTCGACTAAAATCAAATACCAGTATCTGAACAATTTAAAATTAATAATACACAATTAAAAGTTTATATGATACAACTAAAATTTTGCAGCTTATAGTTACATAAAAGTGACAAAACCAATTTCTTGACTCGAAGACTCCTGCACTCTCATTTTTTCAAGCTTTATTGGTTCCTTCTCATTATGGTCCTGCAGAATAATTCGTCACAGAAAATTTATTCCATGTTAAACTCTTTTTAGAATTAACGCTAGTAAATTTTGATTCCAAAAAATTTAAATTTGTTAACATCATATATAATTTTATTCTACTTGAATGGAAACACTACCATCATTTTTTTCCTGGTTAATAAACTCTCTCTCTATATATATATATATGTATGTATAATGTAAAATTAGAAGTATCATAAACAAAAATTGAAAAGTACAAGAATAGATAAAAATATTTATGCAATACATTCAGCGCAAAAACTATTTATAATGTATTATTTTCCATTTTCTTTGAAATTTTAATATATGTTGAACGTTTTCCCAACTGTTTACTATATCTCTTATTTTCAATGTATTATTGTCCACATCTAATATTTGGTTATTAACTTTTGTAAAATATACTATTATATATATATATATATATATATATATATATATATATATATATATATATATATATATGTATAAATTCCTATATCTATGTATATAACATATATTTCTTATGATATGAGAAAAAATTTCAAAATGAAAATCAAATAGCCAGTGTTTCAAGTCCTTGTCAGAACATAAAATAAATAATTAGAGATAACTTCAAGCACGTAATTGTAGAGTAAATGTTTTTTAGCGAAATTTTATCCCGTTTATTTCGTTACTGTTGTATATTGCTTATAAAATCTGTTTATTGTTTAAGCTGTTTGTATTTTGTCTTCTTAGGTAATGCGTAAAAAATAACCTATATACTCTCTATTTTTACACTTCTGAAATAAAACTTAAATATGACTCAACTACATAAAGAAGATTTTTATATATAAATTCTTTAATTGCATTAAATGTATTGTTATTTCTTCCCTAAATAAAAATGAACTGAAGGTAATTTAAATAAACTTATTTATTTCAAGAAACAATTTTCATATTCTTATCCTTTTCGTCCCGGTGGTAGAACTGTTGTACTACGAAAGTTTGTGTCTCAGACGATGGCTGTGGTACAGCAGTTGAAACATGAATTTTTTTCCCCTGTAAAGTCCTTGACTTTTTCCCGCTCAAACTTTTACGAGCAGTTGAGGGAGGTTTGGAGGTTTAATTGCTTATAGTGTCTGGATTATAAGCAAAACATACAATTTAAGTTTTATAAAAAATTATAAAGTATTTTAAGTGTTGTCGATAGTGTTAATTGCTACAAAATTTTATAGCAAATTTAACGAAAATTGAAATAATATAATAAATAATTCTTTAGGATCTTATCATTGTTAATCCGTGTATATTTTTGTAATATGCATGTATAAAAGTAAATATTTAAACAAATATTAAACTTTTTAACAGCTTATTTAAATTTTTATATTATGAATTTGGAGTCAAATAATGAAAAAATTCCTTGAAGCTTTATCCTGATAAATAGTATTTTTAAGTCAATCAGAGAAAAAAAATAGTTTGTTTGTGGTTGGTAAGGGTGCATATCTGAAAAAATCAAGAGATTTACTTGTCTGGTTGGAGTGGTTTTTAAGAGTCTAAAAAAAATCGTTAAAATCTTATCGCATTTTGCATTCCCAGAAACGTACTTATTGTCCAGCAAAATTTATATTATTTATTTTACTAATAACCTAATGCCACATGTCTCAGCTGTTTAATGATTGTTACTAGAATATCGCAGATAATAACATTAAGATAATAATAGTACAGAGACTTATAGATTTTTAATTTATTTCATTTTCTCGTTTATAATTTTCATTTGTATATTTATATTCGTTAATATTTTTCAAAATAATTCCTCTAAGCTGGTTTTGTGAAAATAATATTTTTTCTTCTATGGACAGAATTCTTTGTAAGAAATATTACATATGAAGGCAGCTTTTCGTTGGTTAGTTGGGTTTTGTATCACCAGGTCCAAATAAAAAAAGCTAACCCAAACTGAAGTTTTGGATGCGGACTTCATTTTTTCCAAACCAAATAATATTAAATATTTTTAAACCGATCTTACACCATATCATTTAAAGTTTTTACGAAGGAACCGTTAATATATACTGTAAAATTTGAAATATTAAATGGTGTTTGTGTACGATAGTTAAAATTAGATAAAATGCTTAAGACCTATTGCTATTAAACACGCACAGAGATTACAATGGCTGGGTTCCCGTAGCAAATTTTCCAAGGTTAAAATATAATGGTTAAAAATATGCAGTGGCATTAAGTAAAATCTGGATAGATGGTTAAAATAAGATGCACTGTATATTTCCTGCAACTATATTCTACAAAAATTCCTACCCAGAAACACCTATTCGTTAAATAACTTCAAATAGTTCTTTGTGTGTGAAACGCTTATGACCGATACGAAGACGAGTCAGTTGGACATTGTAATTCGGTATAGATCAAGGGTAAAGGTAAAAGGATGATTAATGGAAAGATGGTAAAGATTTTTTTGCTTACTTGGCTATTACAAAACTCCTGTCAAAGTGACTGTATGAAATATTTAAATCTATTTCTTACAACACATAAATGTAAATAAAGATAAAATGGAAATAATTGCAGACTTAGCTGTCACATTAATCTTCTTATTATCATTTATATATATATATCCAGGAAAACAATAAATTAATATATACTTGAACACTATTAAAATAAAAGATACAATTTCTCAAAACTTCTAAAATAATCCTACTTTCAGAAAATACGCAGAATGTATGCCCACTTTTAAAATGCAGCTGCTTAAGTGCACGTGATATAGCCTTAGCCTCAGCAATGAGAATGAAGTAGGGCTTGTGGAGATATTAGCTAAAAGAAATATTTAGAAATATCCAAAATGTCCAGCACATGCAAAATAACAACATTTTGGATGTAAGCACATCCAAAATTTCCGGCAGTTTTGGATCCACTTATGAAGACAGGAGTGCACATAGCACGCGAATAGCGTTGAGATGCATAAAACTGTTGAAAAATAGTAGAACTTGTGTCCGATTGTTTATGGTCTTTAAAATAATTGAATATAGTGTGTATCATACCAAGATGGGTTTGCGAATAAGTCTGTAGACTCATCACATAGATGAGACAGCCAAAGCTAAGATTAATACAAGTGAGAAAAGGTTGAACGTTGATTGTCTTGCTTTATATAATCTCTTAAGAGCAGAATTATAAACAATCGAACGTAAGAGATGATGAGGTGTGGATATAATTTGTGAATAATAACTAACACAGGTCTAAGAGTGACTGAGGGCAGATTACATATAGACTCTTGATGGGTAATATGTGAAAGGCATCAGAGCATAAGTTAAAGCAGGAGTGATGAACTGTGAACAATCTGCCTAAGACGGAAAATATAGTCGATCTATTAACAATATAGCCATAGTCAATGGTATATAACATTAATGACTGGTACATTTAAAGGAGCGATTTGTAATCTGTAATCCAAAATGTAATCGAAATTGCCTAACAGATATTATAAGAAATAGCTAACAATTCTTCCACAAATGTAAAATTTGAGAAAGGAAAGTTAATTTTCTATCGAAAATCACTCCAAAGAATTTTATATTATTAATCACAGGGATAACTCTTCTGCTTAAGAGAAGCAAAAGATCATGGTGAATGTTAGTTTTCTTGCAGAAATGATCACAGCAACACTTGCTAGGAAGTAGACTAAGACCATTCTGTGCACATCAAGTAAACAGATTATTTACAGTTTATTCAATTGTATGTCATTTAAATACATATTTGATCTAAGAAATTCATATTATATTAAAGAAATTTGTAAGTCGTCAACATATAAACTAGAGTAAACAGAAGATAATTGTTCAAGGATACCGTTGATGAAAAGATTAAAAGTGGTTATTTATTATGAACATTGCGATCTGTCGAAAAATTTCTAAGTATATATGTGAATATTTTTTAAAATTTCTTTTTATATATTTAATTCTAACTAAATATAAGAAAACGCATTCTTTTGATTCTGCTTAAAAACAAACCCTCCCGAAACTGCCCTTTTTTACAAGAGTTTCTATACGTCGGGTGTTTTTGAAAGTGTGTCTTTGAAATTTCATACTGCTTCCTCAGTGATTTGTGATTACTCACTTACAGGATGCAATCAAGGGATATTTTAATTCCTTTTTCCCCTGCAGGATTTAAAATATACAAAAGCTAAAAATATCATTTTCTATAAAATTTTTGGATTGCTTAAATATGTAAATTTTTCATCGTATTTGGGAACAATTAATTAACTTTAATTTTGCGCATTTTTCCCGAAAATTATCTTAAATAATAAAATAAGTATGAGATAGTACTTATACTCCCTGAAATAAAATATATTTTCTTTACTATAACTGATGAGTATGGTTTGGAAATTAAATCGGGGAAAGACGATTAGAATAATGAAAATTTGAACCAAATATGCAAATTAATATGATTAACAAAAATTATCTTGTTATTTAGAAGAATTAAAACAGAATAATGGTGAAAAAATTAATTTTGAAATATGAATATTATAAAAAAAATTCAAGAAAAATATTATTGTTAAAAAACATATGCGTATCTATATTTAAGTATTCAAATTTAAATTGAATAATGACTTGTCAGTAAAATATATGAGAAAAAAAATGGATTAATTGATTTAATAGAAATAAAATTAAAATAGTTTGAACTAATAATTGCAAAAGGAATCCAAACAACTGTACCGCACATGTATATCAAGATATATGTTTCTTCCTTGAAGATTTAAATATGAAGTTTATTGCATTTACTGATTGTGTACATAAAAATAAACAATCAGTTGCATATATGAGGTGTTCAACACAAAAAACATTAAATTAATTTTCTATTCAATTGAGTATATAATAATCAATTGAAATTAATTGAATGGAGTTTATATTAAATTAAATTTCTTGTACAGTTTTTACATTCTAATGAGGTTCTCGATAGCCTGTATGTATGTGATGAGCCTGTTTTCCTGTGTGTATGTGATGAGCCTGTTTCCCTGTGTGTATGTGATGAGCCTGTTTCCTGTGTGTATGTGATGAGCTCTGTTTCCCTGTGTGTATGTGATGAGCTCTGTTTCCTGTGTGTATGTGATGAGCTCGTTTCCTGTGTGTATGTGATGAGCTCGTTTCTGTGTGTATGTGATGCCCTCGATAGCCTGTGTGATGTGATGTCTTTGATTTCTGTATATATATATATATATATATATGATCTACTTTGAAATAATAAATTTTAATGTATGAAACAAAAAATTAACTTTTAGATTTATAGTTCAGTGGACTGATAAAGTATACAGTAAAATCCTTTCATAAGAGTTTATAATAAGATTGTAACATAATGATATTATATGCTGAAAATTTTTGAACAAATTTGATTAAAAACTTTTTGTAAATTTTCATTTAACATTATTTTTAATTTTTTAATAATTTATTTATAAGTAAATAAATGATAATGAAAAAGCAGGAAAATATAAATATATATATTTACATTTTATTTTTAAAAATTTAATTACAACCAAACGTAACACAGTGATTAATATTAAAGTGTAAATTAAAAACTGTAAATCTAATTAAGCAAGATTAAAATTATATTTATTATAGCATATGGAATTTTTTCAGAAGAAAATTTTGATGAAGATGAAGAAAATTTTTCAATACTTATAAGTAAAAAAATATATAATTAAAATTTATAATATTTTATACATTTAATAAAATTAAATTTATATTAAATAAACAAATATATTTAATTATTTTTAAATAAGTTCCTTTAATTCTCAAAAGTCTGCCATTCTTTAAAAAAACAAGCTAAAATTTTATGCAATTAAGTATACTTAAATTTTTAATTTACTTAATTTTTTTTTAAAAATACAATAATTATCTACTGATGTACCAAAGAACTAAATATATGAGTTTTTATGAAATTATCAAAATGAACGATATTATTAGAAAATTTTTGACATACACAATGTACATTTTTCCGGTTATCTGAGGACACACTCACAACCCGGATTTTACCGGACCACCGAGGACGTCACATTTTACAAGATACACACTTTTGATACACACATACACAAGTTTAATGCACAAGGTGTAAAGCGAGGACCCTTTTAAATGTCAACAAAAATGATAATTAAAAAATAAAAATATACAATTTAGACTTAAAATGAGCAAAAATAAATAGAAAACTTTCTTAAATTTCAAAAAAATTAAAATTCGAGTTAAAATTATGCAATTTATACACAAAAATAGCAAATTCAAAGCGAGGACGTCCTCGGATCTGCTGACGCCCTCGGTTAGAAGGTGTGTATACACACTACTGTCCCCCGTTTCCACCTCTTGCGAACACAAACACACACACACACACACACAAACACACACACACATACATATACGAGGGTCACTGTGAAATTTTTGAGATACAACTAGGTTTTTAAAGTTATACTTACAAAATTTTAGGTGTGTTCAAAATAATCTCCTCCAGCATCAATGCACTTTTGTAGGCGAATTTTACACAGATTAAATGCCTCAAGCTATTCATTTCTTGGAATAGATGAAAAAAATGCATTTATATCCCCATTAATCTCTTCTTTTGAATGAAAAAGACGTCCACATAAGTTCTTTTTTTAGGTTAAAGAATAACCAAAAGCCCAAAAGCCGCACATAGCTAGATCAGGTGAATACGGTGGATGTTCGATCACTTTAATTTTTTTTTGTTTAAGAAACTCAATTGTTAATCTGGCAATATGTGAAGAGTTCCATTATCAAAGTGAAGCATTAGTTCCCTAACATTCAGTTCTTGTAGAATTTCTGGAAGGCATTTAGTGGTATACCAGTTGCTGTTACTCTCTTCTATCCATCTAACTTGATGGCTTTGACCAATCCCGTACTTCTGAAGAAAACAACATACATCACTTTTTTCAGAGCGCGTTGTTTTTTCACCATTGTCGGCGTGGGATCATCTTCAAAGACCCATACTTTGCTTTCTTGACGTGTTGGAACGTCAAAAAACGGTATGTACGTTTCATCACATGTTACAATTTTAGAAATGATGCGGTGTCCACCATCATTTAACAATTTAAGAGTTTCTTTATTGATTCTGACACGCTCCTCTTTTTGGCACTCAGTTAGATTATGGGGAACCCAATGGCAAATTACTTTTTTCATATGTAATTCTTCATGAATGATTTCCCATCTACAGAATCTATTTCCCATGTTATAGCTGATAAAACTATTGATGAGCTGATGGCTCGATATACCAGTGTAGGTAAAGTAAACGGAGTAGAAATGAAGATTTTGCGAGATACTGGTGCTACTTTGGATCTGATCTGTAACAAATACGCGAAACCACACATGTATACGAATGAAAAGGTCTGGTTGAGGTCGCTATTGACAGAGACTTTGACTTGTTTACCTCTTGTAGAAGTTGAACTTGAATGTGGAATGGGACACATGACTAAAGCTGCTGTTATCAGAGATTCATTAGATCAAGATAAATATTTGCTAGGGAATAAAACAGCTATGTTATCTGAAGATTGCAAAACCAAAAAAGATATTCAAGGGCACACATGATAAATGCTGTACAAACAAGAGCCCAAAAGAAACTTTCTGAGCAGAAAGAAAAGGAAAAACATCAATTCAGTGATCGAATAGAAGAATATTTAAACAAAAGTATGTCTGAAGATAACGACGAAGAAACCCATACCTTTGGTTGAAAAATTAACAGTGAAAGATCTCATAAAAATTTCAAAAGATTTCATCAAAGAGCAGAAAAAAAATTGAAGAATTAAAACCACTTATTGCAGAAGCACAAAAGCCTACTTTAAAATCGAACAAGTATTTCTTGGAAAATAATATGCTTTTCTATAAGAAAAAAAATGAGAATGGAACAGAAACAAAATTGCTGGTTGTTCCAGAAAAAATTTCGTAAGCAACTAAAAACGTTTTGTCAGGAAGATATCGCTGCCCATTTAGGCGTAAGAAAAAGTGAAGATGCTCTTTTTACTATTGGCCTAATTGTTATAATGACGTCGAAAATTTCGTCCGATCTTGTGACCACTGTCAACGAATTGGAAAGCCACGAGACAAGAAATAGCACCACTGAAAATCGTTCCTGTTATTTCTGAAATATTTGCTAAGCTGAACGTCAGTGCTTGTGGACCCTTGCCTGTCAGCAGTTTAGGGAACAAGTATATAATATTTGTGTAATGCATGTCATCAAAATATCCAGATGCTATTCACACTCCGGATTTATGTTCTACTACTATTGTAGATGCACTACTACAGATTTTCAGTAGTCTTGGTTTTCCTACAGAACTACAAACTGACCAAGGGACGTCTTTTGTGAGTGTACTAACGTCAGAATTTTTGGACAAGTTTGAAGTGCGAGAAGTTCTGTCCGACATCCTCAAAGCTTTCTGGTGGATAGGATGCATCGAACTAAGAAGCGAATACTCCGAGTGCTTTGTCTAGAATCTGAAGAAGATTGGAAGAAAGTTTTACCACATGCACTCTTTATGTTAAGAACAGTGACGCACGATAGTACGCGTTACAACCCAGCTGAGCTTGTTCATGGCCGGAACTTGAGGACTCCAATGATGCTATTATATGAGAGCATAACAGAGCAAACTGAAGAAAATGATGTTTTTATATGTTTTTGAACTTTTAAATTGTATGAAGCATTGTCAGGACCTTGCTGTAGAAAATATGCAAACAGCAAAAGAAAAACAGAAATTGTGGTATGATAAAAAACTGAAAAGTGAATTTAAAATTAGCGATCTAGTTCTTGTTGTGGCCCCATCAAAACCAAATAAACTGTTCGTGAATTGGGTTGGTCCAAGGGAAATAGTTAAACTTTCAGAGACAAATTACGTTGTTCATTTTACAAACAGTGACAAAAGCCAAGTTTACCATGCGAATATGCTAAAGCCATATTTTCAGAGAGAAGAAAATGTTAATTTAATGTCTTTGGAAAAAAATAACAAAGAAGACGATGAAATTCGTAGGCTTGAATTAGAATCCCCCGATTCTGATTTATAGGAAGTGTGTCAGTCAGTACAATCAAATACGCAATTATCTGAAATTCAAATTAGTGAACTTTGTGAACTGAATACAAAATACACTAACATTTTTTCAAATGAGTCTGGTTGTACCGATCTGACTGAACATGACATTGAACTAGATTCTGACAGACCTATCTGTGCCATATCTTATAGACTTTCACAGAGATGGTCTGAAATTTTGAAAGCCGAAATAGAAAAAATGCTGAAGCTAAAAGTGATTCAGCCAGGAGAGAATCTGGTTTTACATCTCCTCTTATCTTTGTAGAAGCTCCTGGAAAGGAAGTAAGACCTTGCATCGATTATCGACGATTAAACAAAATGACCAGAACAAAGTTTTTCCTTCTGCCTAATATAAAAGAGTTGATAAGAAAAGTATCTGTTGCGAAATACATTATAGTTCTGGATTTAACCAGAGTTTACTGGCAGATACATTTGAGTAAAAATGCGCAATGATATGCAGCGTTCGTGACTAGTTTTGGAACATAGACCTTTGCGCCTTCCATTTGGATTGAAAAATGCACCATATGATTTCCATCGACTTATGGCTAGTATATTAAAAGGATGTGAAGAATATGCGATCCCTAATTTGGATGATGTGGCTATATTTTCCAAACACTGGGATGATCATTTAAAACATCTAGAGTACATTTTCATTGAGCTAAACGTGGCGAAGTTGCGCATAAAACCATCGAAGTGCCAATTTGCCGAAGCATGCGTGAAATACCTTGGACATTTGGTAGGACTAAGGCGAAGAACGCCTAGCGAATTGAAAGTTTAAGCTATCAAAGATTTTCCTATTCCTGTAAATAAAACTCAAGTCCGTGCCTTTTTAGAGTTAGCTGGTTATTATCGAAGATGCACATTTTTAACTTTTCTGTAATAGCAGCTCCTCTAACCAACCTGTTAAAAAGCAGGAATAGAAAATCAACTATCGATTGGAATAGCTCTTTCCAAAGTGCCTTCGATGAATTTAAAGAAAAACTGTCTAATAAACCCGTTTTGTACAGCCCGGTGATTTTACAAAGCAATTTATTATTCAGTGTGACGCTTCAAATATTGGAATTGTGATATAGCAAGTGATTGGAAACGAAGAACATCCTATTATTTATCTAAGTAAGAAATTTTTTCCCTACGGAACAAAAATAAGCAGTACCGAGAAAGAATGTGCCGCTATAGTGTTTGATGTGCAAGAATTAAAATATAACTAGGATGGTCACCAAAATTTTATAATGCCAACAGATCATAATCCTCTAGTGTGGTTGGAAAAGAATACCGGAACTAATCCTAGACATTTACGAGGGTCCTTAATTTTACAGTCGCTTAACTACGAAATAGTTCATCGTAAAGGAAAACATCAGAATGCTGATAGTTTGAGTCGTATCCTTTAAAAATTTGAAAAATTAAACTTAAATATATAATTGAAGGGTACATTTTGGTATATATTTTCATGTTTCTTAATAAAATTTGTAAATATTCTTTTTATTTATATGTTTTTTTTAAAGTGTTCATTAATTAGGGATGAGATGAGTGCATTTCTTAGCATAAGGTAGTCTTACATAGAAATGTTACGTATATAAATGTATGTGTATTTCTAAGCATTACTGAACATTTTTGAACTTATTTGGTTTTCCTAACTTGAATCGAAAAAACAAAACTTTTCATTCCATGAAAAGATTTCTCCAAGTGGGGAGGGAAAATAAGTCTAATGATTTCGACGATTTGAGATAGCGCTGTGGAGACAGTAATACGAGTTTCTTTTTTAAAAAAAGAAAAGATATTTTGGTTTTGGTTTGTTGCTCAACGATCATTTTTTGCACACGAGGGCTAATTAGACTGGGACCTACGGTTTAAAGGGCATGGATGTTTGTAGTGGTTCGGAATCCACAAGGTGGGATTCGAACCCACGAACTGTTGTACCGAAGGCAATAGCGCTAACCATTCGGCTGCCAGCTCGGCAAAGAAAGAAGAGAATAGCGGGCTGTTCGGCTGAATTCGAAAGTGATTTAGAACGGCCATGTTGAAAATGTAATGGTGGTGTTCCTATTACAAAATGTTCCTGTAAATGTTATGTGCAATCATAGATAAATAAAAGATTGATTATTAATATGTTGTGTTATGAATTCACGATGTAAATTGAATTCAGCATCAGAACAACATCCTCTTGATTTTTAGACTTGGTAAATTTTTAGTGGAATTTAATCAGTAGGGTATTTAAAAAAATTATTTAACTTTTAAAATAACTCTAATCACACAAAAAAGGCTCACTGTATGTACTCCGTTATTCATGACTGAATCTGGAATATTGCTATGACAAGCTCAGAAGTTGGCAGTCTATTTGTTAAAATTCCTTTGCTGATATCAAAATTCTAGAACTATATTAATCAAATGAAGAACATTATATATTACAATAATGTTGGGATTTTAAAACCATCTTATAGCCCCTTAATACATCAGACATTAGATCCTTATGTATACTTGAATTTTATGAAATTTCGATTTTTTTTGTATGAATTTCCTGAGAACAGGTACTATGAAAAAAAGAAACGATATATACAGGATACACACTGAAGCTCTTTGTCACCCTTTTGATTTTGGAATGGCTGCTGCTTTTTTATAAACGCGCTGTCTTGGTATATAGAATCGGATATGTGCTACTGAATGAGAAATCGAATTACAACCTGGTGGAAAACAGTGGAGTTAACTTTCGTATCTCAAGACTTATACGAGAAGGGGAGGGGGAAGTGAATAACAAAGATGTAGAGCGTTAGTATTTAATACGAAAATACACCTCATTGACACGGATGCGAAGAATAGAACAGTTAAAATGCAAATTTGTTTTCCCGATTCCCTACTCTGCTATAAGGTGACAAATAATCAAAGAGAAGAACACAATTCTATATGACAATATACCTATAAGATATTTGAACTTCGCGCCATAAGCTGTAATGCACATTTTGTATATTCATTTGAATTTCACATTGCACTAGCTGGAGCATTGAGGGTGACGCGTCGGTACAAGCACCTGCAATGAGTCGTTCAAGGTCCTGCAATGTTTATGGAGGGTTCACATACCTTCTGTGTTATCCATCACAGAATGAAGCACAGTAAATTTAGATCAGATGAACATGGAAGTCATTCTTTCAAACTGTCATACCCAATTAGTTTGTGCCCGAATTCTGCGACGAGGTACTGATTCACTGGAGACGTGTTGTAAGCAGGCGCTCCATCATGTTATAAACATACATTATCATTAAACACCAGCAGGTTCTCCACAGCATCAGGCAGTTGTAAATACCATGCACATGTAAAATTACCATTGTAAGATATTAAACCGATCAACTTGTAAAATTTCATGCCAAATATTGTAATACCAAATTACTTTTAATGTTGAACATCGGTAAAACATGTAAGATTTTTCAGCTCACAGTAATTGTGTTTTACCTATTACACACGATATTCCGTGAAGAGAACTCTTCTTCCACCCACTCTAAATCTGCAAAGAATGTTGGTTGGACTCGTATCTAATTCATAATGAAGTTCCACCATGAATAGTGTGGCTCTATATCCCCGTCCAGTAAAACATGCTGAGGTGTTGGTTGGTAAGGATAAGAATACCAGACTCTCATTTTCCGAGCTCGAATTCTTGAGAGGCCACAGTGCTTACTGATCTGTCTTGTACTGCGTATTGGGTAGGCGAGGGCGTATGCTAGTACCTCATCTGGTTGAAGTTGCCATCCTACTTTTGCTGCCTGATCAAGCTTGACTATTCACGTTGCTCCTTAAACATTAAACAGATGGGATGGTTGCACGAATAGGATGCAAGCCTGCAACGAAATATTGCAAGTGCAACATTGCGTCCACGTTCAATTTATAGTAAAATGATTTCACAATAGTCACTTTTGGAAAATAGTTCTGTAGCCATGACTTTCAACACAGTAGAAATATAAGATGTTTCTTTTATACTAATGGTCTCAAACAGTTTGATGTTTTTTACATATTTTCATACTGAAACATTTTTTAACGAGGTTTTCACCACAGCCCTTTGGACTAGGAATCACAAATGATGCTATTGTGCTACATTGCAGTGTCGCATTTAGCACAAAAGATATTTACATCTGTTCACATTTTGCGACATCAGTGTATAAGGAATCTCGAATATACAAATACACGTTACCTTTTCCATTTTTCTCATCCATGTCAATGATGTCTTTTCACACAAAATTCTACAATTTTGTAATTCACTTGTTTTCCCCTATGTCGTATCATTTTCCAGATCAGAAAGTTAACTCTGCAATTTAACACTAATTGTTGATTGGAGTTTTATTATTCTTATATATAATAATAAATAGCATGTTGCTCTGAAATAAAGATTGTGACAAGAGAATGTATAAAGCATCCTGTATATAGTTTCTTTAAAATAATCCATTTAGATTTTACTCATATGCAAATACGCTATACATATGCCTACTGCATGGAAATACATTAACATCACTGCAGTTTTACAGTGCATGTGAATTACTTAGCCACACATTCTATTCCTCAAAATATTTCGTAAGTTTTTAATACTTGAACCAATTGTTTAAAGTAAAAGAGTTGGAAGAAACAAGCCATCGCGCGGCAAATATTGAATAGCTATATTTAGAATTTACTTTATCGAATAACTCAAATATCTAATCCTAATTATTAACGAAATAAGTAGATTTAAAAGCAACATTCGTATATATTCATTAAGAAAATAACGTCAATAGTTCTAACTAGTAGTGTGTTATGTATGTATTCATGTTATACAGAAAAATCCTAGAAGAGAACTATAGCTTTTATTTCATATATACAGACAAAACATTTTAACTTATTTACAAATATGTATCATACATAGTTATATATACAGACAATTAATACCATGTTTAAGGTATTAATGCAAAAAATAACACTTACAGACATAGAACTTGTTTAGTTATTCATGAAGTAATAAGATAAAAAGTTGGGAATGGAAGAGTATATTAAAAATAACTAATCAACTATGCTTTCTAAACTAAAACATTCTCTCTTACATTGATTCAAGAGCCAATGTGAAATTTTTTGAAGTTATTTTCAACAAAGTTATCTATCTTCAGAAGTAATAATAATGCAGAATATTTTATGAACTATAAGCAAATGTGTGTAATATTTATATTATACACGAATTAAGTTAGCTTAAATTTATCGAGAATTTAAGAGTGAACATGAATTCATAATATTCATTTACGTAAAATGTCTGAAAAATAGCTTTGAGACAGAAACAGAAAAGATAGGAAAGCGGAAAATTTCTTAAGCGTTAGTAATCAGAAGAGAAAGATGTCGCAAAGCTATGTTTCAAACATTTAAAAAATAATGCTATTGATATTAAAACTGTTTTCCCTTTTGCAATTTTTAAACAATTTATGTTGTATTTAAAAATTCAGATAACTACATTAAAATGGTCGAAGCATTAAAAATATTTTAAACAAATTTGTTTAAATTTTAAATATTTACACATATTTTTAGAAGATTCACTTCTTTAAAAATGTGTTAAATTAAATTGGAAGAATATTTAATGTTTTTCTTATCATTCAAAACAAAATTTTAAGTTATAATCCATATTCATCGTTTCAATTTTCTACTACAAATATAATTGGAATATTTTATACTCTTACAGAAATGATAAATGATTTTAACTCATAATGTGAAAAATGGTACACATATACTTCTAAAAGATACTTCATTTCTTTATAATTTGCCTGTCACATACAATAACATTTAAAGTTTAATAATATTGAGTTCTTTAATTCACAATTTTTTTAAACTACATTTTTTTATAGAAAACACATGATTAAAGCCGATAATCAAAATATCTAAGAATAAATACTTTCTCCGCTACAGTTATTGTTCAGCTAGAATAGTTTTATGGGTTACAGATAGCAATTCCACATTTATTTAAAGTGACACTTGTGAAATAATACATTGCATTTAACAGGATATCTGACAGCAGCTCTATTTTTTTATACAACAACATTTTCTTACAGTTAGTAACAACCGTAAATCAACTTTTACAGCACAAGATTTTAACAAATTATTTAAAATTTTAGGTTAAAATATAACATTTTTTTTTATTCTCCTATGTGATCTGACAAGCATGTTGCAGGTAACATGAAAAGAATTTCTATTACTTGTGCTGTAGGAATATATTCAGTAATCAAGCTTAATTGAAAAAAAAGATTAACTCTTAGTATTATTAAGCACATACAAAAACACTGATTTGACACTCTGGTAAGATACTACTCAAACTTTAATAAACGTTTGATTTTACATTTACATCAACAAAGTAAAAAATATTATGTATATATTTCACATAAAAAAACTTGTTTTAAAGAATTACTTCAGACACAAAAATATTTTATTATCCATTAAAAAGTGAAATATGATTATATCATGACATTAAATGAGTGGCCACAAGATCAAAATTCGTGAAGAGAATTTTGATTTCTATAACAAAGAATCCCTTAATCCACATGATCTAAAAAGCCAACTTATTGTTAGCTCCTTTCCATTTCTTAGTCACTGCTTTATTTCTCTTCTATGTGTTGCAAATATGCCAATGAATTTCAGTTTTAAATTTATGCAAAACAATTTTTGAATATTTATGAAATGTGAACCACTTAATGGATATGCCTTTTGAATTTCAACACATAAATTAAAACACACTTTATTTTATGTGTATAACTTTTTTTTATATGTTTTATCAATATTATGGTAAATAACATAGTTCATTCAAAAAATAATCTTTGAATGTAATCCGAGTTTTGATTCTAAACTTTTTCATTTAATTTGTAAATCTCATTTAAGGATAGTTTTAGTATTTATATTGCACGAAATTGTCACTTAAAACTTCAGAAATTTCAATCTATTAATCCTCCGACAACACATTTAATGCAGTGTTTATAAATTACATGGAAATCTAATTCTGAATTTATTATAATTTGAAAAAATGAAACAAATTTAAATATTACATTGCTATAAATGTCTTCTAAAACGCTCGTCAACTCTGACAAACACGAAATACTCTTTACATTAAAGCACAAGTATTAATTATCCTTTAAATTGGATTCACGTTAATTTTTCATTAGTTCCAACTAAAGTTGCCTCTTATAACTTTTTAAATTAATAACTTAATTGTACCCCTTAATGCGATTCCTAAAACTAGAAAAAGAAATCTTCCTATCAAATGAATCACCCGCAAAAGTCATTTGTTACACATGCTATTTTTTTTAAACACAAAGTCATTTGGTCTGAGTAGCATTGGTTATTTCTCTTTGCTGTACTATCTAACATCAAATTTACTTGAAGCCCATCTAACATCAAATTTACTTTAAGCATTAATTTTTAAAAAATGTTAGACTTAATTTTATAACTCTACATGACCTTAAAAGCTTTTCATTCTTTTCATGCTTTTAGGAAATTGGGTATTTCATAGAATAAAGAGAAAACAATAAAACTAAATTTCTGGTTCTACTCTTGTTGCTGACTTATTAAAAAGATTTTGTAGGAAATGAATCTGTCTAATATCACTCTCCTGGAACGATTTTAGGGGCATAGGAGTCCTAATTACTGCCAAATATGGATAAATTAAATTACCAAATGGACGCAGATTTTTTAAAATTACGTCCCCTCTTATTGTAATAGGGTCAGAATTATTAGGCTAAGCTTTTATTTCTTAAACACATTAATAAATTTACTAAACACATTATTAAATTACCTTGAAAATTAACCATGATTTAATAATTATTTTGTATTTTTAAAATATATTTTAAAGTTAATTTAATATGTTTCGATATTAATCAAGTTTAAAGAATTTTGTTAAAATATGTATATTTCAAAAGAATTCCACAAATATGAGACACGATAAACACATAATTATTTCGTCAATGTGGAGTTACATTACCGTAAGCCAACCATGAATGCTCTAAACATGCAAATAGACACTTGGGCATTTGCTTTAAAATTAAATTCTGCATTATCACATTCAACTAAAAATATTATGGAATGTATCTGAGGACTAACACCCGTTAAATGAATTTATGGTACTGAAACGATCAGTTGTGAGTATCGATTACTCAATTAACTTTGTTTAAATGTTGTTTCGTACCATTAAATGAAGTCTTGTGTATAGATTAGCTAAATAAATTTGAATGCGACAGGGAACTCAATCATTGTAACAAATTACAAGTTTTTAAATGTTGAAATCTAGACCCTCTTAATATGATTTAGCGCAGTTTGTCATTTTTCGGAGCTTTGTCCTACAAAAGCCAACCAGTCTTTAACCCCTTGACTGACTTTGACGAGTCTGACTCGTCATTGATTTCCTGGGCCATCACAGACTTTGACGAGTCAGACTCGTCAAGCGCTTCTTTCGGCGGACGCCGTGCAAGTTACAATTAGATTACATAGTTGCTTCACTCGTTCGACGATTCTCATTTAAAAAAGCACACTGAAAGTAAGAGTTCAGTTTAGCAGAAGTCTCGCACGGTGAATGTTATACTAGCCAATATTTGAGTTTAGTAAAGATTATAAATAATCCCCGTAACATGTATAAGCCGGATGCATTATATGAAAGTGGGGATGATGGTGTAAATTGATGGTGTAGTTCAATTAAGCGAAATTAAATAGTTTTTTTTTGTCGCATCAAATTCCATTTAATTCGTCAGTCAAGGGGTTAATCTGCATTACTTATTAAATGATATGGGAAATATAAGGGAACATTACTTGAAAAAATAGCAAATGACAGTAAAAAACCGCTATTTGTTGAAATTTTTAAAAATGCAGAGATGAGAAACCCCAATGCCACATGTATTTTCTTCAACCACCATGGTAAAATGTGTCAAGTTAAAATGCGAGAAGGAAATACACTTTTATTTTGATATGACGAGATTTCTGAATAGGCACTGTGATATGTTTAAAAGTCAGAAGGTTAGACTTTTTTGTACTTACGGTGTTACTAAATAGCGAACTCTTTAATCAATATTTCTAAAAAACACGTTTGCATTTAAGCAGAAACAGAGATCCAAATATAAAATAAATAAAAGAATCTTATTCTCTTGAAAAGAGTTAAAATTTTATCTAAAATTAAATATAAAATGAGAAATAACATTTAACCAACTGCAAATTGTAACCTTGCCAGTACTGAATCAAATGGAAAATGATGGCAAAAATTAATCGGGTGAAGGAAGTGGGTACAGATAAGAATACACATACCTATCATAGATAAAATGTTAATTATTCACAAAATTCGTGAATTTGATGCATGTTGTAGTCAGAATTTCTGATATGCTTAAAATGAAATTAACTGTTGCTCTGATTTTGAAAAGAAACAATAACACGTGATAGTTTTTGAACAATAAAGTTTGCATCAAAAGTAATCTTGCAGGAGTTGTAAAGGAACAACCTTAATTATTCCAACGATACCATTTATGCATTTAAATGACGTTTCAATTAAAACACAGTTTACTGTAGTGATACAAGCAGATTATATTACAAATGAACGCTAATATCAAACGATATAGATTTATCAATGTTTTGCATTCTTAACCCAGCCATATGTGTAGACACTGTAGAGTGGGTCCATCAATGAGAGTCTACTGAATAACTTGCCAATTATGTTTTTATGCAAACTGTGTAGATAGAATAAATCCATTAAAGCAGAAAGGGAGCTTTTTTTAAAATAAGATACAATAGTTTGAAAACATTTAAATTTTCTAATTCATGCGTTTATTTGAATCATAATTGATGACATCTGCCTTAAATAAGTAGAATGACAAACAAGATTATCGAAAACATTAATGAAAGTAATGTGAGGAGGTATGGGAAAAAATATTGACTCTGAATCTGCAAATTATTTAACAATTACTTCATTTAAAAACGATAATTTCTATTGAGATTAGTATTAAATATCACTTAGCAGGTAATTCACAAATTTTGCATCAATCTTAAAAATATTGCAAAGTTTAAAACAATATGTCTTATCTCCAACATTCGTGAATTTGCTTTAGTGAAGGTCAAACAATATATGTCAATCTCAATGGATTAAAAAGGTTTACAAGTGAACAGTATCAAGTTTAATATACCTAATTAAAATTTCAGTATGAAAAACTTGAAAGATTATAAAATATAAAGCAAATTATCTTTCATTAACTTAGATCATTTTAGATTCTGTTTAATTTACACATTTCAGTTCTTAAAGCCGCATTTTTTAAAATTCACTATTAATAAAATCTGATTTTAAGCATTGTTTAAATTATTTCTCGATTACGGATTATTTTTTCTAAGAAACATTAGGGCAAGTAATTTACACGAAAAACATTACACCATTATAAATCAAAAAGAAAATTGTTTCTAAACAGACTTTTGAAAATATTGCATTTGTTTGAGTGGATTGTATAAATTAAGATAAAAATTTCTTTGATAGCACTTATTATAAATGAAAAATTGCTAAGTGTTGGCTGTAAAGAAAATTTATGAGAATAGTGTTTGAAGTAAATACTTTTAAAGCATGAAATAATGCTCATGTATTGTTTCTCTTTCTTAAAATAACTACCATTCATATTTTTTACAAGAATTTGCTTTGGATAAATGAATTACGAAACAAACGGCACAGTTGTAAATTAAATGCATTAATATTTAAACTAGCCACCCCCCTTTCTTTGGAATTAAAACGCCTGTTTTTCTTTCTGTTTCAGATAAGCCCTATTCTAAGCACTGCGGATCAATTTAATCAAAATACATTGCCACTTATACAATGGGGATTTTTCCTAAACATAACCCAATGTGAGGAGAAATCTGCAACTAAACAGAATTTTTAAATTAATAAAAAAAATCACAAAAGTATTACTATTTTAATGTAACACTAAACTATCAATTCAGCTAATACATAACTAACTTCGATATACCTTTAACTTATCTAATATATATAAAACTTGCCTAATTTTCTTAACTACAATTAGAGCATCATATTCATAACTAGCTTTTGACTATATAATATATTTATGAAATTAAAACTCTGGGCCTAGAATATATATGTATGTTTACATTAGTAACAGATTTCTACCTTCCATTGGATCAGTATTGCTACAAACAAACGTCAATTTTTATGCAATTCGTTGAGGATAATGTTATATTTCATTACTTTCTTGTTGTATGACTTAAAATCCAAGTGTCTAACTATCGAGTTTCTTTATTAATTACTAAGTAGCAAGAGAAATAAATTTAAGTATGATTAAATTATATAATTTTTCACGGTGGGACGTTTTCAAAAAAAATTTTGCTGAAGCTAAATATTTAAATTTTAATTATATTTAATACTGATTTTTACGACTCTAGCCTCATAAACCACATTTACAGTTTGCATTTCATTGTTTAAAAAACTCAAAAACAAGACTGTCAAATTCATCTGACATATTGCTTATGATAGCAAGAATTCCTGGGTTAAGTTTTAACTGAAAGGTCACACATAAACCCAGAAACACTATTTTTTTGCTTATACTTCAGTGGCTTGTTGCTGGCAACCAATAAATTTTTTGTAAGACTTAAAATTTTATTATTTTGAAATCGTTGAACTATGTTTTTCATTTAATATTGTTTTTTACTTTTAAATTCACATTAAAGTTCTCATAAACTGGAGTAAGATTAGTTATTTTTAAAGTTATATTATATATATAATACATATATACATAAATATGTAACACTAACCTTCAGATCCTAGTGTAAAACTAAAACTTACCTTCATAAAATTTCATTATAAATTATTAACTTACCTTCTCCCTTGTTTAAATATTTTACGAATATTTATTGTACGTAAATACCTGATGTCCATGCATAGATTACTGCTTACCTTTTTCATTACATGATATATTTGAAAATATAGTTTACTTTTAAAAACCAAAATACCGGAAATTTATTAGCAAGTTAAAAATTTATTAGATTAAATTAATCAGATTAAATGTTTCTCCTGCCATGAGATACTTTAAGTGAAGAAACGAAATGATTAGATATTTAACTACAAAGTTTGTTGTTGCTTCAATATTATAATCAAACAAAAAACTTTCAAAATTGCTTAGAAACCAGCCACTGAAGTATCCTTTTCATGAACAAAGGATTTTGAGAGAAATTTAAGAAATAAAAGATTTTATAAACTTGTGAAAGTTTTTCATTATTCTGGAAAAGAAAATTAATCAAAGAAATAATTCTAAAATCATGAATATGATGAAAACATTGTATTTAGTAGATAATTAAAAAGTTTTCTATGAAGAGAAGCTTGATATCTGTAACCAAAAAATCAATTGGTAATTCTCTCAATTGGGATACATTTTTTAATTTTCTAAATCTGACAGAAACCTGAATTCAAATACTTTAAGCTAAAATAAAAAAAGATTGAAACTATTTTAAATATTTCTTATATTCGCTGTATTAATTTTTAAAATGGATATCACCCAAGGCCTCTTTCACACCAGATGGCTTTTATCGTACGATAAAAAGTCGCTCAATATTTATCGTGAGGAATTTAGGAAACGACACACACAATAGACTGTTCTTTCACCCTGAGAAGCGATGTTTTATCAGGGACAAGTCTATTGTGTGGTTTAACAACGTCTCACAGTAAATATCGGACATTTTTATCAATTCATTTTTATCGCAGGATAAAAGTCGTCCAGTGTGAAAGAGGCCTAACTGTATATTATGTTACTTCTAAATTTAAGTCCTTTCAAATTCTGTATTATAGATAAAAATCAATTCCGAATAAACTATTTTTAGTAAAGTAACTATAAAAGGATTTACAGCAAAAAATTGTCATTTCTATTATCAGCCCAAATTAAATTTGTCAAATTTATTCAAACTCCATTAATAAAAATCTGTTTACGTAGAGTCAATGTTTTGTATTCTCTGTATTACTATATTATATTTAAAATCTTAGAAAATCAAAATATTTTGCTGTCCATATTTGATTACATGACTATAGGCAGAAACGTCAAAGTATTCATTATTAAGAATTTGAGACCAAATTTTCATTTGATGTCATAGTTTAAAATTAACTTAATTTTGATTAAAGGAAGTCATTTTGTGTTGAAACAATGGACCTCCAATTATAGAACTAATATGCATTTTGTTATGAAGAAATCTATTTTATGTTTCAATTAACAAAATTTAATAAATATTTGATTCAATGTTTTAAATTATACAATTTTTACGTTTTGATTTCTAATTTCAATGAAGTTAGTTACTAAATATTAAGAACACAGCTTGGATAATTTAAGGCAGATCTCATCAAGTTTAAATGTGAGCCATAAAGCAAAATATAGTAATTAATTGCATATTTTCAAATGCAGTTACATTCAATTTAAGTATAAATGTAATATATAGCATAAAATGTAATTGGCATTTTATCATTTACTTCATATACTCCTTGAATCATCTTTTTAAAGCAAACTGACAGTGACCGGAACAAATTACCAGTACATTGAAATTAAAGTTACCTAATCTTTACGCATTTTTATTTATGTATGTTTTATTTTTAGTATCACTGATGTTCTTACTGGATTATTTTGTTTAAATTAAAACAGTTAAATTACACACATGTACGATATATCTGATTTCTATCCTTTATCTCTCATGCAATTTCTGTAACTTCAAATATACTGTTTGATAATTTTTCCCCAATCACTGTTCCATTTTAAAGTCCTAAGTACCTATATTTCCTGCAATTGATCATATTTGTAAAAATAAGAGCTAGAATTCTGTTCTAATATATGCATCGATTTCTCAAATTTTGAGGGAAATTAATGGTTTATATACATAATTTATCTAATCCTCTATGATCTATTTGTTCATTTTTCCTTTTATCTATTAGTGTGTAGCTTTGCTTCCTTTCTGATTCAATACTGGAAAGATCGTCGTCATAACTATTCGACGGTCTGTTATAAATGTTGTTAATTCATTAACTTCAACCATTTTAATTAAAATACAATTTCTTTCTTCATATTACATTTAACAGTTTTCACTAAAGTTCTTGTCAATTTAACATTTAATTGAATATATGAAAATCAACCGAAATACGGCTCAGGTCATCCTTAATTCCTTCTGAAATGCATTCACAAATCAAGAGCAAAGTTTTATGTTTTCAAACATTTTTGGTTTAGTTGATTAGTTTAATATTATTCAATCACATTTTGGAAGTTAACTGTATAATGATCCAACCAGAGCCTGTGATTGCAATTTTAAATGAAGTAAATTCTGAACTAAGAACATCCGCATTCTAGATGGAAATGAAATCCTTGCACAGTTGAATCGAAACTCAGAATAAGCATTTTAGAAAAGATCGGAATAGCAATTCTGAAACCCCTTCTCACGTGTTTCATGCTTGTCAATAATATAAATAATTCGTCATAGTAAAAATATAAACTATTAACAAATCTTGCATACATCCTTCACCAACAGCTGTTAAAATAACACTTCCAATGTTTTTCTCAAACAAAAATATTTTCACACAAATCTTCACATGCCCTTTTAAACCTCCCTTTTAACACACCCTCACACTCCTAACATTCATTCTACCATGCAATATCATTTCATTTTTACACTTTATACATACTTGTTTGCAATCAAACGAAATTTCCTACAACATTCAACTACTTTCATACTCTAATACACATTTAGAAATAAAAAAATTCGTCATAGTAAAAATATAAATTATTAACAAATCTTGCATATATCCTTCACCAACAGCTGTTAAAATAATACTTCCAAGGTATTTCTCAAACAAAAATCCTTTCACACAAATCTTCATATGCCCTTTTAAACCTCCCTTTTAACACACCCACACACTCCTAACATTCATTCTACCATGCGATATCATTTCATTTTTACACCTCATACATACTTGTTTGCAATCGAACGAAATTTCATAAACATTCAACTGCTCCCATGCTCTAATACACATTTAAAAATAAAAAACAAATTTAATTTTTTTCTCTTGTGTGCCTTTTAACTGAAATAAGCAAACATTAAAAATTGTAGACACAACTTAATCTTCCAATTTGATTGGTTGGCTTTGCGATGCAATGTCCAAAAGTTGACAAGCTGCACAATTACTAAGACTTAAAGTTATTACGTTTCTTTTTTCGAAACCAAAACATTTTAAAGTTAAAATACTAAGTATGTCTAATATAATTAAAATATGTATAAAAAACGGCAGATTACATATTTAAAATATAAATTGTGTAAAATAAAAAGCCTTTTGCATTTAAAAAAGCAGACATGATTGTATGGGGTTGCAAATCAGACAAACATCACATTTAAAAGCGAATAAGCGTTGGTGGTTAAAATCTATACAAGAAATTAAAACTTTAAAAACAGTAGCTGGTTCATCACACGCTTCACACCAGTGGTTTAGTTCACTAAAAAACATGTGCCTAAGTGTGAAACGTGTGTATCGGATAAAATTATTTATTCTTTCATCCGCACTTAGTAGCGGTAAAGCAGGTAATGGTGTGAGGGTCGGAAAAAATGGAAGGTGATTTATTTTGACGTCCTGCATATTCCATACTAAAATATTTCTTATTTTTGAACTGTTCTTAAACTGTATGGTCATGTTTTAATTAAATATAATTAGACATCAGAAATACCCGAAGCAGTCTTTCGCAGGTCCCATAACTGCAATAGACAATAAATAGGCGGCATTTCTTTTTTTAAGCCAATCTAGAAAACTGTAGGAAATATGTAAGTCTAACTGCTCCATTTTGTCTTTCGAATTGCCAAGCCGTACCAAAGAAATTCTGTCTCGAGACATTCATGGTTGGTTACTTTTTTATTCAAATGTGACTCTCTACATACAAAAACTAACCAAAGCACAGGCATGGAATCGCATGGAAGAGATTTGTTCCATGTAATCCTTATGGATCAGAAATTAGCTATTGCATCATACAGATAAACCCTGTCTGCATTTATAACAAGATATACATTGAATTTTAAGTACATTAAAAAATAGTAAAATTAGTAAAAAAATTCAAATAAAACTTAATGCACTGAAAGCTAAACTTGATATTTTCTTTTATCAAAGATTTCTGCGCATTTATTTTGTTACTTTGCCTATTTTTATTACAAAAGTGGAACGAGTATTTAAAAACGAGAGAATTTAATGTACATTTATTACATCCAAACATAAATTCCACATTATAAAGGCACTAAATTTGAACATTTACACAATTAAAATGCCATTCTTGAAAAATTTTAATGAATCTAACTTTTTAAAGGAAAAAATAATTCTACTTTTAATGATGAAAAGATACTTGTAACTTCATCGATTATTTACAGAACATAACATGATTGCTAAAATAGATTTTTCTGATAATTTTAATAACAGTTTTTTTATCTCTCAAATTAGGTATAAGCATTTTCCTATCAATTTGTTAAGAGGAGTACTAAATTTTGCTTGTTCTAATTTAGGTCATCAACTTTAAGAAATAATTGTGTACAACTATCATGAAAATAAGTTTACAATAAGAGTTTGAAGAGCAAAAATTAACATAGAAGCTGATATAGATAAAACTGACAATTTTAAATAACTCTGAATATTTCAGTTTGTAGTACAAAAGAAGTAACTATGTAGAGGCCAGTGTTATTTCTTTTCCAGAATTTAGCTATTAATTTTACTCCATATAATTACTGAACTTCCCCATAGTTTTTTTTTTATCTCTAATTTTTCTGAAGTGATGAACAAAATATATCCTTATTTATCAGTCCCTTCACAGGATTTCAAATGCTTTTAATTTTGCATAATTCAAGCGTAATAAAATGGAAACATTAAATATTATTCTTAAAACTAAGATTAGACTAAACAACAATAGGAAACAAATTTTATATAGAATATTAAGGAGAATTTTCGTGTTTGTCAGATTCCTTCTCATAATAATTAATCTTAGAAGTACATTTTGATGGATCTCAAAATTTAAAATCTGACCTAAAATTTTGTAAGTTATAAAATTTTTAAAATTTGGTACTAAAGAGTTTCACAATTTTTTTTTACACACACGTTTTTATTAAAGTTTTATTCCCTATTCATTATGATTAGAGTTTTATATAATGATATTTGGTTCAATTGTTCTGGGTTACTTTAGATGTATTTTATTGCTAAATGCAACATTAGGCATTAAATCTAAAGACACAACATTGACTTAGCAATAATTGTACTCAATATACACTTCATATATTTTTTTTAATATTTAATCAATTTTATGGCATTTCCATGAGTGATTCAAAGAACAATTTCCAATCTAGGTTTAATTTAAAATTGGCATTAATATTTTGAGACGAAATTTATCTGCTTAGACTTATTGAACATACAATATTTTATAACATACAAACTTTGTAATGAAAACATATACAAAGTTTAAATTAAAGGTATTATGAATGATGCGCTGAATATTTTTCACTGAAAAAGTTTAGTAATAAATGGTGTGAATAATTTCATTTCAGAATTTAACGCTTTTATGAGAAGAAAAATATCCAAATTTATATAGCAGAGAAGCGTTTGCTTACGTTTCGGTATTTATCCTTTCCTCTCATACAATTTATTGACAACATAAATTTAACATTAATTTGTAAATTATAATAGACGCTTCTTATTAAAATACTAATTAAAAACTAAAATTTTTAATTGAAATTTGCAAAAAATGTGGCCACACATTTAACATGTTTTTTGTGACACAAAACTATTGATTATTAATATAAACCAGACATTTTTTCTTGAAACTAATGATACAAAAATTCTTGAAATTACAAATTTTGATAGTTGTAGACCCTGTTGTTTTCCAGTATTCATTCTAAAAAAATGGTTGATGGCTTAATAAGTGAGACCTTTAAAAACATAATATATAACATACAAATATTTCACACATTTTCATACACATTTTGTTAGTCAGAAGAAAACTCACTTCAAATCCATACAGCTGATCCCTTAATGTCGAGAAGATTCTGTTCTTTTCATAACAGCTTCTGAAAGATAATATCATGAATAAGAATCCAATTTGTAATCTAGTTTTTCTTTTGTAATAAAAAAGTTTTGAAAATTTTATTTGTAACAATATGCGTAAAAATGTCTTCATTAAATATTTTCCTAAAACCATTATTAATTCATGATATTTATTAATTATATAAGTCTAAATTTTAAAAATTCGTATTATAATCATTATTAAAAAATAAATATTGACAAAATACAATTTGTCCTAAGTGACGACATTTGACATTACTATAGAAATAGTAACTGCTTCATAACAAAATGCAGATTGAAAATCTAAACAAAAATTTTATAAAAATTGTAGGAATGAAATTACATATTGTTTTTAAAATTACATTTACTGTATGCTTATTTGTAAAAAATATGCAAAATGAAGCTAAATTTCACTTTATAGGTTTTTTGCATAAAAACTTTAAAAAAATAACTAAAAAAGCAGATAAATTCTTATAGGCATTATCTTGTGTACATCTGAGGACACAAATAAGAGAAAATTAAGGAAAGGGAAATATTTCCCAAAATTTTGTCATAATGAAATAGCAGAATTCGCATATTGTAAAATTACATTTGTTAAAAAATTGTTTGCCAAATTCCTTGAACCCACATTTTTAAAATAATACAAGTTTTGCTAGTTATAGTTGTTTGTGTTTGTTTAGTTATTTTTAAAACTTTTTAGGTTAAAATTTGCCAACTTTTAGTTGGGGATCAAATTATAGCTAGGTGCAATGCAGATGAGTTTATATCAATGTGGATCACTCTCACACACACACTGGCTAACTGAAGATTAAAACTAAGCGTTTCAAAATTTTGAGTAATTAACTCGTAGAATAATTACTTTAAATTATAATGCATTTTGATACAAATTGCCAGAGAAGTTATTTACGTAAAAATGTATGGAAAGGAAAAATACATGAGGAATGAGTTAAATTAGTCAACTAAATAAAACCTTAAGCTCTTTTTTTCCCTATTATAAGGAGACAAACACTGGAGATCCTTTAGCAAATTCATTTAAAGAAGCTTTTAAAGCAAATTTTTAGATATCGCTGTGTGGTAATTATGAACACTCTGTAGAAATGTTTTATCAATAAGATATTCCAGCATTGCTGTTGCACCATGACCGAAGTTCAGTCTTATTAAAAACTTAATTTTTACCTGAATGAATATTTTGGTGCAACTTTACTCCATTTTTTGCACTGATTGCTTCTAGATTTAAAAAATTCAATGTAATACTACGAACAAGTTCATTTAATTTACTATACATCACTTGCACTAAAGGCTCGACTTTTGCATTTAAAGTATGGTTCAAAATTTTCCCAAAAAAATAGAATGAATGTGTCAGAATTTATCTTTATGTCTTGTCTTTATCATTCTTTCAATTCGTTGCATTAAGCACTTGAAGTTAAGAAATTTTAACAAATGAACCCTCATGATTTTTATATAGTTGGGTTAGTTAATAATTAGCTTTCCCTATAGGAAGTATTGAGCTCAAATTCAAACTTAACTGAAAAGCCATTTAATTACGCGACTCTACATTAAATAGTAAACTATTTAATGTAGAGTCGCGACCAGAATATTTCACTGATAGAACGACTCTATATTATGGTAGTGACGTCCTATCAGTGAAATACTCTGGGGGTGTCACAGATATTTATCAATTTCTGCTTCGTCTCTGCGCTAAATTATGAAAACTCCTACAGAACAGCCTACATCCATCTGCTAGAGTACAACTCTGGTTTATGTACACGGTACAGTATGCCAGTTCACACAAGATTCAAAGAATCATCTAACATAGGGATAGAAAACATTTTTAGACTGCGAACAAAAGTTTAAGTTCCACAGGACGAGATAAAATTTTCTAAAGTTTTGAAAACAATGTGTGTACAAGTATTATAATTTAAATATATTAAGACAAAATTGTGATTTCATTTTTAAAAGTTCCTGATATTAAAGTTTTAAGCAAGATGAACTGATTGAGGACCACTTTTGAAATGACTAAAATTCTTGATTGAAAACACGTTCACATACTTAAGATTAAACAAACATACCACTGATTTTCTGAGAATGAGGTATTAAATTTGGGAAACTTTACGTTTGATAATTTATAAAATTCCAGAATAGATACAGAAGTTCTAGAATAGATAACTGCTTGCCATGATAGTTTGATTTAATTGAGTTGTATGTGTGTGGAAATCTAACTGCAAATCTGACCTGAAGGCTTCACAATTTACAATGGTAGGCATGCTGAAATTATCCAATTCTGTTCGAATGGCACTGTGATTTTTAAATTATGTTCCAAAAATACAGTTTATTCTAGCCATTTCAATAAGTTTAGATATAAGCCCAGATATCATTGATAAAATAATTTTTCTCTTGCATTTTAATATTCATATGATACAGGAAAAAATTAAGTATATATAGCTTCCGCAAATTAATTCTGTATTTTTTAACACTTCAAACTCCTCAAAATGCTGTTTTTGGAGAAAGAAACTCAGCAGTCAAACTCACTTGAAAACGTATCCTGCACTATAGCCACTTTTTGGTAATACAAAACATCAGAATATTCAGATTAAATGGATTGAGGAAAACCTTGAAAGTGCCAGTAAGCTCAGAAATTTGATATTTACAATCTTCAGGCTGCATCAACCACAAATTTCTCATTAAATGCAGATTTTCAGAGGCCATTTTGATGAATAAAGCAATGTATAAATAAGTTTCTGGATTAGTTTTGATTAACGATTCCAAAAAATCTAGATTTTTTACTACCATATTTGATGTTCCATCAGTTGTAATATTACACATTTGTTACATGCACTTTCAAAGTTAGAAGGCCTATCTGAAATTCATAAAAATTATCTCGTTGTATTCCCTTTAAAGAACACAGGCAAGAAAGTTTAACACTTATTAATAATACTAGTTGAGCAGTAGCATTTTTTAAAGTTTTGTTTGATTTCAATTCCAGAAATCACCCTCTTTCAAGCGAAGCATAAGGTCTCAAAGTTATTCTTCTTGACTGGACAGAAAACAAACTCGAGGTAAGCATGGTTTAACAAAAACCTCATCACTGAGAAATTTGTTTTTAACAATATTTTATATTACAATGCAACTTCCAAGTTCAGCTGCTTCTTGGATACTGTGAATGCCTTCTTGAATTAAACAATAGTTTTTGCACTAACATTTTCATCATTTTGTTTCCCCTTATAACCAGACATCGCTTCACTGTGAAGTGACAAATATTATATTCAATGCAGATAAGACACTGGTCTATCTTTTACAACTTTACAAAGAATGTTTCTAGATCATATTAAATTTCAAGAAAAATCAATCTCGCGTTTTTCACAGGAATGAAACCAAAATTTCCAGGAGGAATATCCACATTAATATTAAATAATTTTATATTTTACCACTTTATATTTTACCAATTTTTCTTCACCAAATGCGGATAATATATATATTATATACACAATATTTTAATTATATTTGAAAATATAATTCTAGATATTAAGAATATTTTTATGTAAGTTAATAATTTTTTTTTTACATTATACGGAATTATTCATTTTATAAAACACTTAATTTTAGAGTTTTTAAACATCTTCATTAGTTTCTTATCTATTAATTTATTGACTATATCAAGATGTGAATAACTACTTTTTTCCAAATAAACATAAAATTGAAAACAAAATAAATACAACTATTAAGTAAGGTTTTTATTGAGTAATAGTAAGGTAAAAAGTAATTTCTAAATTTACTTCTACTTTCAAACTCTTAGTATTATACAATTTCACATCCATATGCTGTTAGAATTCCACATCAAAGTCTTTCTCCCTTACTTTTGATTCATTATTAAAACTAAATAACAAACGTTGCTTTTTTAAAACATCCCAGTAATTTTGCAATTAATGTAATTGTTTCAGTTTTTTCCATCTTTCTCATAATCTCTTATATGTTATTCAAGTTTATTTACATAATCATCCAAATACTTTTTAATTTTCAGTTCGTCAATTTCAAGTGCTTTTTGCTTGCCCTTTGTTATAGGCTGCATTTTCTTTTGCTGTTTTTAACTAATATACTGTTAGTCACTGAAGTCTGCGTACTGACTAAATTTTAAATTAAAAAAACTTAAAGCAATAAAAAATTAATTTTAATCATTCCATTTTTTTTTCTTATATTAGCGACAATTGTAAGCTTAAATAAAAAAGTAAACATAAGTATTGTCTTTAACATTTTTACAAAAATGTTTTGTTAAAAAAAAACTCAGAAATTCTTTCCAATAAAGTCTGCGTACACTTTCAAAAAAAGCAAAATATGAGTTTCTTAAATTATTTCAATACTTTGTAGCATATCCTTTATCCTTCAAAACAGCTTGCTGACGTCTGGGCATTGACTGAACTAATTTTTCAGTATCATCCGATGTAGGTTTCGACCATTCTTCCTGCAATTTACTAATTAGCTCATTTCGCGACGTAATATTGTGTTTTTGAATTCGTTTCTTCAATTTTTTCCGCAAATGTTCGATTTTATTGAGGTCTGGTGATTGTGGAGGAGGACTCAACTCTCTTGGAGTGTGATAGAGGAGATATCCCTTCACAATTTTAGTTACATGTTTCGAGTCATCTTGTTGGAAAAGAAAGGTATTAGAAAGGTTTAAATTTCGGGCACTGTCTCGTAGATTTTTCTTTAGAATATCCAGATAAGCATACTTATCCATGACTTTATCAATAATGTGATGATTTAAAACTCCTTTCGATGACATACACCCCTTTACAATCACACCGCTAGCTCCATGTTTGACGGTTGGATTTAAATTTCTCAGATTCAGTTCTGTTTCTGGTTTTCTCCTTACAATAAGCTGGCCGTTAACTTTAGATATTGTAAATTTATTTTCATCTTACCAAATTACATTGTTCCAAAAGTCCCTCGAAGAGTTTAAATATGTTTTGGCAAAACCAATTCTTTTCTTTCTATTTGTCTCGGAAATGTATGGCTTAGACCTATTTTTGGGTCCATGATAATTGGCCTTTCGCAGCACTTTTCGTACAGTTTCAGGAGAAATTTTATTGTTGCTGGTTAAAAAAATGTCTTTTGCAATGCTTGCAGCAGAAAGTTTAGGATTTTGTTTAATTCGTAAAAGAATTTTTGTTTTTTTCTTTTTACGCTATTTTCTTCGGCCTCCCACATCTTGGTTTTACAATAAGACTACCAGTGCTAAGGTAGTTTTGAATAACTCTTTGAATACTAGAAAATGGTTTCCCAATGGTTTTATCATCACGAAGAATTTTACCTTAATCTCAATTTTATAATTGGTTTTCTCGTAACTAAAGGAATTTCTATATTGGTTGTCATTTTCGTCAAAGAAAATAGAAATAACTCCCAATCAACGTGAAATTTACTTTGGAAGTCAATAACCTTGAACGTGTATCCTTTTCATTCTCAAGTTTGAAACCTAAAATTCCATAAGAAATCCCCCGCCACCTTTGCGTTGTACGCAGACTTTATTGTCTTTAATTTCTGGCTAATTATCTTTTAAAAATTAGTGTGCATAAAGTACTAGATATGAAAATATTACAATTAAGTAATTTCAAATTCCCTTATTAAAACTAAATATTAAAAAAATAAAACTAAGAAACTACCCTTTTCGCACCTTAAATTTGGATTTGATAATATTTTTTCTTCATGTACGCAGACTTTATTGAGTAACTTCATATTCATACTCTCGGCTACCAGCAAAACTATAAAGGACTTATATGATTATTATATTGTTCAAAACTTATAGTACGGACGTAATCAATGATGCGCTTAGTAACAATTGTTTAGTTACATTTTCCATCAAATTGTTTTTCACTTAAATTTCAGATTCAACAGATGCCTGTCATAAGTACAAGTTAATTTCTTTAAGTGACAATTTTACCTAATTGAGAGTAAGTTAAAAGGATCCATGGTATCGTAAAAAAAGGAACAAATTTCGGGTCAATATGCAATATTGAAATCTTAACAGTTAATTGTTATGATTTTAACTCAACAATAAAATTTTGGAATTCTCTTAAAAATCCAAGCACATTCTAACGATGTTTTAGACTCCTCCTTACATAAGTAAAAAGGAATTCTATTTTAAATTGTTTTAATAAAGAGTTGTGGAGTTTGTACATCTCAGATACAAAATTTCATTTTTCAATAATGAATAATGCAGAATACAATAGAAATTTTTGCGTAAGCCCTAGTGACATTAAAAATTTCCATTATTAGTTCTTTTGAAAAACTAAATTTAATATTTTTATCTTTAAATTTTCCAGAAACTATTGATGAGCTATTAAAAATACTATATTAATTTTTTTATTCTATCATGGCGCATTTTTACCTGAATTATCAAAAATGTTTGGCCTTAACTTATTAAAAACACATCGTACCATCCACAAATAAAGTTTGATTATCATTGATTAAAGATTGAAATTATTCTGAAATAAGACTTTTATAGAAATTCTTACTTACTTGACACTTTGAAAATATATTTGGTGGATATTTCTGCAAACAGCGCCACACTATCGTTTCTGGAGCCACACTTTTGAAAATGAAGCCACATTTTCATGGAGCCACACTTTTGATCATACCACACTTTTCTTTCTGATGCCACACTTATTTGCAGCAAAACTTCTGTTCCTGATGCCTCACTTATTTATGACGCATCACTTTTGATTAAGATGCCTCACTTTTATTGAGCAAGACTTGTTCCTGAAGACTCACATTTACGGAGCCACACTTTTGTTGATTATGGAACCACAGTTTTCTTTCTTGAGCCACAATTTTATGGAGCCAAACTTTTGATTATCGAGCCATACATTAGTTCATGGAGCGAAATTTTTGATTATGGAACCACACATTAGTTTATGGAACCACACATTAGTTTATGGAACCACACATTAGTTTATGGAACCACACATTAGTTTATGGAACCACACGTTTCTTTCTGATGCCATAAAATTGCTTATGGAGCCACATTTTTCTGGAGCCACCTTTTAGTTTTAACACTTTTGTTCTCACTCAATAGAGGAAGCACTTCACCACCACCGCACAGAGAGGCACAGAACCTGTCATGAAATATCTATATTGGAACCATCTCTAAACTACATAATAAAATTCACAAAACTATAATTATATGTAAATTTAGAAAATAGTTTATAAAAATTTTATCCTTGTGTTTTTTTCTTAATTGTTAATGTTCATTTATTTAGTAATACATTCTTTGATGAAACTAGCTTGCAGTTTTGAGATATTTATCGTTTGATTCAATATTTGAACTTTAATGAAATATGACCAGGAAATTAAGTTAGTTTTTGAAGTAATCACATCAGCATCCACCATCTGCCATTGTGCAATCAATCATTTGGCAATAAAACATTGCTCTTTTCTTAAAGGTGGGGAAATTGGAATGTGGACCTTTAAATCTTAATTCCTGCTTCGAAATAAAGATGTGAAAGCTCATTGAATATTTTTAAATATATCAACCCGTTTTGAAAAGATAAATATACTTTAGAATAAATAGACATTATTAATATAGATTTTCCTAATTAGTTCATTTTTATAACAACAACTACTCTTGACTTTTATATTGACAACACAACCACATAATTCAGCCAATATACTGCTACAGTGTATCTTTTTAAAATTACGGGGAAATAATCTGAAAAGAAACATTAAGTTATACTAATTTTCTTGCAAGTTTCCTATTGAGGAGGACAGTCAAGTATGTAGTAAACTGCAGGTTTGTCATTCGAAGCTTGTGGTTATGCTGCCACATTCATCACAGAGGGACAAAATTACCCACCTTCAATTTATAAAACAAATAGGTTGTCTTACATTCCGTTACAGCTTTATGCCCAAATGCTTAATATATTTTGCGACTTAATGCAACAATTTATAAGCTTACATTAAGGTCTTAAAACCAATAGTAAATAAGCTCCTCTAACACATCCGTTTCTCTCGATTACTTTTGACATACAAGTAATAAATTTGCGTGGTTGACTTATCTTACAACGATTGATATTTCTAGTCTCACCTGACTGATGTCTCAGTCAGATCTTACACTAATTTGCATATTTATTGTCACTTCATTCAATGGTAACGTGAAAATTTCAAGAACTTTTTTGCTAACTTATAATTCGTAACAGATTACTCACATAATGTTAGAAAATTATATTTAAGTTGCTTTAACGCACATTATAAAAATTTTCTGTTTATATGATTCTTTTAGAGGCTTAATTTATTCGCACTCATGTTAAATGCATATTCAGTTATAAGGTGCGTTACTTTTATAGTAGTTTAAAACTTAAGCATCTATTAAGTATTTTGTTAAAATACAGCATCAATCGCATCATTATAGCAACTAAACATCCCAGTCACTGATATTTGAGGATCAGCGAGTTTCCCAAATCATTTTCAGAATTACACATATCTACCAGAAAAACTGCTGAGTCAAATTCAACTAATGACCTGATTCTGAAGAAAGTTCTTGCCATGTGAATCTAGTGAAGACGATGAGCTTCAAGCAGTCTAACTATCAGAATCCAAGAGGTGTAAAAATACTGCTACCAACGAGAATTATCAGTATCATCCCAGGGCATATTCAGAAGTCCTCAAGCTTGAGGTGCGACTCGCAAATGATTGTCAGATGATTCAAAGCCTGCCTTTCGGTGCCGGGGTTTAAGCACATTCATCGATTGGACTTGAACATTTTTTTCGAATAGCAGACTACATATTTATTTCATTTTCCAAGTTTTAGTCATCTCTCAATGCCGGGTACATAAGCACCTTGATGTTAAATTCATTCTTTTCAACTAAAGATCTCCAGTTTGACAACATTCGATACAGAATTCAGTTTACGATTTTAAAAAGGAATACAAAATTATAAAGATTTTTCCGTGTACACATGATGCATTTCACAGTTTTATGAATAAAAAAATTTAAAGAATTAACTCTTACCAAGTGTTTTAACGTGGGTAGTCCAACAAGATTTCAAGCTCAGTCCTTCGTTTCCTCCGTACAATGGGCTTGACCCGTGCGGGATCTAAATAAGATTTAGAAAAGATTTCAATTCCTACACTACTAGAAATCGTGAGAAGAAAGAATGCTGATATTTAAACAAGAATTAAGAATAAAAGGTATATTCACCAGGTAGAAAACGTCCCAATGCATCTCTGGGTCTTGTGCATCGCTTTTTCTTGGGTCGCCCTTCTTCGCCTTGCGACCGGGAGGCGGGCTCGGACTGGGTGGAGGGCTCGGACTGGCAGGCGGGCTCGGACTGGCAGGCGGGCTCGGACTGGCAGGCTGGCTCGGACTGGCAGGCTGGCTCGGACTGGCAGGCTGGCTCGGACTGGCAGGCTGGCTCGGACTGGCAGGCTGGCTCGGACTCACAATCATGCTTGGACTGGTATGAGTCGGACTGGCAGGCGGGCTCGGACTCACAATCATGCTTGGGCTGGTATGAGTCGGACTGGCAGGCGGGTTCGGACTCACAGTCATGCTTGGACTGGTATGAGGGATTGGACTGGAAGGCGGGCTCGGACTGACAATCATGCTGGGACTTGTATGAGAGGTTGGACTGGAAGGCGGGCTCGGACTTTGCAAAGCCTCTGTCAATTAAAATATCTATATTTGAATCAGCTCTAAATTATAATAAAATTAACGTTTAAAAATTAATATAAATTATTAATGTTAATTTATTTTGTAATAAATTGTGTGATGAAACAAACTGGCTTGTAATTATAAAAGATTCATTAGATTCAGAACTTGAATTTCAAATAAAATTATGTTTTTGCAATTTAGTCTTCGAAGTAGCATTTGTCTTCATCTGCCAATATGTCTTCAGTTGTGAAATCAATCCACTTGCAATAAAATTTGTGGGTTTTCTAAAAAGCTGCCGAAATTGGAATGTGGATTTTGAAATTTAAATTCCTCTTTTGAAATAAACATGTGAAAGCTCATAGAATATTTTAAAATAAATCAACCTGTTTTGAAAAGATAAATATATACTTTAGAATTAACAGGCACTATTAAAATTGATTTCCTAATTATTTCATTTTGATAACAATAACTATTCTCGACTTTTATATATTCGTAACATACATTAGCAGTATATTGGCTGAATTTTGTGTATCTTCATAAAAATAGGGAAAAATAATTCGAAAAAACATTAAATTACCCTAATTGTCTAACAAGTTTACTACACATTTGACTGTCTTCCTCAACCGCAGAATGTTTTATCATTCGAGGCCTGTTGTCATCTACTACCACTTTCATCACAAAACAAATCTACCGACCTGAATTTGTGAAACTTAATAGCTTGCCTTGCATTCAGTCACAACCTTATCTTTGAACGCTTAACATGTATTGCGACTTGTGATGCACAACGATTTATAAGCTTTCATTAAAGTCGTAAACAAACAATACTAAACGAGCTCCTTGAACAGGTCCGTTTCTCTTGACTACTTTATGATTTACAACTAATGAATATGCGTGGTTGGCTTCTTTTACAACGATTAAAATTTCTACTCTCTACTGACTAGTGTCTCAATCACGTCATACACTAATTTGCATATTTCTCACTTCATTCAATGCTAAAGCGAAAATTTCAAGAACTTTTTTACCTTATAATTTGTAGCAAATTACTCACAGAATATTAGAAAATTAGATTTACGTTCCTTTAATGTGAATTAACATTAAAAAAATTTTCTGTTCATATTGATCTTTTAGAGGCGTAATTTATTCGCTCTCATTTTAAATGCATAATTCAATTATAAGGTGTGTGATTTTCATAGAAACTGAACAAACTTCTGCATCTGTTAAGTATTTTGTTAACACATGCAGCCTCATTGCATCAGTACAGCATCTAAACATCGCACTCAAAACAAGTTTTTACTACAAGTACAGTTCGGTTTACAAATGACTCTTCTTGGTTAAAAAAAAATCACAGAAGCCTAGATTTAAAAATATTTGAAATAAATCATTTCTGAGAAATTCGCATGGAGGATATTAGCGAAACGCAAAGTTTACAAGGACTATGAAGTATACAAAGAAAGTATACTAGGATTATTACTTTTAAAGGATTTGAAATATACAATTATGTCAACATTTAATCAAATAAAAGAAAAATATGGTTACAAATACAGAACTGGACGTTTTGAGTTAGAATTTTAACACAGTGACAAAACTATAATTATTCTTTTAATATTGTACTATCTTTTTTCATAAAAATATACTGATTACTATGGAAAAACAAATTGAAAACTTCAGAAACAAACATCGATATCTATTAAGAGTATGTGAATAGTAATAAATCATCCAGTTTAATAAGAAGGATTTTTAAAGTTTCTAAAAACTAGAATATTTATAATTTATTGATACAGCTTGTAACAAGCAATAAGATGACAAAATATTATATTTTTGAACGTCAGGAAAAAATTTTGTTGGTGGTTTTAATATTTCTCGAAACTGAATTTCATAAGCCTTTTAAAATTCAACTTACGTTGTTTAAACCAACTGTTTCTCTATCATTCAACTAAATGAAATACATTCTGTTAACTTTCATCCTACAACTAATTTTGTGAACTCAAAAAGATGACGTATTGAGTTGTATTTTGCTACAAACAGCAGATCTAAATTATCATACGATTAAATTAATATATTTGTGTTCGTAAGTCACATGATGCATAGTGACCTTTTCAAGCTTCTCATTAGTAAGGTACTAATTTTTATTCTCTGCGGAGGTTTGGCTCATTATCTGACCAATAGAATTTTTTTTCCTTAATGGTAATAGTCAGTAGTTACTTTAGATTAGACACATTATTCATGCTCCATAAGCAAGTTAGCAAAACTGTCTTCGAGACTTGCTGCTTGGCACATGGGCTTTGGTGCAATACCTCACGTTTAAATCTTGGTATTTCCTTCAAATTGAAGTTTTTCATTTTAAAAGGTATTTCTCCATTTTTGTAATGTTGATTCTAGTTAATTTTAAAGTGGGCATAATCTGAAATTATCTAAGTGTCAAAGTTAAAAGTAATTTAAGTCCCTTTTTCGAATCATTCGTCAATATACGTATAACTGTCTTTTCTTCTGAGGGTCGTTTTTTAAAGTGAAAACGACCTTTTGGACAAACTATAAGAATCATATTTTTATACATAGATTATACTTACAGTTTTTGATGTTTCTAGATGTGAATTTCTTAATATCTTTAACAGCAGCTTAGATTTGTGTGTGAAAATGTTTTTATTTCTAAAGATAACCTATAAATTTATTGATTCGCTTATTTCTTAGAGACATCCCCCCATAAATTTGTAATGCAGTGTTAACTACCATAAGAAACCAGCTTTTTCTTTTTGATTCCCTGATAACAGGGATTTCCATATCACAGCAGTTGTATGTAACTCGTAAGATCATCAAGGAATCCAGACATTAACTGTGTGTAGAAACTGAGCAATGTTTCTAAAATGCAGGTTTCCTTCATAACCTCAAATATAATTAGGTGAGAGACAAGTCGAACCAACTGGGCGTTTTCACTCACGATGTCAAACCCTGTGTCATCTTTTTCAAGCGATTCAAAAGTTTTATGTCATACTGTCACCAGCACAATTTGAAAGACATCTGCTTTGAAAATACATCAAAAGAATGGTAAACTGAATGGTTCAAAAGCCAAAATTTTATGAGCGAGAATGAAAGTCCTTTCCTATTTTTTCCTTGCTCCTGAATTTATTCATTTCAACATTAAAAAACAATTGATCTTTGACCAACATCACTGAGTTCAGGATTTTCGATTTCTTCAAATATTGTCTGAGAGTAAAATTAACATGCTTAAAAACAATCTTTGATAATATAGAATTAACTTCACTTCCCTACAAATTAGCATTATTTCAGTTATTAGACCAAAGCTTTATTTCTTGTTATATTTAGCTCTCTCCCATGTAATTTCTTTATTCTTAGTTTTGTGTTGAAAAAAAGTGATATTCAATAACGATATTCTATAATGTTTTATCAGAGGAAAGTGTTCTTAATTACATTTAAATGTTAACTGTATTTAATAAATGTATTTACACACATATTAAACACACATTTACACATTTTCTAGAGAGAAAATACCAAGTGTGAGCCTTTGTAAGCTTACCATTTGCGTGGATATCAGACTCTGAAATGCTAATGACATCCCAGGAAGCACTCATGAATTGGCTTGCTGTAATGTAAAATTCTATTAATTTATAATCTTATTCCAAAAGGTTTAAAAATCATTTTTAGAATTCCTTTTAAAGAGTTTAAAAATTTCAGTACTGAAAACAATTCTGAATAAATTTTTCAAAGCAACAAACAGAAAATAACGTATACAATAAAACATTTTTCTTTATTATTGATTTTGTTCTTTCTGAATGCAGATTTCATATCAGTTTAAAAATATTCTACGTTTTCTATTTTTAGTTCCTCTTTAACACATAAATTGAATTGCCTTAACATGAGATTTCTATTAGATTTAATATCAATTAGTTTTCCAAACTTATATTACAAATGTGGGAATTTTTAAACTTGTATCTGTACTTTTATTTCTTAATACAATTAGAAAATAACTAGAAAGTTTAAAATAGAAGTAGTTAAGGTGAAATATTTTAAGAAAATTTATTACATAAAAATTTTCAAGTTTAGTGTAACAATTTATACTTGTATTTCAATTTCGGTAGCCCTGAAATATACAAACATAATACAATTTGCTTAAATGTTTGTAGAACCTATTTTGGAAATTCAATAGTAGCAAAGTTAAGATTTGGTTTGTTGCTGAATGGTCATTTTTTACACACGAGGGCTAATTAGACGGGGGGACCTACGGTTTAAAGTGGAATCGTAACTACTACAAACATCCATGCCCAAGGTGGGATTCGAACCCACGAACTGTTGAACCGAAGGCAAGAGCGCTACCATTTGGCAGCCAGCTCGGCGTAGCAAGGTTAAGGAAAGCTGCAAACTAGGAAATGTTAAGACTATAAAATATTAACATCCCAGCATCTTTTAATGTTAAATGAATGAAAACTAGTTTATTTTATCTGTACTGATAACAGGTAATGCTATAGGTATTGCTCATCTTTTTGTGTGGGTTCCGGGAGGGGGACCACATTCACTCCCATTGAATTGTGGAGCTCTCATGGGTTGGGGACCTGAAGTCTAAAGCTACTCTGTTGGTGAAGAGAATATGTTAAGCGAGAGATTCAGTAGTCTCAAGTTCCTTCTTGGAGGATATTGCGTCAAATGAGAAAGTACTGATGAAAGAGGAAAATTTCAAAACACTCAGATGGATGTAAAAATAGTCTAACTTCCCCCACATTGCCTTAAGTAGGATGGGATCAAAACCAGGAAATTGCGAAATATTCCACAAATAACGATGCTCGGCACGCCATTACAGCATTCATAAAACATCCTGCCCATGAAGATTCAAAACTTTCATATAGCGCTATATGACTAATTAGGCCTTTGTCATTTTCAGCAGTCAATATGCCAGACTAATGAATAACCACTCTACCCATCTTTTCAACAGTTCTTCAGTTCAAGTCAGATCTCTACTTTGATGTTTGTGGCAGATAGAAATCTATTTGAATCTATACATTTTGTTCCAACTAACTCTTGTGTACAAAATTACTCTTGAATGACAAATCAATAAATTAACTTTTAGCGAACTTGAAGTCAAGTTTCTCTATGATTCCAATTTTAGAAACTAATATTATAGCTTGTCCATTCATTTAAGCTTACACTTTCCTTAGATTCAGTAAAAGGGTCAAATTCATACTATTAATGGTACTTGTTTTCTACAATGCTCCATCAATTTTGCTACTTTATTTTCTACGAAAGTTCGTATGAACATATCCTATTTTTTCCAATTAGATACACTTAGAGAATGTTATACATCCAACATGTTGACCCATTACTCATGTTAATAGTGATTAAAATTAACTTATAGGTTAATTTATTCCGAAATAATCATAACAAATGGAATGTTTGAAGAAAAAAAATAGATGAGGCAAACACGTTTAAGTCAATAAACGAGCAAGCTAAATCTATGAAAAATTAAATTCAAAATAGTCGCACTGTGATAACAAGCAACGGTTTGAACAGTACGATTACAAATTGTTGTCGCATGCCGGATAGGCTGGCATTATGGGATACGCTGCTCCACTTTTCCATCTGAACCATATTTTAGTGTGGAGTCCGACTTCCTTCGTACACACATGCCATAGGGACCCTACGATTATAAATTAAGAAATCTAAAATAATTTCATCACTTTTATTTGTATTCAACGATTGTTTTTGCATACAATGTTTACAATAAGACAGGGGTTTATCATTTGAAAATGGATTCCAAACCAATACAAAATTCCGAACCAGAGTTAGGATTCGAACTTAAGAGATTTTGAACCAAAGCTAATCATTCGGCTACAAGCTCTGCAAAATATTACTTTGTCGCTCTATGATTACTTCAAAAATAGGAGATCGTTATACTAATATCAAGTTCTAAATTAAATTTGTATATATTACAAACCTGCTGAAAATGTTGTTCAAATTAAAGAATTAGATCTATTAGAGAATGTTGATCATTCTATTACATTTCTTTAGTTTACGTTACTTGATGGATGAAAAACACATTGCATATTTATCAAAATACAACGAATTTCATTATAATTAATTAATAT
Organism: Latrodectus elegans; assembly: GCA_030067965.1. Classification (NCBI taxonomy): domain Eukaryota; kingdom Metazoa; phylum Arthropoda; class Arachnida; order Araneae; family Theridiidae; genus Latrodectus; species Latrodectus elegans. Next base: position 12,510,790 of record CM057816.1, read on the forward strand.
CTCAAGAACTAAGTTTTTTAAAACAAGAGAAATTTAAAACTTACGAGGCTCCACCTCCCTAATGTCCTCTTCACTTTCAATCAACCCTGGGTCCTCAATAGGTTCTAGAAAATAAAAATCCTATGATTATCAATGTTCTAACCTCACAGCATCAAAAGTTCTTATAGATTTAATTTAACATATACAAACAATTCAAACCTGAAAAGCAACGAAATTTTTAAGATTGAACAAAATGCCATTCATTTTTTCTTCCATTCATAATTCATTTTTTCAATATATTCTAATACGTTTTAGTAACGAACCCTGTTAAATCTGAATGATAAAAGCAGTTCTAAATTATATTGAGTGTTTATCAAAGACCTAACATTCTCTATAACCTTATATTCAAAGCATTTCCTATAATTCTTCTGTCCTTTATAGAAGTTACAAACTTTAGTATTTAAGATCTTAAAATTACTTGGTACATTTTATGGAAACAGACTTTTTAATACGAAACACTAAAACAAGTATTTCAAGAAAATATTGAAAAATTTATTGTAAATCAATGATTTACACATTTTGATCCGAAATAGTTTTGGCTATATGTAATTTTTGTTGAACCAAGTTCTATGGAATGATTCAACTCTTCATTGATTTCTATAGTCCTAAATGTATACAGATTTACAAAAGCTATCAATTACCAGGGTATATAATGTATACTTTTTATATTAAAACTCCAAGAAGTTAGAAATATATTTAAACAAGAAGTTAGAAATATATTTTAATCTTTACTAAAGCAATTCTTTTGTTACTCTTGTTTACAGAATACTCCATTAATAGGGTAGTCATCTATATGAAAACTTCTCTCGTCAGAATAACGATCAAAAAGTGAATGATCAATTTCTTTTTTAAATAGTCACGCAGTTTTTTTTTTTCTTCTTCTTTCGATTCGAAACGTGGAACAAACACAAATTTCTTTTAAGGGTTTTCTGTACCATAAACATTTCATCTAGAGATAGATATCGAACCGACAAACTCATGTTAGATATAACCATTCAATTACCAACTGCACATACCAACCACTTGAAATAAATTTTGAACATTCGAATACACAGGTTCTCATGCCTGATGATTTTTTTTTTGTTAAATTCTTATCAATCACAAAGTTCTGTTCATGTTAAGACTTAAGTGTTTCTTAAATATTTAAGGACAGACGAATTCATATATTGCCTTTAACACACAGAATTTAAACCCTTAACCGGGAAAAAATTCTGTGCGTTTACGGCTATCCCGAGCCCCTGGCTTCACTGTAATGCTTTAATTCCCAAAATAGACGGATTACCTTGAAATCCTAGTTGGGGAGCTTATTTATTGAACGGTTACGGCTGATTTAATTAATGCGAAAGAAAATCAAAAACGTTTCGGAAGCAGATAATTATGTTTTACCTTTCTATATTTGTAATTTTATTTTTAAAGGCTATCCAACTACTAAGATTTTGACACGCTCACCTAGAATACATCATTAGACAAATGTTTCCATGATAACTTGATTGGAAATTTGCATTCATTATATCAAAGCTATATTTGATTTACATTTATCGGTTTCCCACGGAATTTGAAATTTCCCGAGTTCTACTAGTTAGGAATTTGTCAATATTGTTACTCCTGATGGCAAATTGATATAATCAGAAATACCAATCGATCTTTCTGCTATTCTAATTTTAAATAATTTAAAATCAATTACATTTGCATTACTTTCCTGTTTACTCGAGAATTTGACTAAATATGCTTTGAAATTTTTCATATTGTTGTAAGCTTCACGCCACTCAAATTTTCAGTACACGTATTTCAAGCATTGGTTAAAATACCAAGATCAAGGTAATTACAAAAAAGGAAGGAATAAACCCTATTACATAAGTATTTTCGAATTTTAGAATGGGACTTATGTTACTCCTTATTCCACATAAATTATATTATTTCGTTACGATTAAGGTCTATAACTTAAGGAAGCTATTATTTTTAGCAAGAAAAATTTTGATTTTGATCTAAACTTTCACTCAATTCATATTTTAGTATATGACAGGCAAATGATTTTAAAATAACCAAGAATTGCTAATTTCAGAAAAATTACGAGAAATATTCCCTTAAATGTTTAAGAAATGCATCTTTTTTAGAGACCTTATAATATGATTTCACCATAAATTAATGATTAAATTTAAATATTAAAAAAAATGTTTGAATTTAGTAATCACAAACATTTTTCCGTATAAGGAAAACATGTTAAATTATTTAATGTCTTTATTGTGAGGTTTAAATTTTAATAATTTTATTGTAAGATTAAGTTTATTTTAAAGTAATATTTTGTAAGTACAATTTAAAATGATTAAAGTTACTTACAAATTCCGGAAAATACGAAACTTCCTTTATCATGCAAAAGAAATATTTTCATTTACTATTTTATTGATTCATTTTAAGTATTAAGCTTTTTTCTCATTTACTTCAATATCTAACAGCTTTGCACTGAAGATTATACTTTTACCTTCTTGAAACAGAATATTTCAAATAAGCACTATGTTATGGCTTTTCTTATTAATTTAGTGTGCTTTCGTAAACAAAATTCAGACTTAATTTTAGAATTAAGCTAAATAATTTGATCTTTCATAAGATTTTACTATCAATTTAAATAATTTTTTTTGCAATAAATAAATTATTGCATTAAATTTAACCTGTTAAAAATACATATAAAATTAACACTGTTGAACTAGATAAAGTATTCGTTTCTGGTTAGTGAATATATGCTAAAAACTTAATTTTGTGAATATTTACTTATTTAGTAAAATATTTTAAAGTTTTTATTAATCTTAAATAAAAAGTAGTTAAGTATTTATTTTATAACCATCAGAAGAAAAGGAAGTTAAATTATTGTACTAAATTACTTTTAATAAAAAGTAATTCTCTAAATTTAACGCTTAGAATGATTTGCATGTCAAAGGAACTGTAATTCTGTGATGAGAAAAATATTTAATGTAGGACTAACTTGAATATGCGGAAAACGTGATATTGACACACAAGTTCTCTATTAAATATTCAATTATTAGAATACTATTGTAAACAATAGCGTTAAGATTTCCTTGTTTTTATATTTTTGCCATTTTCTCCTCTTTAAATACAAATAGAGACTCATTAATTTTAATATTTGTGTGCAAAACAATTTAAGAAATAATAAAAGATATATACGTAATAACAATACGGGTTTTCTTGTATGGAGTGATATTTTTTAAATAATTAGATACTGAAATTTCGGTACAAGGAATTTAATATGAAAAATTTGCATTCAAAATTTTTCACCAAAATATCATCTGTTGTCAGTAACTTACTATACACTATAAAATCTATTGTTAGGCAATTAAAAAAGAATAAAAAACTAGCTTAATTATTAAAAATATACAATACCTAAATTCTTAGGTTTGTATGCATTAAAGCAACAGAACCGTTTCTTTCAAGGATTTTGATAATTTGATGATTTTAAAAATATAAAATTGATTTTTAAAAGTATCTGCAGTGATTACCAATTACAAATAAATAGCAAATTATTACAGCTATTTAAAATCACATTTTAACTATCAAGAAAATTTAAAAAATTCCGATTTTTAATAAAAATAAATGACTGAAATAATTTATACATATACAGTAAGATATTTAAAAGTTATATTGTGATTTCTATCACATTTATTGAATTATTTAAAATTTTAATTACAAAAACTGCTTAAAAATAAATTTTCCGATATTAATTTTCAAAATAATTAAACATTTATATTTCGTGTAATAAAAAATTATAATAAGGCTCTGAAGAAATGTTCGACAGAACATTTACGAAGCAAAGTGCGAGCAGATTTTGGTTTCTTCAACTGACAGTGATTGATGGGCTTCCCTGCTGTAAGTCATTAGAATGTGATTGTGAGGCGACAGCGGAAATGCGTCTTATCAAGAATGCAAAAGCCTCTCATTCTTCATAAGGGCTAAAGGGGGAACCTTCATCACAGATTGAGGGAGGTCAACCTTCCGGCCGTGTACCTGGTTTTCTAATGAATTGGAGTCCTTGTGGATAGTCTTGGCCTGGTGATAAATCAGAAATAGACGATTCAATAATGAATAATACAAAGATATTGAGGTAAGTGCTCCCACTGGATGCACTCTGCATGACTTGTGTTTTTTAAACTAATTAATTGAGTAATCCTAGTAGATGCCAATAATTCTTAGTACAGACAAAATGCTGTTAAAATTATTTTGCAAAGGAAAAGATAAGGAGAATACACAGAATGAGAGAATAAGGAGAATACACAGATTCTAACGGAAATGTGACACAGACCGTTAGAATATTTACAAAGAAAAATTTCTTCATTCTTTTTTTCCCGTATTTGTTCAAGATTAAATAAAATTGAGATATTTACAGGATGCAAACTATTTACAACGAGGTTTCTCCCAGAATTTAGGTGAAGATATGATTTCCATTAATTATTCTTCTCTTTTCCGTTTGGAATCTTTTGAATAAATGGAGATATTGGTGAGAGATTTTACTCTCAACACTGCTCTGATGCTGTGAAAACCCATTAGGTCTAAAGGACTGTAAAATTCAATATCCTGAATCTCACTGTTATTGATTGTGTATATTTTATGGTAGAAATTAAATGCAAGAAATTTGAGGTAGCGCGCTAAGAGCAGGATTCCCAAGCTCTCTTATTTGCTGATTTCTAAAGTAAAACTGTTAGTAATTAGTATAAGTATTTTGCTTTGCTGGGCTTCAAAGACTCCTATTTGAATCAGCTGCTCCTCTCCAGATTGGAGCAGCATAGATTATTATTGGCCTGAGGTAGGCTTTATAGATTAGGAGTTTATTTGGTAGCGAGAGTTTTGACTTGGGGGCTAGCAAGGGATAAAGGGTAGTTTTATCTATGATGATTTTTGATTTTAGTCATATGCGCTTTCCACGTTATTCTTTTCCATAGTGAATCCAAGGTAATCAACCCTACTAGTCCAGGGAATTTCTCTTTCCGCGAACTCGACCTTTTCACATGGTAACATCTTTCTTGTAAAAAGAACTGCCTTGGACTTGGTTGGGTTTTCATTTATTTTCCTTTCAGCAAGCCATTTTTCTACTACCTTCAGGTGTTCTGATATATGTTGGTGTAATGTTTTGTGATTGCTATTTGTGGTTAATATGACATGTCATCCGCAAGCAGTCAAAGCATAGTATTAGGGTTCTGCGGAATGTTATTCATGAAGGCATTAAATAGGAATGAGCCCAGCAGTGATCCCTGTGGGACGCCTGCTAAAATGGGCTTCTCCTGGGAGTAAACATTATCAAAACTTACGGTAAATTTTCTATTAGTTTGGTAGCTTCTTAATGGTTTGATCAAGAGGGGGGGAGTTAAAAGTAATTAATTTGAATAGTAAACCTTGATGCCAGACTGTCAAATCTTTTCTATGTCAAGAAATACTCCCCCAGTATATTTGTTGGTGGTAATACATTTTGCTATTTTCTCCACTGCTAGGAGCAGTTAGTGGAATGTGGATAGTTTCCTCCGGAAACCAAATTGCTGAGGGATTATGATGCTCATCTGAGAATCAAAATCTAACAGTTTATTCAGAATGAACTTTTCAGCTATTTTGGACAACATTGGCAGTAAGGATATTAGCCTGTAACTGGAGGGTAGATTTCTATTATTTCCCTGTTTGTAGATAGGAATGACTACTGCCTTTTTCTGAAGTGTGAGAAAATGTCCAATATTAATTATGGCATTATGTCGGTGAGTAGACATACTGCATTAATCGGGATTCGCTTGATCGCCTTGTTAGTTATAAGATCGTTGCCCGGACTCTTTTTGGGTTTTAGTTTTTGAATAGACTCTTCCACCTCAGAGGTATTGATTGTCTAGGTATCCTGAGGCGTAAAATTATTGTGACGGAAATAGGAGCTAACAATAAGTAAACATCGGATTTATTACAAATACTTGTGTTATCGTTTGTTGTGTTTTCTTGGACTTATGCTCCTCGAGTTTTGTTAGTTTTTCTGCTTTATTTTTCAATTCGGTCTTCACTAGCAATGGGCTTAATGAATTAGGGGAGAGGGAGTTGTCAATAACATTTCTAAAAACATTCTAGTTATGGTAAGTGGTGTGGTATTCATTTCCCTGTTGCGCGGAATGGCCATAATAGATTAACACCGGGTAGTGGTCTGATTGGAGGTCTTCGACTGTTGAAAATTTCAGTGGCGATTGGACTCCTCTGGAGAGCATGAGGTCAATGTAGTTCCCATGTATTTGTCCATTATGTGTTCGTTTGTCTGGTATGTTGAATTCAGTATTTTGGAATTAGGAAAACAATCGTGCGTTCTGATTTATTCTTGTAGGGGCAGTCCCAATTTAGGTACTTGGCATTGAGGTCGCCAGCTAAAATAATTTTGTATTTTAGTGAAGCTAAGGTTTCTAGATCACTCGAGAGTGCTGCATTGGAAGGATTAGTAGGGGGCATGTAAAGCACTCCAACTGTAATATCTCAACTATTTGAAAAATGCAGTTTAAAAATTGTGACTTTTCCAAAATGGAGCCTGGGTGTTGGTATGTGTGAGTGGGGGATTTTTGTTTTTATAAATATGGCTGCTCAGCCTTGACGGTTGGAGCGATCATTTCTATACACTGCATAATTGGGAATGTTTACCATTTAAAAGTTCGTCAAATGTGGGATTCCTGTACCAGGATAAGGTCAGGATAATTGTTTGACAAAATGTTTTAGTTCAGTAAATTTAGTGAGAATGCCATTGGCATTCCATTTTATGTTAAATTCCTTAATTATTATTGGTGGTATCGTTAATATTTAGGGCTTTTAGTAAAACGTGCACTTTGTCCGTTGGATTAATAGTTCGTTCTAAGTCTGGCAAAGCCTGCATGAGCGCAGGTAAGGCTTTAAGAATTGAGTTATTTTCTTTGAGTAGTTTCATATTTATGTTAATGTTTTAAAACTGGCTGAAGTTTAGCGTGGGTTGCGGGTACGATGTAGGTGGAATTGACTCTTGTTTATCGTTATTTCTGGCGACCTGCGCAAATGAGAGTCCTTTTTTTAGTAAAGTTACTAGCAGTGTTAGGAGTAACTGTAGTTTCCTTATTTCTGTTGACAGGGTTTGCTGAGCGGCCTCCAAAGTAAGTTGTGTGTGGCTATTTCCACAGTTGCAGCGTTTTGGTTTGTCTAATGTCTGGGAGCAGTCTCTGGACTCATTCATTCTTGATTCCACACTTTACACAATTTGGTTTAAAAAATCAAACCACAGAATTGTAATCAAATTTCCAATTTGTGGAGCCGAGCTGGCAGCCGAAAGGTTAGCGCCCTTGCCTTCAGTTCAACAGTTCGTGGGTTCGAATTCAACCTTGGGTATGGATGTTTGTAGTGGTTCGGAATCCACTTTAAGCCGTAGGTCTCGGTCTAATTAGCCCTCGTGACTTTTTTATAACTGTTACAGTAGCAACATCAAAGCCTCTAAGCATAAGTTCATCTTTTATGAGATCAGTAGATGTGGTGGTGGGAGTTCCTTAATGACCACCTTTGTCAAGTCTTTTTGACAATACATTCAATATTGTCAGTTAAATAGGTTATAATAGCTCTATGGGAATCAGATGTAGAAGAGAAAACCTACAGATATTCAACTGCGAGTTTTGTAGTAAGGGTTTTTACCAATAATAAGTTTTCAATTGGTAAATTAGGATGCTACAAATTTCTTTCTATTTCACCAAGATGGGAATTTTTCTCTTCGGCTGACTGTTGAAGGAAGTTGGGTCAGTGTTTGCATTGTTTTCTTGAATAGTCATTGTATGACACATTAAATTTATTGCCAGTATTAGTAAGGGGGCTGTTGGAGTAGCTTTAATATTAGCTGTTTTCCTGAGCCAAGTGAAGCCTTCCTCATCGCTATTACTGTTATAATCATTCTTTTATTTTTAATTGGTATAGGCACCAGGGCCTGTCCAGTGCTTAACATTGGAAATTGCATATTATAATAAGCAGTATTTACATCAATATCATTAGAAACCGTAACAGAATTTGTTAAACTATTTGCACTATTAATCATATCATTGTTAGCATTTACATAATATTGCTTGGAGCAGTAATAACTTTATTAATACATAAAATTACTAGTTAAACCATTGCTTACATTGTGACATATCATTTTCAATATTTACATATAAACCATCCTTAACATTTGTAACACAAGTACTATTGTTATTGAACATACTACCATAATATTGCATATTACTGGGTTATTAGTTGCATTTGCCAGTCAACTTATCGAGAGGTCAGCATGCCTGGCTACGAATAGGCAAGGTCCTGGGTTTGAATCCTGGTTCAAGCATGGATGTACTTTCTCTCTCTATCCTGTCTTTGTCCTTTCCTTGTGTGAATGAGGTGTGAATAGTTGCTTACCCTATAAACGGGTCCCTATGGCATGTGTATGTACTGAAGAAGTCGGACTTAACACCAAATATGGTTCAGTTGGAAAAGTGGAGCAGAGCACCCCAATTGCCAGCCGAGCTGACACATGAGAACAACATTAGTTGCATTTACATTACCGGGATTACCCACAGTATTATGAGAAGTTACATAAGAATTATATGTAGATTGATTACCTTGATTGTTGCTTGCATTTTCTATTAAATTATATCAGTAGAGTTATAAATTCTTGTTTACTTTTGTCTATTGTGACATTATAAATTATTAACATAAATTATTGACCATTTAGTTTTATTTTTAGAAAAATCTAACATATTTAATAATTTTTTAACAGATTTAACATTTGCACTAAATGAATTATGCTCTAAGTCTACATCACTATCAGATAAAACAGATTTTTCACAAGTCTTTGAGTCATGCTGAGTACAATTTGATATCAGACAGTATCCCAATTGGGAGCTCTTCTCTAATTTATTGCGATGTGATTAATGCCTTTTCATAGAGGTGATTTTGGAAAATCTAATGGACATTTTGTTGATATTCCAGGTTTGATTTTTCCATTCCTTCCATTAAACGTTTTTGGACAGAGGCAAAAATATCCAGAAGCTTACTGTTTTGACATTCCATATTTTCAGATCTTGGTTATCGGAACACATGGGTCTAATGGTATGTAAACCTCCAGGTTTAGCACTAGCTCTTTGATAGCACTATCACACGAATTTATTTCAACCATTATTAAAGCACTGGATTTAACCGAGCTTACGTTTTCACAAAATTGATGGCCCTGAAGAGGGCCTTTGATCCCGGCCAATTCCTTAACAAGAGCAACAGGTGAATTACATGACATTAAAGACTAGTGCTATTACTGGAACACACAATATTGGGAGCACAAACACTGTTGCCGGCACACACACTATTGACGGGCATTGATGATTGTTCCATCTTTATCCTGGTAACGGAACACATCATTGGGGCACTATCACAATCCCTAGTGGTTTGTGGGATCGAAGCACACAGGAGTATGTAAAGGAGCGGGCACTGAGGTATCCATACAGAAAGATACTGTGATGACATCAAGGGATCCGAAGAGGTACAGGCAGGCGCCGGCCAGAGCAGAGGAACCCGGCAATGGTCGACTGGGCAAGCCACCTTCGGCTAGGAGAGTGATCAGCTGAAACTGGTTTAGGAGCGAAGCAGATAAAAGTCTTTACACCTCAGCATCTGTGCCAAAATTCAGGGGAAAACTTGCATTGCAGTGAAAGCCAAAACTGTTGCCACAGCGAAGCAAAAATGAAGCACTTTCTTTATAGAACCCCGGACAGTTAAGGAGTTAAGTTACTCATGGATTAGGAGATTAAGTTTATTGCATTAAATTCAAAGCATCAAAGTGTTTGTTTTGTTTACAAGATAAGAGAATAAAATACTTTTAAGTAATGAATGGTTTTCTTTTAGATAAACAAATCTGTTTTTCAAGTAAAAAAGTAAGGAGTTCAAGAATACTTACATAAACTATAGCTTTATAAAAATCTTAATAGAGTTTTTTTATAAAAAAAGAACAGAGTTAGCTGTATAAATGTAAAGAGCAAATTTATCGTATTACTTGCTATACTACAATGAAAATTAGATTGTGAAGAATTCAGAGTACCCCTTGAAATTCACTGCTTTTAATATAATTTTCATTAACACATACGAATAAGTTAATTTAGACTATAGTTTGGAATCTTTGTATTCTAATCCACATTTTACATTTTCTTTATAATTAATAGTATTTTATTTAATATAAAGAGATGCAGCAAATATTTGTATTCAATGAAATTTTTAATCCCTTGTTTAATTTTTGCAAAAATTGCTTTTTTTCTACATTTCCTTTCTTGTTCATTAATTCTAATACAACATTAATATGGGTTATTTTTTATGTTAGCTCCTTAATATTTGACCAAATATTAATGAAGCATAATTTTTTACATATTCAAAATTTCAAGGGTTGAATAGTTGTATTTATAGTATTTGATGAGTTTATTCTTCATATATAGCTGGTGTAACATGTCGTTTTTAGGACTTTGCGCCAAAAATCCTAGCCACAACCAATATTCGTATATAGCTCAAATATTTAATCCTCTTTAAACTCTAATTGTACATACTAACTAGCTTTATCTGGTATAATAAAAATTGCATCCTTTAATGGGCAGAAATAAATAATGGATATAAGTAAAAAGGAGAAAAAAGGCCAACAGCTTGTGGCATTCCTAGATGGATCGCATTAATATATTTTTCTTTATTTAAAGTAAAGACCTTTGTCAAACAATGTGTAAATGGAAAAATAGATAATTATAAATTTAATATATACAGCATTTTTCAACGTACTAGTTCTAATTGTGCAATATTCTATTAATCTAAGAGCTTCAAAATAAGAAAGTGAAGTGGTTTTTAAAACTAAAGATTCATCAATCAAGATTAAAAAATGAAAGTGTCAGAAGTTTAAAATACTTAAGTGCTTAGTTGTAGCTTTCTTAAAAGATAGTAAAAATAGTTTTGTAGCACTAGGCAAAACAAACCACACTTTTAACTTTGAAAGTAACAGCTAGATTTAATGACTCGATAATTTTGTATTACTTATTTTAAAAGTTGAGCTTTCTTTATGATTACTCAGGTTTTTGTTTTGATACCATTCAGGTTGACGGTAAACACTTAAATATCCATTTGAAATACAAGCAATGTTTAGAAAAAATTAAACTTTACTTTCATGAAATATGAGAAAAAGTTTGTATACAAAGTTTATAAAAAGTAAAACATAGTAAGTTATTTTTTCATTCTGCGCAAAAATATACACTCAAACATTAAATTTTGAATGAGTTTTATAAAAATAAAATATTTGTAACTATTTTGCTAAAAACACTATCCTATTTAAAAGAGAAAAATTTTGTAAGTATTACACTTTCCTAATATTTTTCAGAACTTTTCAATTTTCCATAAACACAAAGATATCCAAATAACATGCAACCAGATTTCATTTAGGTATCTCCGAGTTTGTAGTTAATTCCAAATGGATATCCCATGGATATCAAAGCATCTGCGATATCTATTGAATACTTGACGTATATCCAAGGGTTATTCAAAATCTGAGTGACATCCACTAGATGTCATAAATCCACTAGACATTCATTTATTGTGACCCTTTGGGTAATTCAAAATCAATGACATCCCCTAGATGTCATAAATCTACTAGACATTCATTTATTGTGACCCTTTGGGTAATTGGTGGATAAACCCTATGTATTTGGAAAACGATATAGAATAAAACGTCTAGGACATATCTCTTAGGCGTCGTGTGGATCTTTGTGGTAGTTTGATAATTAGACTGGGATCTGCATTTTGAAGTGGATATTCGAAACCACTGTAAACATTCAAGCTAGAAATACAAATCGAGAGAAAAGTCGAATCTATAAATTTATGAATCTAATCTAATTACACAACCATTGATCTGGTTCTTCCAGGTTTACTTGTAGTAAAAAAGAGTTTATAATTGTAGAATTTATTTAGAATATGAACTATTTTCAATTTCAGATTGCATAAATTCTAAGTTTCTGTCAATAATTTGATGTTCTGAATTTGAAAGATATTTATTGAATTTAATAATTATAAACATGTTAAAGGTTGGAACGGGAATTCCTACTTTGTATGACTTTAGATTATTTGAAAGAAATAAGAGTGTGAACATTTCCACACTAATATATGAATTCTAGTTATATAAAAAAAAGAAAAACTGAAATATTTTTAAATTCTCTTAAAGAGCAAAGTATTACAATAAGGATTAGTAACACTGAATTGCATAAGTTTTCAAATTCTAGAATGTTATCCAACAGTTGAATCTGAAAAGTTATGATGTAGCTTTTAATAAAAATTTCAAATATGCAATTTTATGACCTCACTTTAGATTCATGAATGGAAGCTGCAGTACCATCATCAATGATTTCATATGTAATTAATGATTACACAATGAAAAACAGCTGAAATATTATTGAATTTTAAAAATTAATATATTCTTTCAGATACATTATACTATAAACGTCAATATGTATTTAGTGACACACACACAAATGAGAACATATTTTCAAGGATAATAACTTACATAAGACAATACAATAATGAAAAAGAAGTTTTGGCTTGGCATGTAGCACAAAGTTTATAACTGCTAAAGAGCTAATCCAACTAAGACTTTAAAATATTTTTTTTCGGAAAATGAAAGGACAGATTTACAGGTTTCAGATTCCACTAAGACTACAGATTCAACTGTTGGTAATTTTGCTCAAGTGAACAATGTAATTGGGTGACATTTCATTTCACAAGAGCCAATCCGATTAAAATCCGGAAATTTGTTCTTTGGAAGCATAGAACAAATAAAAGCATTCATTAACGACTTTTGTTCAACATAATGCTTTACTAAAATTACATCCTTAAAATTATAGCATCAACTTATAACTGACCATTTCTTATCATATTCACATTAGTGTTAGAATAATTTAAATTGCATGCTCAACTATTATAGGTAACAATCTAAATACGAAAAATGAGACTGCTATCTTTAATGTAATTATTTCTACAAGACAAATTTGTTGTAAGCATTTGTCCAAAAGTTGACACTTTGATATAATAGAAATAATGAAGGCTTCCAAAATTCAATTTTATAATTCAAATTTGGATGTCAGATCAGATAAATGTAGGCAAAACACTTAAGTATTCTGGGAACTAGTTTTACTGTACAGAATGTTTTACATGCATAACCTAGCAGCACTATAAATAGAACATTGTAATTTAATTTTCTCATTACACTTACTTGGTGCTGTAGTGGCATCCTCCCTGCTGATGTTATGCTCCTCACTTAACTCCATTTCTTGCACTGCTAGGAGTAAAAGAAATTCTTTTAGTAATTTAAATTTAACTAGAAGATCTTTAATATTTCAGATGATAAATTTAACACCCAACTTTAGTAATTTTACATTTCAATATTTAAAAATTGAATTTTTCCATTAAAATTTGAAATTGCCTTAAATTATTAAAGAAGATTTACAACAGCAGCAGCATTCATGATAATCTTGGAGTCATCTTGCAGAGGTTGACAATCCCCACAAATCCAAAAATATCCAAAATGTCTAATAAAAAATAAAAGGCTAGTGTTTTGCAGGACTTAAATCTTGCTAAAATTTGAACACTTCAAAATATGAGCAGGGAAAACCATGTCAGACTTGCCTCAATGGCACTCCAAGTATATTTTTGATGGTGTTTAAAAACAAGGGCTCCTGTGTGGTTACTCAAAAAATGCAAAAGAGCAATTAGGTGTGTTCACTCTGTTTACGTTGAAAAGATCGCTCAGATATTTTGCAAAATACCCAATATGATTGTGAGGAGTATGATAGAATGTTTTATTTAAACCAGTAAAAATAGTAAGGACCTATGTTAAAAATATTTTAATTATTACAAACAGTGACGATAAGTTAAGAAAATGAATCTAGAATCTATAAGAATGAAAGTCAAAGTTCCAGACATTGGGGATACAAGGACTGTTTTAAGTTATGCGTAAACGTTAGTCATATCTACACAAGAGAGTTTAAAAATTTATTATAGTCTATTGTTCTACTATGTTTTTGTGCAAGATTATGTATTGAACAGATTTTTAAATGGAGCAAGTAATTTAACTTTTAAATATGGTATCTAAATATTTTTTGCAAGTTGTACATTTTCGTTTATGATATTTTAAAGGATTTGATAAACTTTTGTATTAACATGCTTCTGAGTATTTTAACTATTTTATTTGAAATTAAAGCATTCGCTAGTATTTAGACATTAGATAGCTTAAACAAAATAACTTTCAGATACATCTTTTACAAGCATTGATCCAGATCAGACAACTCCATAAAATCAAATTTTTAGACTTGCAAATCTTGATATTATACTGACTAATTTTCGACAAGATTTGAGAAGTTTATTTAATGAAAAGCTTTAATTATTAAATTTCTATTTTCCTCAAGCAGTAATTAAGCTTATAATAATTTAGTTAATGCTATATTATATTACAACCGGATATAGTTGAAGATTAAAAATCCCTAAGCATTTCTCCTAAGTTTACTTCTAGAAATCAAACTCTAGTCTACATCACTCATTTTCTTGTCACCAATTAAGAAATTTCTCTCGCCTTGAAAGACTGCATGGATTAGGCAACTCATGCAATGAAATGAAAATGCACTGCATGCATTTCTTCAAATTCCCATGGAATTAGAAATATAACTAAATTTTCTTAGTCCTCAATGTTTTCATGGAATTTCCTCACCATTTCTCGCAAAGCATGGTATCACTCTCCATCAATCTAAAAATGCACTTTTCCACAAAATTAAAAAAAAAAGTCTTTAAAATTATGACAAAAATTAAATGTACTCTATTTTTACTACCAAACAGAAGGTATATGATAATAACAATCCATTAATAAGGAGAAACAGTTCCATGTTGATGTCATTTTCTTCCTAGCCAAAGTCTAATTCGATCAGGATAGACATTTGTAAAAAAATATTTTTCTTGAATAAGAATCAAACTAACAATTTCATGACATTAAATTAAAAACAATCATTTAAAAAGACCTTGGAGTCTGTAAATTCTAGTAAGACCACGATTGTTGCAAATTTTTTCTGTCAAGTGCTTAATATGGAAAGCTAAGTGGTAAATACAAAAAGAAAACCTGCCTACAATACTTTGAATGTATTTTACGTAAATTTATGTATTAAACTGTTGAAAAACTAGATTAAGCTATATTTTTAATCTCACAAAGTTTAAATGAATTTTTTTCTTAGGAAATAGAAGACTTACTTTGTATTGAGGGCACTACAGGGAATTTTTTTTTTCTTCTGAGTCCTAGAAAAGAAAATAGGTAAAATGCAGTTTGTTAATTTGGTAAGTTTCCAGTCACTACTTATATAAATGAGTTAAATAAAAATTTAAGTCAAAAATTTATAAAAGTAATTTTTATTGAACATATTTGAACTAAGATATAAATTCTCACATTAAGAATAGTTCAACATGTGTATTTAAATGTACTTAACTTACCATGTTTTACCAGGTTCTCTATATATTTCATATTAGATTTTATTCTCTAGTTTCACAGAGTTTTATTCGTAGATAAAGTAAAATCTTCAAAAGTGAAGACCATTCAACTTTTATGAGAGGAAATCTATGCACAACTTCATGGATTAACACATCACACAATTAAGATAAGCAAACCTTTATTTTATGAAAAGCATGAATTAAATTATCTCAATCTGAAATATGATTTGTTTGTTTTGGTACACAGCCATTTTTGGTGCATGAAAGCTATTTTAACACGGGCTTCCAATCTGAAGTTGATTTCGTACAACTAGACATATCCACGTCAGAGAAGGGATTCAAATCTATTAAAGACCAAAGCTTAGTTTGTTGGCCCCAATTTAGAATACTTTGAAAAATTAACTACTCACTTTTACAGTGATGGAGCTAAGTCGAATTTCTTTACAGATGTGAATTACTGAAATTTATTTCAAAGCAACTTTTTTTAATATTAAAAGTTTTCAATCAACCTACACAATCTCTGAATAAGTATCTTATTATTTTCAAGCGTATATAAATCCAAGCAATATCAACAAATCAGATTTCCTTTCAGTCATTAAATTAGACTTAAAAGGAGTGGTTTTAAGTATAATAAATTTTTACAAAATATCTAATATTTTAATGAGCTCTTAACCTTTTTATCCAAAATATTTTTATCAAATATCAATGTGATAAAAATTTCATTTTTTAAAAATAGCTACAAAAAATGTCTAAATTAAAAAGCATCCATTCCGCGCAAGATCTAGATAAATACATTAGAGTATGTAGTGAGAAAGTTAAGAATAAAGGCTGCCGATTTACAACAGTAAAAAGTTAAACAGAATTTACAATATCAAAAGGTAGCACAAGACATTTAAATTAGATATTTCAACAAGGTTTATTTGTTTCTCAAGAGTTATACTTTGAGCATGAGGGCTATTTAAACTGTGACCTAAGGTTTAAAGGGCATTCCAAACCAATGCAAACATCAAAAACCCAGCTGAGAATCGAACCCATGAATTGAACAAAAAGCACTTACCATTCAACTATCAGCTTGGCTGAAATTTTTTTTCTAAACTTGACCCAATTTTAATAATCCATGTCTTTTTCAATTAAGACAGTGCACAGTTATAATTTTAATATTCAAACAGAGGCACTGGTTTGTTGGATAAAATCTAGATATGCATCAAACGATTGTGTGGTTGATATACTGTTATAATGGTATCCGCTCTCTTGTACTAGATGATGTTCCACGCCAAAGTTTTTTTTAATTAATTTTATTCCTGCCGAAAAGAATGAATAAAAACCAACTGAAAGATTGTGATATTGCCATTAGTTCCTATAATAGAGTATTTTCTTAAGCAGATTGATGATGATGATTTTGTAAGGTTTACTGATGCAAGGTCCAATATTGGACATTTCTGCACCTTACAATATTTAAAACTGAAGGTAAAAATTTTGTGTTAAGAGACTAGTCATATGTATATAATGGAATGTGTAAAAAGTTTAAGAAAAGCATATGTAAAGATTATTTTGGATAAAAAATCTTAAATGGAATTCAAGAAACCTATTGCATGTAAAAATGCAAACAAATTTCTATGTGGTTTAAACCCAATCAAGTCTGATAAAATTTGTGGTATTAAAAAATACAATGCGTAAATCATTGAAATTAGGACAGACAGTTAAAATGTGATGTACCGTATATGGTACATTACACATGTCACATATTGGAGCACTCCGAGATAAGAATAAGTGCTTGTGTGTAAATCTAGTATGTCCAATACGAAGCCGTGTGAGTTTTACATCAACTCTTCGCATGGGAGCAACTGGGAATGGAAGGATGCGAGAGAATATACTATATAATTTATTGTTTTTCTTCAAATCCCATGTTTTTTGCCAGTGGGAAAAATGAAATCTTTGATAATTTGCTTAATGTCAAAAAATGTTAATGGAGTATGCAAAATGTCAGAGGCATTTTTAGCAGCATTATCTGCAAGTTCATTCCCAGCAATGCCAACATGACTTGGAACCCAACAAAACAAGATGTCAAATCCTTTATTCTTCAATATTTTTAATATATCAAATATTTCCATAATAATTGGGTGACACTTATCATTAAAATGATCTAATTGCATGACCACACTCATGTTATCTGTATAGATACAGTATTTTCGATGAGGGCTAGAATGTATTATTTCTAGAGGGCGTTTAATAGCAACAGCTTCGGCTGTATACACAGAATATGATATATGCAGTTTATAGCTGTAAACTGTATTTCCAACAACAATACCACAACCAACATGACCACTTGATTTTGAGCCATCTGTATATACAGAGATGTGGGAGGAATAATGAGAATGAATGTGTGAAAATAACTGTTGCAAAATAAGGGGAGATGTAGCTGATTTATTGTATCCAGTAAAGGGTTTGATTATATTGACAACAGGAATATTCCAAGGATGAATTCCAAGAGCATCTGTAGTTTGAATATGTAAATCAGGAAACTCAGATGAAGACTGGAATGAATTTGTACGCTCATAAAATGGTAATATGTTATGTGGCCGTGCATTATATAGCCTTCTTAAAGAGGGACAAGTAACCATTGATCTCAAAGGGTGTTGCGATACTGATAGCATTTTAAAATAGTAATGTAGAGAGAGTTTCTTACGTCTCAGATCAAGAGGTAACTGGTTGCAAATTACATAAAGGCTATGGACAGGAGATGCCCGGAATGCTCCAGAGCAGATTCGTAAAGCTGAGTGATGAACAGGGTCTAACTTGCACAAAACTGATGATCTGGCTGATCCATAAACTACGCTACCATAGTCAATTCGCGATACTATAACTGACTTATATACACTCAGAGTAATGCTTTACGATCTGCACCCCAAGATGTATTAGAGAGAACTTTCAGAATATTTAGTGATTTTTCGCATCTTTTGCGCAAATCTAAGATATGTGGTAGGAAGGTTAACTTTTTATCAAATATAAGCCCAAGAAATGATACCTGATTAACTACGGGAATAGTTGTGCCTGATATCTTAATTTCTGGATCAGGATGCCCAGTGTTTCTGCAAAAATGGATATATTTGCTTTTACAAGGGGACAAAGTATGCCCATTTTCATTACACCAAGCAACTAGATTATTCACAGCAGTTTGTAATTGCCGTTCAATCAGTCGCATATTGGAACCTTGGCAAGAAATTTGGAGGTCGTCAACATATAAGGTTCCATGGACAGATGGTTGCAATGCATGAAGAATGTTGCTGATGCAAATATTAAAAACAGTAACACTTAAAACACTTGCCTGAGGAACCCCCTCACATTGGATAAATGGATTAGATAAAACAGATCCCATACGGACATTAAAAATGCGAAAATTTAAAAAGCTCTGAATAAAAATGGGTTAATTTCCTCTGAAATTAAAATTATACAAAGTTTGAAGAATTCCATAACGCCATGTCTTATCATATAAGCTTTTTCTATGTCAAAAATTATAGACACCAAATGATGTCTCCGTACAAAGGCATTCCTAATTTGTGTTTCTAGGTATGCACAATATTGTCTACAGTAGATCGACCTTTCCGGAAACCACTTTGATAAAGTGATATGCACAAATTGTCTTCGATTGCATAAACAAAACGGCCATTGACCATACGCTCCAAAGTTTTAGCAAGGCAACTTGTAAGAGCGACTGGATGATAGTTTTAAGGGTTAGCTGGATCTTTCCCAGGTTTAAGAATTGGAATAATAATTGCTTTGCTCCAGAGACTGGGATAGACATGTTCATTCCATATTCTATTGAATAGAAAAAGAATGTTCATTAAAGATTCATGATTAAGATGACAAAGCATCTTATATGAGATACTATCTGGTCCCGGACTAGTATTTTTAGTTTGGGACAAGGCTCTCTGCAATTCCAGCAAGAGAATTGCAATTATATGGATGTATGGCTTTATCATACATCCATATAATTGCATATTTATACGTTTCTTTTCAGCTTGCTCTTTGATGCTGAGAAATTTAGGATCATAAGAGGCTGGACTAAATACCATTGCAAAAGTTTCACCTAAAAGATTGATAATATCATATTGAGAAGAAATTGTGTCAGCTCCTGTGTGTAGTATCGGGATAGAGAAGTGTCTATATAAACCACTGGAAGCTTTAACTTTCTTCCATAAATCTTTGCTGGAAGTTGATGTGATGGAGGAAACATATCTTATCCAAGATTCTTTTTGACTATTGCGCCGTATTTGACCAGCAAAAGCTTTAGCTTTTTTGAAAGCCATGAGGTTTTCCATGGTAGGGCACCTGTGGAAAATTGTCCACAACTTTTTTTGTTTTTTGTATGATACTTGGTACTCACGGTTCCACCATGGTTTATGATATTTACGAGGAATTGGGGAGCGCTTGGGAATTGTGTTTTTGGCAGCATCTAGAAGTGTATTAGTTACTTTTTGCACAGTATCATTGATATTATCACTTCTAATCATGCTGTCAGTAATAGCAGCTAAATGAGTGTAGAGAGACCAGTCTGCACGATGATAAGAATAAGAGGAGTGGAAGATTTGTGGTCTGCTTATACCAGTTGATTTATAATTAAAGAAAACGATCACTGTTATATAAATCCTTATCAACATTAAGATTTAATGAAGGTAGAATTGATGGAGAACAAATAGCTAAATCTTATGAATGAAAAGTTCTTGATGGTTGATGGAAATAAGTTATTTCTGTGTAATTTAGAAGGCAGAGAGAGAGAGAGAGAGAGAGATTCTTATTAGAAATGAACTGTTCAATTATATTGCCACGAGGATTCATATTATCACTTCCCCATAAGGTGTTATGACCATTGAAGTCACCAAGTAGAATAAAGGGTGTTGGTAGTTGATCCAGCAGAGTGTTTAAATCGCTTTCATGGATGATAGCATGGAGAGGTAAGTAAATGCTACAAATAGTAATGAGAGATGTTGAGTGTATGCGTACTGCAACAGCCTGTAATGAAGTGTTAAGGGGATGTATAGTGCTAGGAATATTACAAGATACAAGAATGCATACACCTCCAGAAATTGAATCATGATTAACATCTTTCCTCACACAATTATATTCACGCAATTTTAAACTGTACTGAGGTTTCAAAAATGATTCTTGGATGGCAAAACAAATTGGATTATACAGATTTATAATTGTTTTTATATCTTCTATATGAGTGCGAAAGTCTCGACAATTCCAAGAAACGAAGGTTCGCATTAAGTTCAGCTGAATGCTCCGGCATTGGAGCACGCCATCTGGGATTCAGATGAATCTCCACTTAGGAGTGTTTCATCATCTGATGGGTCTACATTCTTTATATCTGTCTTAGAGGCAGTTGAGCTTCTTTTACTCTTTAAATATGATTTATGAAGCCCTTCTTTTGCATTCCTTAATTTTATTGATCTTTGAGACTTAGATTTTGCGAAAGACAGTGAAGAAATTCCTTTCGGAGTTGGTGAGACATTTATGTTAGAAATATTTGAGGACAAGTTTGGAAAATTGAAGAAATCTGTTTGGGTACTGCAAGATTTCATGACTTTTTTAACTGCTTGTGAATAGCTAATACCTTGATTAGAGGTACGGGATGACACTGTTCGCCTGGCTTCAGGGTAAGATAAGTTTTGTTTTATTTTCACAGTAATAATTTCCTTTTCTAATATCCAGGTTGGGCATGATCGGGAGTATGAGGGATGTTCACCACTGCAGTTGACACATTTTTCTTGTAATTGACACTGACTACTGTCATGTCCAACAGATGCACATCGATCACAAGTCAAATATCCTCTACAAGTAGTTTTTGCATGGCCAAATCGCTGACATTTAAAGCAACGTAATGGATTTGGTATGAAGGGGCGAACACTACAATTTAGGTAGCCAGCTTTAATAGATTGAGGTAATATAGGAGTAGCAAACGTGAGTATAAGGTGTTTAGTATTTATAATTTTACCCTCTCTCCTGATTGTAATGCGCTGCACACGTTGTACTTTTTGGTAAACGAGATTATCCAAAATTTCCTCCTTTGAAATATTATATAGATCATCTGCTGAAATTACTCCCCGTGTAGAATTTAGCCTACTATGAGGACAAACCATAACATCTTTATTACCAAGGCATTTTAGTTTTAGGGTCACTTTGGCCTGTTCAGTTGATAAAACTACAACTAAGAGATCACCAGATTTCATCTTGCGAACATTTTTGACATATCCAACAGAACCAATAAGAAACTTATTAATTAAGAAAAGAGACATTGTCAAAATTGCCCTCAGTTCTTTTAATAACAAAATATTTCTGATCCTGTATCATTTGTTGCTCCATAGGGGGTATAGAATTAGAAGTACATTCCATAGAAATAGGTTAATTACTTCAAGGCCTGACTGCACCACACACCACCGAGCCCAACAAGGGGATGTAGTATACCTGCATCAGTGCTAGCCAGACCTTATACGCTTTCAATATATCCCTGACGTGGAATCCACCCTTATCGAGTCACTTAACAGATATATGATCGCTTGATCCATGGAAGCCGATTGGCATGCTGAGGACCACAACACACCTCCCGTTTACCTGAAGCAGAGGCCAAAGTGATGTGTTGATCTCTGAGAGCCTCAATCACCAGGATCCTCCTTTCCAGGGACACGGGTCTCCACGCACGGCAAATACGCGGGTGATTTAGTTCCCAAAAGAAGCTAATAGCAACAGTGCTGCAATAGCTACTCAAGGGAAGCCCTCAACCTCTTACAAGGCAACCACAATGAGGGAGAAAAGGAAGAAATGGCAGAAGAGCAGAGGAGAGAAGAAAAAAAGAAGAGGATAGTTCACTAGGGTACCTCGGGATTGTGACACCCTTTGAACATCCATGTTTACCTAAAGGTAAGCCCCATGAGGGGATTTTCTTAAGCAGAGCACAGCAAACAAGCTTATTGATAATCAGTGGTGTAATGAAGGGGGAGTAAGAGGGTCTTATCTTTTTCAAGGTGCAGCTTGAAAATGGATGATAAATAGTAACTAAGCAAAGATTTTCACCAAAATTCAGTTTTATTTTGATTGAAATATCCATTTTATTCGAAATATCAATAAAATCTCAAATTATATATTTTAAATTTAATAATTATTGTATCGTTTAGAATCGCCTGCCCAAAACAAAAATCTTCCTACTTTTAGATTTCCATATTAATATGGCTTGCAAAGTGTTCTTTTAATCATGTTTTTTCGATTTTTAGCTGACGACAATATTTCCTTCTGTTGTACAAAACATGCATGCGCAGTGCAACGTACTCTAATCATTGCGACGGTATTAGGATTCAGAACTATAGAAATTTCCACTTAAAATAATAACTTTTTAACGCCATAGATTGAAAATTCTTGCAGCCAGTCGTACTGATTCGCACCGTACCATGAAAAATCTGATATAGTAAGAAAATAGTGTTACAAAACTTAAGTATCGAAACAGAGCCGTCGTCTTTATTTACTAAGCTAATAAATATATTAAATTTTATACTTTTTTAATTTTAGGTTTACTAATTTTAGGTTACTAATTAAGTTTTATTTAAAATAAAATTAACTCCATTGAGAATACTTTTACCTTCCCTGTGTAATGAACATGCTTTTTAGATAGGAGTGTTGCACTTCAAATAAACCTAACCAATTCAACATCAATTATGAGGTTTGAACGTTTGTTCAGTAAATTACAATTAATTCTGATGTTTATGATCAACCATGAGATAAAATAAACTAAGTCACTTAGGTTAAATGCAGAATGAGAAAAAATGAGTGATATTAATTGATCGATTTGCTTCAAATACAATATGTAGTTTAATAAATCAGATTATTGTTATGAGTTATAAGTGAACCTAATTATTTCCAATATATATTAATTTATTTACATTGCTCAAAATTATGTTTTACATATTAATTCTAAATTACCATGAGTCCAATTATTCCACAGACATATTTTCAAATCCAATTTCGATTTGATTTTTTTTAACTAGATTTTTTTACCTCAAATTTAAAAGGAGAAACTAATACTTCTTTAGAAACTATGTATGCTATAGAAAATTATCTACTTCAAAATAATCTGTTCTTAGTTGTATTCTTATTACAAGGAGTTTGTTCTATACATTACTTCTTTGGAATGGGTGCCAAAATAACTCAGATCTAGACGCCAGTTATGCTCTCACTGTACCACAGGTATAATAACATTTAAATATGCCTAGTAAATGAGAAAATCTTGCAATATTTCTGTTAGCGAAGTCAAGATTTTGTTGACTGTGAAATTAAAGAACTTTGAGAAAATTTAACTGTATCACAGCTCAAAGTATAAACTTTACGCTTTGAGTAGTAATCTGAATGAAATCGGGATGCATTTTAAAAGTACAAACATATTGACTTCTGGGAGAAATTTTCATAGACAGATTTGTATATAACAAGAGAAAACTAAAGCACCCATCTCAACTGAAGGGGCAGAAGCACAATATTTTTCATTCTTTAACACTAGTTGGGATCAAATGAGGCACATCGTTTTCTAAAAAGTGCTATCTTTCAAAACATCTACACACAGTTTCTATTAAATTACCATTTTTAATATAACAAAAGAAAAATTGTTTGCGACTTACCTGATGATGTTGATGGCTCATTCGGAAGAAATACTTCTTCGAACTCAGTTTCAGAACTCGTATCTGAAAGTTTTTGCGTTATAAGTTCGAGAAAAATTTGTAAGTTTCATATTTACTTGCAATAATGTTCATT
Source organism: Latrodectus elegans (assembly GCA_030067965.1). Classification (NCBI taxonomy): domain Eukaryota; kingdom Metazoa; phylum Arthropoda; class Arachnida; order Araneae; family Theridiidae; genus Latrodectus; species Latrodectus elegans. The sequence continues at coordinate 12,535,150 of CM057816.1, forward strand.
ATATTTTTGATCAAATATTTTAATCGCTTTTCTGATAGGAACATTTAAGTACTCCTATTAGAGAAATTTAAATTTATAAAATACATATTTATATATGAAAATACTCAGTGTAAGTTTGCTAATGTAGAGAACATTCATAAATGTCATAGACACACTTTGTATATAATTGAATATTTGAAATTCTTATCCACATTAAATTCACAGCTAAAAATTGTATTATTCATTCTGAAAAACATTTCACTCATTTTGAAAGTTAAAATTAGGATTAACCAAATCAATATTTTGAAACAAATCTACAAATTCAATGAAACTTAAAAAAAAAAAAGCAGATTTTAGACTAAGAAAAATAGACTTTTTGAAAAATTGGTAAATTTCTCCATAATATTTTTAAGCCTGAATGTTTTATATGGCAGCTTTATTTTCCACATAATTATCAGACTAGATTATGTATCCTTTGATTCTTGTTTTAAGAATAAAATTAAGCACATTTTTATAAAATTGTTATAAAAGTAGTTTTTTAAAGAAATACATTTTATCAAATTGATACTGATGGTTTAAAAACCTAACTTATGCAAATTTGTTGTAGAATAACGGGTTCGATTTGATCTAGTTTTGAAAGCATCATTGTAAATTCATAATTATACAAGAGGAAACACAATATATGAAATAGTTATATGCATACTTAAAGAGAGAAATCTAATAAAATAAAAACACAGGCCTTCATTGCCTAAATTTTTGCTATTATACGAATTTCTTATCCCCTGTGTAAGAAACTAATTATATTTCCTCTTTATTCTATAAATTGTGTTCTTGTTAATTTAATCCAATTGTTATAGGCTTTAAACTCAATGTAAAAGAATATCATACAGGTAGATCTGAGAAAGATATTTGATAATTTCAATAAGGAACTTTTTTTTTTTTTAACGTGAGAAACAAAAGATTAATGGTTTAAAAAACAAGTGCTTATGTCAGAACTTAAATGAGACAAAACGGTGATCAGTTGTACAGACATTACATATGATTTTGATGGCGTTTTACACACAATAGAGCCAGGACATTCGTTTTGGGACTACAATTCATATAAATTTATTTTAAATAAAAAGTTCATGATCGAATAAAAACTAATATTACCATTTTAAAAATTAAAAACATTTACTGACTAAAAAAGGCACAACAAATTCAAATACTTCAGATTATTGGAAGTCAAATTCATCTGTCATTTTGAAATTCACATTCGTGATATTATCGCATCAAAATTTGTAATTTTATCTGGACAGGGAAATAAAAAAATGAGTTTTGGTCCTTCATGGCCTTCTATACTTATACACAGCTTTTAGACAAAATTTTAATTTTTGTAAGAGTATTTAAATTTGCTTTGTTCAAAGTGACATTTCCTTCCAAAAAGATTTTCTTACATGTAGATCACTTAAAATTAATTAAAAGATAAGGAACTACAGTGGTGGCCAAAATTGTGGACACTTATGGAAATTATGTTTTTTAACTTTGTATACTTATATAAAGCGTTACGTTTCACAAAATACAAATTTGCATACATCATTTTAAAGAGAATTTATTACTGAATCCAATACAGAACACAAAATTCAATTATTTGCAATACAATAAAGTTAAATGAAAATAGTTATCAATATACATTAGATAGTGATTGCAGTGAGTTATCAGTACTCAGTAGAGTATCATTTATTTTTGATTACAGCTTCACATCGACGTTTCATTGAGCTGACAAGAGTTTTAAGCTCTTCTGTCGCTATTACATGCCAGGAAACAATTATAGCCTCAATTAGTTCCCTTTTATTTGATGGGCGTCTCATTCGGACAAGAGTTTTCAAATAGTATAATCCTATTGAAGACAAATTTTCGATAGGATTGAGGTCAGGACTGTTTCCTGGTCATGTCAACAATTTAATGCTCTTTGTACGAAACCACTATTTCGATATGTTGGCCGTGTGGCAAGGAGTAGAATCCTGATGAAAAATAAACTAAGCATTAGATCGTAACGTAGCATTAGCACGAGATCTCTGATGAAAGGTAGAAACTTTGGTTCTAGAATAGTGTCAATGTATTTTCTGTCATTCAGTGTCCCATCGATGACATGAAGGCGACCAATACCATCTGCTGACATGCATGACCAAATCATAACACTGTGTTCTTCACAGTTAGAGTCAGGATGTAGCTCTTCTCGTATTCTACGTCTTACAGACACTACTCAAAACAGTTAAAGGATATTGCGGTTTTAGGTCGATCTTGTGGCTGGAAAACTTTTCAGCTGATTGATACGTGGTCGACAGACTCAGGTTATATGAGAATAAATTACACTTGTTTGGCAGAAAAAAAAATGCATTTTATTGCGCATTTGTGTAAAAAAGGTAAAAAACACAATTTGTGCATATGAGAAAAAAGAATAAGAAAAGGTGTTGTCTTCAAAGGAAATCATTTTCAGTAAGGGGTATGGTTTCCACGAACGGCCAGCAACGTTGAACACCTTTGAGGCATGGAGTCAGGCTATTAATCACAAGTTGGGGTATTCTGTCCCAATCTTCCAGAAGAGCTTTTTCCAGTTCTTGGAGAGTTTGTGGGGGTGGTTGGTGGCCAGCAACTCGTCTTCCTAGAGCGTCCCAAACGTGCTCTATTGGATTCATGTCTGGAGAACACAATGGCCATTTTATTCGTACGCTTCTTTTCTTGAAAGGTTTGGCTTGTTTGTCGCTCAATGGTCAGTTTTTGCACACGAGGTCTAATTAGACCGTGACCTACGGTTTAAAGTGGATTCCGAATCACTACAAACATCCATACCCAAGGTGGGACTCGAACCCACGAACTGTTGAACCGAAGGCAAGAGCGCTAACCATTCGGCTGCCAGCTTGGCTTTCTTAAAAAAGGAGATCCTCCACCAGGTTAGCACGATGTGGCCTGCAGTTATCGTCCATTAAAATGAAGTCATCTCCAATTGCTGCAACGTAAGGGACTACAACAGGTCTGAGGATCTCATTCCCATATCGGCGACTAGTCAGAGGTTTCATCTCGAATGATATATAGGTTTTTGCGCCCGTCAATGGAGATACCACCATACACCTACACTCCCTCACCGCTAAATCTGACACTTTCTTGCATGAACGTTGGATTATTCCTAATTCCACATGAAAATACGTCTATTATCAAGATGAACGAAAAAACGGGACTCTTCAGAAAAAAAATTGCTCCATTCAATTCTCCAGTTCACATGCTTCTTTGCCCACTCCCTGTGGTCGCGACGATGCCTTGATATTAGTTTAACACATACCATCAGTCTGTGATCATACAAACCTACACTATGGAGCAGGTTTCAGACAGTCTGAGTTGAAACCGTGGTATCAGTAGTCGATCGAAGGTGTTGGAGAAGAGTAGCGTTCATATTTTGGTGTCTCCAAGCCGTGAACAATAAATAACGATCTTCATTGGGCGTTGTTGCCCGTCTAGGACTTTCACCTGCTCTTCGGTTTGCACTTCCAGTCTAAAAAAAAAACTTGTTCCAAATCCTGGAAATCACACTGTGACACTCCAATGGCTTGCGCTACTCCGGCTTGAGTTTGGCCCCCTTCTAATGTATCAACAACTCTCCAAGCTTCTGAATCGGTTAAGTGACTTCGCTGAGACATTGTACTCATCGAAACAAATCAGTCACTGAATACCAATCATCCTTGTATTCATTGTCTTTTATTCAGTCCAAAGTAAAATTTCATTCACTGCCGGTAAAGTGACGTTTTTGACGTCGAACTCATTATTAGTATACTCCACAGTTTGAAAATCAGAAAAAATTTCATTTGTGATCCCCTTCTTCCATTTTCAGAAAAAATATATTCCGTTTATATCTTTATTTTATGTAAAACTTACAATATCCTTTATTTGTTTTGAGCAGTGTATTTTCACCCATCACTACCGAATAACGATAGCTCAGTTTCATCACTCCGTGTAACTTGTGATTACTGATCTGTCCAATTAATGTTTTTTTATCCACTGTAGTCTTTTCTTTCGTTCCTGAAAATTAAAATAAGGCTTTTTTCGTGGAATTCTACCTCTCAGTCCAACATCTGTTAATCTTCTCCCGATTGTTCTTGAATTGACAGAACCAGCATCATTCAGATCACTTGTGTTGTCCGCTGATGACAATTTTCTATTTTGGAGACATTCTTTTTATTCTTCTGTCATCAATAGATGTGCTGCACCGTTTTCGGCCTTTTCCTTCTTTGCTTTTTATTGAATTTGTTTTCTAATATCGTAAACTTTCGGACTCTAGATGTAGTCACTGGACCACCCGCCCGTCTTGCGATTTTAGCATAGGAAAGACCACTTTCGCGTAACACAATAATACATCTCTTTCTAGGTGTCCAATATACTCTTTTATTTGATATCAATGTGACTTATTAAAATTTTTTCAAAAATTCCTACTTGTAATTGCAGTGTATAAGAAACCGATCCTCCTACAGAAGAAAGCAAAATAATGAAATGTTTCAAGTATAAACATGATGTCAGCTTCTACTGGTAGTTACTAACATTTGATTGGTTCTCAGAACAGTGATTGTACAGGAAAGCTAGACATTACAAACCCCTTCATAACTGTGTTTTTTTATTTATATTAAACTTTTGTATTGCAAATAATTGAATTTTGTGTTTTGCATTGAATTCAGTAATAAATTCTCTTTAAAATGATATATAGAAATTTTCATTTTGCGAAACGTAAAATTTCCTATAAGCATACCAGTTCAAAAACAAAAATTTCCAAAGGTGTCCATAAATTCGGCCCCAACTGTATACCTAACAGATCCCTCTGGATGCCTTCCAGCTCCATTTGAATGCATTTCTGACGATTTGAGTATTGGAAACATTAAATGAGTAAGGCTTGAAAAAATTTGTTGCAATAGACAAAAATGTTTCTTAAAATTGAAAAAAAAAAAATATATATATATTACACTATGAGCATGATACTGAAAGAAGGGTGGTTCTTATATCGCATGTGTTTTTTCTCTCTATTCATCATGTTATTAAAAATTTAAAAATTTTCAAGTGTAGAAAAGAAATTGTCGCGCCTTGGTTCTTAATTTGGTCCCTCTTTGAAAAGGGATTTTTTGCAAAAGGACTTCAGTTAAAGTGGATTCCATATCATAACCCTCTATGCACTGGATAAGAATCAAACCCACAAATTGAGCTGAAACACAAAAGTAACAATTTGCCTTCCAATTTGATTCAACTGTTTTTAAAGTGCGAAGATTTCCCTTATTTAATTAAGATATTTCAACTCTAATAACTCCTTGTGGTACTCAGCATAGTTAGGATTTTATTATCAGCAAAAATATAATTTAAATATTTAAATTTTTCATGGAGTTTAGATTTCCTTTTAAAATTTTGTTTCGCTTTTTGTAATTTTTCAATTAACACTGGTTTGAACTCACTGTAAAAATATGCTGCTATACACACAACTGCGTTAGTGATTGTTTCTAGAAAAGAAAGGCGTGTTTCTCTTCACCTTTTCAAAGGTGATAGCTCACTGCAATCGGTGGGGGACACAAGAAAAAATAAATTTTTTCCATGCCCACATATTAGTTTAAGAATTAATAGTTACACTTTTAAACTTTTAGGGATAAAAATGTTTTTGCCATCTTCAATGAAAATATTCTAACATTTAATACTCTATTTAAAAAATCTGCAAAAATAGAATGAAGAAATTCCAAACCCAACACAACTAAAGTTGTAACTAAAATTTTTAAATATTTTCTAACTCATGCAATGTGCATGAAGTTCGACTACACAGGAGGTATTTTGTACTGCAAAACAATTTTTCAAAGAGGCAGTTTTATCCATTTATTTTTTAAAAATTTTTAAAATGAACTAAAAATTTATTATAAAATAAATCTAAGAACATTGATGTCATAAGTATATCAGTTTTGAATGTCTTTCAATTATCACCGCAAATATTTCAGAATCCTGGAATTTATACCAGGATTGATCATATATATTATGTTAACCTTTCCCATAATTTGTGAAGTTGAAATCAATAGTAGAAATTATCTAGCGGGTTCTAAGCCGAACAAATTGAATGCGAGTTTTATATAATGGAAGAACAGAAATTTATAATGTATGACACTTAAAAATCTACAAATGCACTTTTAATTCATAGGTAAATTAAAACTTTATTTTTTCAGAACTTCATGTCGAAATTGCAAGTAAATTCACTGAAATTGTTGCAGCAATATGAGTTGGGTTCTACCAAAATCAGCTAAGAGGAGTCGGATTTTGAAGTAAGGACAACGTATAAGATTCCCAATACTTAGCCTCGCCCCTTACCAGAGGAATTGTTTCACTTGGAAGATATTACGACCATGCCCAGTTTTAAAAAGTCCTCGGTGCCTATAGAAAACACGATGGATCTTCGGTTAAGTTTGGATTCGAGTTTTTGTTACCTTCCAATACTGCGAACAACGCCCTCACCAACCAGGCCATTGCGGCCTCAATATCACTACATTCATATAAACTTACCTTTTATTAAAACTTTAGAACGCTTAAGTTTTTTTGGTGGTGTTGGTTGCTGCTGCCGAGCCTCGTCTATCCGTTTGCGTTCCTCGCCTGAATGTCAAAAGATTTAGGAATTACAAAAGATTCAACATCTAAATCTATATAACAATACATTTGAAAATTATAGATTTTTTAGCATAAATCTAGTTTTTAGTAATAAAATTTACAAGTGAAATGTTCTATAAAGCCAATTACATGTTTAATTTGATGATTCAAATTTAATGTTTAGTTCATTGTTTAGAGATTTTTCTAAATTTAACAGAAATATTTAAACAAGTGAAAAATAATGTAGTGATCAAGAAAGTTATTTTGCAGATACATTAGATTTTGTTCATAAACACTAAAGATTATAAGCATTTAAGTTTTCGGTCTTTGATGATTCATTAAAGAGCAATATTGTCATAAAACTAAACTCCAGCGAAATGATATGAAGTGGGTGCTAAAAGTAAAGCAAAAGTATTTTAAAGAGTTTGTATCAAAACTGTCCATAAATAAATGGGCATCATTTAACTTTAATTAAACACTCTTTTTAAGCAATGCTTATCCAAATCAATAACTTGCAGAATTAAAAATTTTGTTAATTCTTGTATAATTGATTGATTGATAAAATCATTTCATAACTTTATCAAGGTTTTTTTATATTTGGTATTTTTTATATTTGTTTTTTTTTTATAATTTTCTACAAAAGCATATGTTCTATTATAATTTCGTACTGGACAAAGAAAATTTATATTTGTTCAAAAATTAAAGGTGCCTGTAGGGTTAATGTCTGAAAACGTGCTTGTAAAGCTATTTTTCCACTGTTAGTTGAAACAGTTTCCTTTTTTCTTGCAAGAGATGAGTAAGTTTTATAAACACCTTCATACAAGAATCCAATGCTTGAAATTTCGCTATCCTTAAAGGAGTAGAAATATAGCACAGTTTTATCTCAATTTACATTAAATAGGTTCCTCTAACAGGTCAATGAAAGACTAGCTCTATAGAAATGTTCAGCGAAGTAAGTTTCAGAATCTGCAGCACAAATTCTAAAATATTTGAGAACTTAAGTACACCAGTTTTATTTTTTACAAGAATAATGCTTTACTTGGTTTAGTTTATTTTGCTTATGGTGTAAGTTTACCTTTGACTATTGACTCTAGCATGGCCTATGATTAATTTTTCTGATCAAGTATTGATTTGACAGGAACACATCTGAAAGACCACGTAAGCGTCCTTTACTGTCTGTCTACATACTAATCACAAAATGTAAAGTTAGATTTGCAATGGTAACTTTTATTCCATCATCTTACCATGCTCCTTGTGAGATCTCTAGTAAAACAAATTTTAGAATACAATATGCAAAAATAATTTATAAGCATGGATTCCAGATAGATATAATTAGGAATAATTAAATTTCAAATGCTTTATAATGAAATATCTCATGGTTTGAAAGCAAAGTTAAAGCAGTCTTGGTAATAATTTATCATCTTCAACAAATTAAATTTCTTGTTCCAACATTCTACGATGTAAGTTTTTCTTGAAGCCGATATTAATTTATGTTTCATAATTTTAAATCAGTTATAAAGTAAGAATTATATATATTATCTGAAAATTTGTACCCTTCAAAGCTTTCAACTTCACAATGACTGTTTTAAAAGTAAAAATTGAAATTCCTTTATATATGAATATATACAAATTACATTTTCAAAAATAAAGTGTACATTACTGATTCGATTATAATAGAGTTTGAATTGTAATTACGAAAGTTTGTAAATTCCATCGAAAACATCAAATTTCATTTCTTTGAAAATATGTCTGACATTGATGCATACAAAACTACTTCATAACCGAAAATTCATATAAATTTTTCAACATCGTTTTAACATTCAAATGCTGTTAATAAGAATGTTTATATGAGTTCAAGACTTACTAGGAATGCTCGGGAACACCTTATGAAGCGAGACTTGTCGTTTTCTTTTCTTTTGTTCTGGAAAAAGAAAAATATGCGAAATAAGTTCAAGTTACCATTTAAGTTTTCTTTAGTCATTGCTCTTAATATAAACTACATATTTACTTTTCAAACTATATTTCAGTTAAAATCGTTAAGCGTTCTGAAAGCAAATAGATTTTCAATAAAAATTGCTTAAATTATAGATTTTTAAATTTATTCTGGATAATTTTAAGCGCCTTTTATTTAATATTCACAATCACTTCTAATCAAAGTTAATTTTGAGAAGCCTAATATGAAATTAAGAATTTCTTTATAAAGCAATTTCAGCAAAATTTTGAATTTGCTTTTTTCTAATTCAATGAGCAAATTTCAAATAAAATTCAAAAAACAATTTATTACATTCACTCGTTAATCATAAACTAACATTTTATACAAATAATCTTTGATAAATAAATTATATGGGTTTTCTATTCAAAATAAACAAATTGACATGATATCCTTATTTCAGCTTTGAATAAATTTAAATTGCCCCTTGCTCACAAGAGCTCAAGCGACTTTCGCAAACCTTTTCTGTGAAATCACTCAATTTTTGAAAAAGGTGGGCATTTATTTATGAAAACCCTAAAGTGATACATTAAATATTTAAAATACCGGGATAATACAAATCTGATATAGTTAAAATATATTCTTTACACTTATAAATAAGAATTTTAAATTAAATTTAAATATTCAAATTTAAAATTTTAGTTATGAATAAGGACATAAGGAATTTATATATGAAAAAATATAGAAAATATATACTTATACGAGTAAGGATTTATAAAATGAATTTATATAAATAATGAATTTATTAGTCTTTTCAATATTAACTCTAAAGCTTTAGCAAAAGTAAATTTTCAGTTAAATAGTATTTAATGTTATTTGTAGGATTTGCTTAACAAAAATTTCAAATTCAATGATTTTCAAAAGAAAAGATATCTAAAGTAAAACTTCTTTATTTTGAGAAGTTATTAAATATTGATTTTTACATACAGAAAGTTAAATCAGGGTCTGGAGTTTAAGATTCTGATTAATTGGTTAACAACCCATTCAAGATTGGTATCAAATTAGAGTGTTTTCATATGAAGTTCAGATAAATAACCATTATGATGCAGATATTTCTCTTAAGCGGATTCTCAGAAATTATGTAAACTTGCCTTTTCCATGAACATTTTAGTGACCGAGATTTTTTAATTGATTGTAGTTTTAGTACTGTGTTTTCCTACACTTAAAATATGGGAAAACTATATAAAAGTATTCTAAAACTAATTTGATTAAATTAGGAAAAAATGAAACTATTACATATATTTAAGTGTATAAAAATGGGGAATGAAGCTTGAAATAAGCTGAAATCTTCATGAATTTTGAACAGCTTTGACAAAAATTCTTACCTATGAAATTTTACTCATAAGAATTCGCAAATACGTGAAAAATTTCCTGAATTTTAAAATAAAATTTGTTAACATTGTCTAGGCCAGATTTTTAAATTCTTTAAATATTTTGTTTTGTAAAATGAAGACTTGAGACTAATGATTTTCAGACATCAAGATAATTACTACAGCTAAATCTAGAACAAATTATGTGACATTTGCTTGAAACTATAAAAATAAACAAGTGAAATATTTCTTAAGTAGAGTAGAGATTAAGAAACTTTAAGATTTAAATATAAATCGACACTTTTGTAACCACAAGTGTCTGAAGTTTACACAATAAATCAGTACCTTTGCATAAAATCAAGCTCATGTTAACATTGAAATGTGTCGAAAATAAAGTTTTCATTGATTCAATTTTTGGATTTATTAAAGTATTTTAAGTAAATTGGTTGCTTTAACCATCAGAAGCTATATAGTTAAATTAGCTAAACTTAACATTTTAAATTAGCAGTGGTAATATATTAAAACGTGCTCTTTTGTATGCAAAAATTATGAAAAATGAAGATTAACAAAAACTACACATTTCTAGTTTGTTTGGAAAATCTGATTATAATTATAAAACTTAGCACGCTAAAGCAATTATGATTTTGTAAAAAATGACTGATTTGTGTAACTAGCGGGATTCTTTAAACTTTGCAAGTTTTATTTTGTATTCATAATTTGTTACTTTTTGGTTTTAGTTTGAAATAAGGAACTAATTTGTTAACATAAAAACTATATAAATCATTTGTTCTGCAATTTAAGGTCATAGTTATGTAAATTTTTTAGCACAAAATAGTTTATATATACTACTAAAACGTTAAACATATGCTTGTATGTCACTGTTTGAATATCATGAAACATTGCTTCAAATACAGCAGTAAATTAAGAACTGTAATGTTTCCATAATTTATATGCCTTTGACGTCATTAAAAATATCTGTACATTTTTAATAAAAAATTTTATATGGAATTAATTTGTTCTCACAGTTAACATTGAATAGCAGAAATATTTTAAATTGTCTTGTTCATGGAAAATTTTCGATGCTAGATGCGATTAGGAAACGTTCAGATTTTTAAAAAGGGATTGACACCAAACTCATTTTCATCATTAGACAATAGCTTGTTATTTTCTATGTATCTACAATGTTGCTGCCTTTTGCGGTTTCAATTCTCTGTATCTATGATGCTCATTAATATTTCCATAAAATTGATTGAGCTGAGAATGAGAGATTTAAGTGTACTGTAAAAATATAACAACATTATCAAAGAGGTGTACTCTAAAATGGTTTAGTTTATCTTTTTCAAGATTTATTTTGGGACATAAGTGTATTGATAAAAACATTTTAAATTTTAAACCATAATGTTTGAGGGTCAAAAATATAGCTTTTTTGTATATGAAACAATATATTCTATATTTTTTACGTTGATATTCTGTATTTGGATAGGATTAAAATCTAGAATATTTTTATTAAAGCAGTGCAACAAACTCAGAAACACTCAAGATATGACATCTAAATTCATTTTTTATATAAATTCTGGACTTAATGTATAAAAATTTATTTCAGTTCAACAATTAGTTAATGCAATAATATACATATCTAAATCTGATATGGATTGTGTAGATATATTTTGCATTTAAATAAAAATTATCTTACTTGTGGTCTAGTATTTATATTTAAATATTTTTTCCTTTAAGAATAAAATTTTAACTATTCAATTCATATTCAAATTAAGAAATTTATAAATACATAAATCAGTTTATATTTGAAAACTATATAAGAATGCAAAACAAGATTTAAATGCCAAAATTAATTCATTAGTTTTGAAATATGTCATGAAAATTTTATTTGATAACATTTATACAATTCAATGTTAAGTATGGAAATATTTATAGAAGAAATTTTTTTTATCAAAAGTCAATCTTAGCATTGCATAACAATGATAAAGTTGAAATGAATGTAAAAAATTTATTAAGTTTCTCTCAGCAAATAGTATATATTTCTGTGTATTACCAGAGAACTAAGAATAATCAACATAAAGTTTTTTAAAAAAAACTTACTTAATACAAGAGGTGGATGCCACTCCTCCTCTTCCTCTGTAGAACCTAGACATAGAAATTTAAATCTTTTATCAGTCATTTCCACCAAACTTTTTTATGCATTTTAAAAGTATGCAATGTTCGTTCAATGATTTAAATACCTTGTCACAGAATTTTGGTTGTTTAAAAAAATTCATTCAGAAACTAAATTCATTTGGATTTGTTAAAATTAAATAATTTTTTTTGTTCAGTAAAGTTACTCCCAATAAAGTAAGCTGCATCCCTAACTTCAGTCCTTGATTCCATGCTTTGTTTTATTTCTTTTAAATAAAGCCTTTTCATCCTTTTAGTAATGCTCGTATCATAACAAACACTAATTCACAATACATAAAAGGATTATCTGAGAGAAATTGTTTCATAATCAAAGGATTAGTCGAGTCTACTATATTTATCAAATTTAACTATGAAAAGATCCAAAAATGAAAGTTTTTAGGTGTTCATAAATATTAGTCATAGAATAACAAACAATAAATTAAAGATATCAAAGTTCTATAACATTCCGACTCTGCTACACGTAATAAAAATTCCAAGTATTCAAATAATTTGCTACTTATTTATGTTTATAGCAAAACACTTACTTTCAGAGGCAATGTCTCGCTTTTTCGAGGCCGGCAATTCTTTATCACCTTAAAATGAGAAAGGATGAATCAAAAAACAATTTTCTATTCAAAAATTGTCTTTATGCACAAATATAAAATTTTATGTTATACTTTTTACATAATCTCAATTATAAATTCCTTTGCTTAATGATTCACAATACACCTGCATTATATTTAGCAAAGAATTTTTCTGAGATGTAAGAAATTAATAAAGTAGAAAATTCTTACTTCATTGGTTAGTGTATTCAACTATGTATTTTATTTATTGAGGATAACACCAAAGTTTAAAATGTTAACGATTTTTCAATGAAGCATATGCAAAAATATATACAAATATTTATCATATGTGTTTTTAATGAAACTAAGTCACGCTGGCACATAAAAATGAAGGACGATATTTACCAAAGCTCACCATTAAAAACTGACACTAACACAATGACATAGTTTACATATAGATAAAAACGAACTTGTAGTCATCATTACGTGCATTTACACAAATTTTGTGATTAAGAATAATACAAGTAACAAAAATAAGCAAACACCAGGCTTTTGTATTTAAGGTGACAAAATTTGAAGATCAACAAGTTTTCAGCATATTTGTTGGCAATAGTCAGACATGTCCTGCATTATCACAGAGAAACGATTTGCTTGATTCGTTAAGATGGCTGATGGAAATGATGTCATAGGCTGGTGCTTCTAGGCGCCTTGATGTCTCCACTACGGTCCAACGTCTCAGGAACCAACATCAAACCGAAGCTTCTGTGTATAGATAACCACGATCTACAACTGCAGAAGATCGTTTTACAGCTCCTTCGGCCAAAGAAGAAGCATTTCTATGCCGCAACTATATGTAGACCACTCTAACATCAAGGAGAATAGCAACTAATACGGTGCAAAGGAGTCTTAATGCAAGACCCCATTATACATCAGAGAAGAACCTGCACATGTTTAAAAAGTATAATTACATAATCTTTTGCCAATGACAATATGGCTTTGAATATTTGTATCTACTCTTTACATTTTTGTTAGAATTGCCCGTTTTGAAAATTAAATTCATGCATCACCACATTAAATTGATAAAAATATGTTTCATTCTCCTTGTGGATACGCGAATTTTTCATAAGAAAAAAATATCGAATTTCACATACACATGCAGTCATTCCAGTTTCATTCATGTCCTAAAGTACACTATTATTTCACTTCATTAAGGATCAGTGAACTCTTATAACAATTTAAGTAAGGAGTTACATAAAACTTTGACGTGTGTATTTAAGAAATCTGAATTCTCCTTAAACACTGATTACCCGATTTGTCGTTGGCAGCATTTAAAGATGCTGAAAAAAAAAAAAAAAGGGATTTGTGTTCGTATTTTAAGTTAACATTCGTACTCCTTGTCAGCGGTGTGGTGAAGGGGGCAAGGGGGTCTAACATGCCCCTTTCAGAAAAACGCCAAATATGTACGAAAGTTGTCAGAATTTTTTTCTTTTTAATTGAAATATCAATTTTATTCGGATAAATATATTTTAAATTCAATAATTTTCTCATGTTCAAGAACTTGCCATAAATGAAAGTGTTCATATTTCCATATTAATAGGTGAATTTAGTTCATATTAAAAAGTGTTCTTTTAATCGCGTTTTCCATTATCTTTTCTTAGATTTTTTATACTTTGCCCCAGATTTGTGGTGTTTTATCATTTTGTATAGTAAATATTATACATGTAATGACGGAAATATGTTACTTATTTTTCTGATAAAAATTATGAAATATAAATAATATTGGTTAGTTTCCTTTTTATGCGTTTGAGGTGTTTTTAATTTCAACTTATTCACCAAATACGTGGTGATGTTATATCTCTTGATTTACAAATCAATAATTTAGGGAAATTCCATAAAGCTAACCTCGTGATCTGTAACTGATTTGTTTTCAATAAAACCCGAGAATAATAGGTATTTAAATATATTATACATACGTTCGATTTATCTTAGGGCTTCAGTAAAGCTAAATCTAGATGATATATTGAAGCTGGAAAAAACTGCATTTTAAAGAATACTACTCATTATAAGTAATTGTTTTATAAAAAGTTCTAATGATTTTGATTTTAAATTTTCTCTTGTTGATTAAATTAATTTTACTGGAGCTCTGTCCTTATCCTACAAAGGAACCCGACAAGGATGAGTAAAGTAAAAATGTTAAAAGAATCAAATTACTTGAAGATATTGATTTTTGTATACATTTCATTTATTAAAAATCGTTAAATTTATTAAAAAAAATTTAGAATATAAAACGAAACTGAAAGATATTGATACTTGGAATTTTTGGGCGAAATTCTTGTATATCGCCCCCAGAGAAAAAGGCTGTTTTTATCACAAGCTTTGTTGTAACCTCTAAAACTACTGTCGCGTTACATTCGTGAAAAAATTCGCGTTGAAATTCATTTCTCATTAGCAGTCTTCTTTGCCCGAATATGTTCAGCTACGGACTGATCCCCAACTGAAGAAAATTCTTTTTCAAAATAATAATGCAATATTTAATAAAGAAAATTGTGCTCCAGGAATCTAAATACGATACAACGCTGGAAATATATATAAGAATGTAATTACCTCCAAATGCTATGAAAATTTACAATTTCCTTTTATTTTAACTATTTATCCTCTTAGAATATCATTTCGTACCCACAAATTTTGGTCTTTAGTGTTGTTTCGTTAAAAACTTCGCAGTGGAAATGTTGACTCTTATGAGTAAATTTTATTTTGCTTATTTAGCAGATTTTTTGCCATTACGAATATTTATCAACATGTTTAGTCTTGAAATTTCAAATCAAATTGTTTATTTAAATTTTTTTGAAATCAAAATATTTAAAATTTAAAGACTTTCGAAAATAGTTTTTATTTGATTTGTAATTTTATCGCCTTTAAATTAATACATTATGTTAAAAAATTCTTTTTTGAGAAGTTAAAAAGATCAAATGTATTAAACATTTTTTTATATGTACACATAAAATGTTTCTTTAACTTCCTATTTCAGTTAATAAAATGAAAATGCTTAGCTTAGAAATTATTTAAAAGAAATATAATGAAACAAGGCAAAATTATGCTTTGTAAGAAGCTACAGATCAGCAATATTTTTTAATGTTATAAAATGATTCAGAATAAGGTTTTTAAATATGAATTAGGCTTTCTTATGAATTTAAAATACATTTTTAATTAATGAGAGCTTTTTAAGCATATTGAAAATAAGTTGAAGATTTTCAACCAGAAAATCTCAGAGTAAAATTAAAGATAGTGTAATTAATCCGGCGATTATGTTTATAATAACCGGTGGTGATTATACACAATCCCCACTAAACTCTGTAAATGATGTGATAGATTATTGAAATATATGGATAATTCGGTAAATATATGTATAATGCCCAATGCGTGATGGAGAGAGAAAATGTCAAATTCCGATTACTTTATAGAAAAATATTTAATACTTAAAAAAGAATAAGTATTTTTAAGCTATATTAAATAATTCGTCCAGAAGAGTTTGAAAAACATCATGACTTAGAATAAAACATACAATAATCTCTCAGTTTAAGAATTTAAATATTTGTGTTTTATTTTCAAGTTCATTTCAATCGATATTATAAGAACTTATACTATGGTCTAACATATCGGTATCTGACGGAATAGGAATTCAAAAACGTAAAATGATCAAAATTACTAAAAAATAATTTCTAGTTTTTCATTAAAATACAGAACTTTAAATATTAACTATTTCTTATAGATAACTTTCATATTTTGTTAATTAAAAGATATGGAAAAACAATTTAGATTTGAATTTATGAAACTCTTCCATGTCAAAACAAATTAAAACTATTTTAAAAAATAATTTATTTACATTTGATATAAATTTACATACATTAGGCTGCTGTAACACTTAGAATTGCATTTTGACAGATTTTTCACACTTCAATTTATCAAATTTACACATTCTCTCTCGAAACACATGGTTAATATCATTGAATGTCAGAAAAATTTTCTAACACAATCTTTGACTAATTCTTAAATTTCCGTTAGTTTAATTTCTACTGATGCACCCATTTCCAAATCCTATTCTAGTCAAGATTTTTTAACTCAAATTCAAAACTACAACCCGAGCCTTAAGATTTATATTTAAGATTTTAAAGTAGATACTTTGCTGTTATTTTCATTATACTCTTATTACATGTTTATTCTATAAATTATATTTTTTAAGCGCCAAAATCGGTATCTATCCGGGCGCCAAATGAGCTCGTTACGCCACTGTTCCTAGTAATCTGTCAGATGACCATTATGACAGTATATAAATAATTCTTGCAAAACTGAAGAGCTTAGAATTCCTTGCGATTTTATTGTACTCATTTTAAGATAGCTTCAGATGTGCATAGCAAGGTGTTCAAGTGAAACAATTATTACAGTTGCATACTCTGACTATTGGTCCAATTCTATAATTGATAACTTTCTAAATGCCATTAAGAAAACATTGGAGTTTGTAGAGAGCTGACGTATTGAATAAAAAAATACTTTCATATCTACGAACATCCTTTAAACTGATGAATAAGGTACTCCTACTTCCATTTTTTTATATAAAGGAGCATAACAGAAAACTACAAAAATGCTGGTTAATTTGAAGAAACCAGTATCCGAAGTTATTTAGAATACTGCAGTATCAAGAGTTGAATTTATTAAGTCTGATAAGTTTTGTTTCAATTGTTAGCAAGTTAAAATATTAAATAATTTAAACTCATTGCCATTATCAAAAAGCACAATTTTCGTACTCTCCATACTCTAAGATACTACAAATTTATATTGAAAGCTACCAGTATTGACATAAAATCTGGCCAAAGGATGGAAACATCATGCAACTCATGATAAAATTTTAACTTTTTGCTAGATTTTGAAAGAAATTAAGTATTATCATTTTGCATAGGTTAAAATGTGAGAAACTTTCTCGATTGCTCATTATTTAAATACATTAAATGTTTTATCATTAAATTTCTTTGTTTTGAAAATGTTTTATTATTATCAAATACATTAAATATTTGATGTTTTAATATCAATTTAGTTTACATTTTCAAATGTAATACCGTTTGTAATAATGATTTTTAACAATTCAATTTCTTTTTAAAGGCTATAATTTTGTAAACTAGCGTTTCTACTCTTATGAAAAATAAATTCGGACAGTCTAAAATCTTGTTTGCTTCCTGAAATAAACGTTAAAAATAATGTCATAATTTTATAAATTTAGATATTAACGCTGAAGGAAGCCTCTCCAGTAAATGCATATATTAAGTACAAGGTAACAAAGATTTAACCTATTTCACCTTACTGAATGGGAATTTGTCAATATATAGATCTCTGCATTCCATATAGTTTAATCTTAAAATACACTTAGTCAAATCTGTACAAAAAGCCATTTCTTTAGCAGTATACAGTTTTCATTTAAGGGAGATTATTGAAATTAAACTAGTCATGTAACATAATCCAATACACAAACATTGGTACAAAAAATTTATGCCAGTATATATACACACATACATATACACCTTAATAAATGTATGTGTAAGAAGTCAAATTCACAATGAAAAGGAGTCGTCAAATTAGGAGTATTTCAATATTTTGTGAAAAAAATAGGTTAACAATTTGTATTAAAATCTTACCCTCAGAAGACGGCCCAGAGTCTCTCTTCCTCTTAGTGACCGGCGTAGCTTTGCCGTCACGTTTTACTCCTAAGTGAAGAAAATAATTACAGATACGAGTTTTGTAATCAAAGTAAACAAATTAGTCACTCTGAATTAATTAGTAAGCTGAAGCATTTCTTAAAATATTTAAAGATTAAGTTTTACTTATATTTACTCAAGTACATGAAATATTTAATGCTAATATATTTTGTGTACTCATTTCAATTGTTATTCTATGGTAAATATTTAGTGTCTATTAAAATTGAAACATCTAAAAATCAGACTCTGGTGGAAATAAACTAACATCTCCAAGAGTCAATTTCCCGACAAGCAGAAGGGGATACATCTCCTCTTACTAGGTTGGTATGTCCCTCAACGGACAATTTTTGCTCACGAGGGCTGATTAAACTGGGACATACGGTTTAAAGTGGATTCCGAACCACTGCAAACATCCATGCTCAAGGTGGGATTGGAATCCTCGAACTGTTGAACCAAAGGCAAGAGCGCTAACCATTCGGCCGCCAGCTCACCCTACTCTTACCAGGAGATTTAATGAAGTTACTCTTTGCTCATCATGCAGCGAGTTTCAAAGGCACTGTTCGCAATTCTCTCAATTAAACGCATATTTGTGCGAATCTTGACAAGATTTATTTAGGTTATCCGCATAAAGTCTACTAAAAACAAATTAGGAGGAATGAAGTATGCTGTCATATTCACAATACCAGATTAATATCTTTTTTTTTAACTATCTTTTATATTCCGAGTATGGCAACAGCTTACTTCTTGTGTTCTATTTACTCAATAAGAATTGATTTTCAGTTACTTTATATATATTATTGTTTGAGGTGCTTTTAATAATTATTACTGTACTCACATCATTCTGAGTACTATTTTATGATATAAAGAAGGTCTTTTAAAATTGTGAATAAGCTGTTCTGTGTTATTGTAACCCAAGTAGTTTTTATTGAAGGATTCATTGCACCAAAGTTATGTTTTAAAAACCGAAGTCTTTATAAATTCCATTGGCTCTCCACTACTGCTAGTTGCACATTTAAAATATAATTAAAGAAACAGTGAGGCCAAGAGTTCAGACTGGTCCTGCTTTTATACAAGATCAGAAATTCTTTGCTCGTAATAAAATTCTGCAAGTAGCGAGGTATCTGCTGAATTCCCCCTACAACTTCTTGTTTCACAAGAATTCTTTTGCTTTTATAATTTCAACAAGGTTAGCGTCTGTGTTTAGACATGTATAAGCCATAAGTTTGCAAGACTCCACAATTTTTAATTCCGAAAAGCAATTAATAGATTTTTATACTTATTCAATGAGTAAACTTACTTTTATCGGTACTAAAATATTTTAATGTTACAAAGTCACATTAAAAATTTATTCGATATTTTCGAAAACTATAGTTTAATGGTTAGACTATTTATGAAGAAACTTTCCACTTTCACATATTGTGAGCGATCAACAAATGAAAGTAATTGCTAACTTTTGCTTAAATTACTAATATACTATGGCAGATCACATGAAATTGTATCACGACATGTGATCAAAAGGTAAAATGAAAGGGAATTCAAAATTTTAATGCAACTTTTCGTTGAATTTTATTCTCATCTATATTCACTTAATATCAGAGTAAAAATCGAAGAAACTGGTAAAGAAGTTTTGATCAACAAGTAAATTAGGCAAGCTAATTGAACTTAACCGTTTCCAGGTAATTAGACTTATTCTAGAGTGATTTTTGTTGTGATTTGTACTTTTATACAATTTCAAAACTGTAGTACCCTATTCTCATATGCTAATTAGTACCGAGAATAAGCATTTCCCCGTATCAGCCCATATGGATTGGGGGAAATTCTTACTCTTCAAGGTATGGACGCACCGTTCTGACATTCAGACTTCTTCACAACCACAGCAGGGAACTGGATATGGCAGGAAAATTCATTTCCCAAAACATCCAATTTATGGATATGAAATATAGATAACGTATTGCTATATTTTATCATAACACATAAATTATACTGTAAATTGATAAACTAAAGTATTTGTAAAAAATTTAGTATATAACTTCATAGCTCACTCTATATTTTAAAGGAGCCAGCGTATGACAAAATTTTTTGTAATGATTTCATATTCGTGTAAATGGCAACACGTTTTGTATGCGTGTTTGTATAGTTTCCTTTGAAATGCGAAGTCGCTGCGGACATAATCTGTAGTGATCCCTTTCTAACGTACTAATTAGCAATGAAAATAAAGTCTGGAAAGTGTGAAATAGCATCACGCTTCAAGGCACGGATTATAGTTCCGGCAGGAAATGCACTTCCAGTTAACATTCTCTAGTGTGTGCCTTCTAACGGAAAAGGGATGTACTAGTAGACCAGAATAATTCTAATGGCCCAGCCACTTGGCTCTGATATGTCACTAGAGTAATTAACATCTCTTTTAAACCAAAATCTTAATTCTGTACTTCACACTGAACATTGACCACTAATCTCTAAAATTGTCTGGAATCGTTGATTTCTGATTTAAATATATGAATACACAAGTTGTAATTCAGAAGTTAACTATAAGGATCTGCTTACAGGATAGAACTCTTTATATTTCAAGTCCCCTAAAAATTCATACATTCTGCACAAAATTGAAGTTTAAATCACATTTCTTGCAAAGTTGATAACAATTATGAATGTTTGTGGTCTTTAAGAGAAAAAATAAGATTATATTTTTATGAAATTAAGCAATGAAACTAAGTAGCACGAATAAATTTAAGATTTAACTCTGTACTTATCTGGATGAGAAAACTTACTGTGGAAAGAGTAGTGATAGTGTCGGGCCTGACTCCTGCGCGCTAGCATGGCATCTCGTTTTTCTTGCCTTGCCTTTATTTTCTCTGAAATATTTTAACATTTTTTGCTGTTAAACTGAGAAATCATTTTATTGTCTTAAATATAAGTATTTTAAACATACATATCTTTGTAATTATATATTAACATATGCTTATTAGTAATAAAATTTGCAATATACAAATTATAAATATGATTAGTTATGAAATAAACTTATTATTCACTAATGTTTTCTCATTTAAAGTACATAAAATTCAAAATATGCTTCAACAAATGTATAGTTTTCAAACTATATTTAGTACCTTTTCAGAGATTTTTTTTTAATAAATTCCATTAAATCAAAAGTTTAAATTCTGATTTTAAAATTATTGCTTATATACAATATCTTGTCTACACAAAATAAGATTGTTGATTTGTCTACATCCACTTCCAAAGTTATATATTTAAATAACGAAATGTATTTCAAGAATAGCCATCAAATTTTCTTTCCTTCAGAAGCATTACTATGCATCATTTTTAAAGATGCAAAAAAAAAAACTGACTTTATAATTCAAACTGAGAAAAAAAGATTGCTTTGCTGTCTCTCATAATTCTTCCAAAATTTTCTCAAGTATTATTTGATAAGTAAAATAGAAATGTAGCCTTACGGAAAACATTTACGCGATTTAATTGGAAGCATCATACATCCTCTTATTAATGAAACTTAATACTGTGGAACGTAGAGAATAAAGAGTAGACATAATTTTAACATAACTGAGGGACTGCTGCATTAGCCGCTGGTCTAAAAGTTATTTACAGATATAGGTGGGTGATGTGCGATTTCTTTGCTTTTGCACACGAGGACTAATAAGACCGGGACCTATAGCTTCATGTGGATTCGGAACCATTACAAGCCTCTACTCCTAAAGAGGGATTCGACCTAAAGAACTGAAGACCGCTGACCATTCAACTAGAAAGTTATATATATTAGGTGTTCGCGCATGCGCGCACGTCACGTGATATTGTTTAGAATAGAACAGATGTAGTTTAGAAATTGATGAGAACGGTTAAGTTTCTCGAGCGGGAATTAATCCCCATATCCTTTGTTATGTTTGTCTGTGTCTGAAATAAATAATTTTAAAAAGACACTGGTCCGTCGTTGAATAATTATTATATATTCTTTACACATCTCTTTAACATAAATACCGAACATAGTGGTCCGTCGACCCCGCAGTCGTACCAACGAATTATGGATAAACTAAATCGACTAAAAGGATCTATCAAGACCTCGATAACGAAACTCGAAAATTTTGTGAAAGAATTTTCTGAAACGGATTTATCTGGCACAACAGTGAGTGAATTGGAAGTTAAATCTAAAACCGTTGGAATACTCCAAAACCGCATTGATCACATTCGTGAGGAGTATTACGATTTACCGAATATCAGTGAAATTCCAGATGTCGAAAATGACTTGGAAGATATTGAAACAAGACTGGAAAATTTGGAGGTAAAGTTTAAACTATTTATTGATTCATTTAAGAACGTAAATTATTCTAACTGTTCGAATACTTCTTCATCAGAATGTTCTGATTCGAAAGTGAAAGTTAAACTACGAAATACCACTCCCTATTTTTACTGGAAAGTATGAAGAGTGGTCTAATTTTAAAAATCAATTCGAACATCTTATTTCAAATAATGAATATTTAAATGAAACTCAAAAATTATTTTATTTACGTGCATCATTAAAAGGTGATGCAAAACAAATAGAAACGTCAGATGATTCATTTGAATCTTTATTCGCAGCTCTGACTGAGCGTTTTGAGAATCGCCGACTTTTGGTCGACACTCATATTCTTGCCATTATTAATTATGACAAAATACAATTTGAATCATCTAAAGAATTAAGAAACTTGGTTGACTGTTTGAAAAAAAATGTAAGAGCTTTAAAAGTATTGAATTACGAACAAAATTCTTTATCGGATGTTTTACTAGTAAACATCGTGCTTCAAAAGCTCGATAAAGAAACAAGAAAACAATTTGAGTATTCGTTAAAATCAACTCAAGTTCCTGAATATGAAACATTAATTTCATTCTTAGAAAAAGAAGCTCAATTCTTGAGAGCGTAAATCGCAATCCTCTTTCGAAAAATATAAACAAATTCTCACCCCCATCTAATAAAACAAAATCTTTGATGACTAACGCTAACGATAAACCTAAATCGAAATTTTGTTGTGCATTGTGTAATCATGATCATTCTTTGAATAAATGTCCAAAATTTCAAAAATTAGATGTTAACAAAAGATACGAAATAGTAAAAGAGAATAATCTCTGCACTAACTGTCTTAATAAAAATCATAAACCTAGTTCTTGCTTTTCTAAAATGTCTTGTTTAGTGTGTTCTAAACGCCATCATTCAATGCTTCATCGCGAAAAAGTGTGGCCAAAAATGGCGACGCTGATAGTTTGACATTCGAAGAAAAGGCAGGTGGTACTTTTTGCTCAAGCGGAAACGAATTCATCGGCGCCTAAGAATGATATAATAAATAAAAATGAGACTGTTTCTTCTTTTCAGTCTTTGAGTAATTCATCTGAAAAAACAATTCTGTTTTGCTGAGTACGGTCTATATTTTATTTGAGGATAAATTTAAAAAGAAAATTAAATTACGATGCATATTGGACTCTGCCTCGAATATTAATTGTTTAACAAATGAATGTGCTGATATACTCGGAATTAAAAGAAAAATAATTAATGCTCCTGTTTCTGGGTTAAATGGGTTATCTTGCAATATAAAATCAAAAATAAATACAGTTATTTCAAATTACGAAGAAAGTTTTGTAGAAAATGCAGACTTTTTATTGTTCCGAAAATTACAGATTTAACACCAGCTTCTCGTTTGGATATTTCTTCAATCACTTTGCCTAACTTTATTGAACTTGCTGACCCAACCTTTTACAAACCAGGAAAAATACATGGACTGATTGGTGCTGAATTATTTTTTAAAATTCTAAAGAACAATACATTTAATGTTGATAATAAACTCCGGATGTGTGATTCTGTGTTTGGTTGGATAGCCACTGGTACTCTAAGCAATACCCAATCTTTTAATAAGGTATTGTGTTGTCTTGTCAAAGACTTCGAAACGATAGATAATACTTTGAAACAATTTTGGGAGCTCGAATCTATTGGAATAAAACACGAAGACCCTAAAATTTCAGAAGGTGATAAGGCTATGGAGATATTTGAAGAAACAACTACCTTTCAAAATGGCCGTTACCAAGTTGAATTACCATGGAAGAGGGATCGGAAAGATTTAAAATTGAACAATAATTTTATTGTTGCAAAAAAACGTTTGCAGAGTTTACAAAAAAGACTTTGTACAAATCCTGAGTTACGCCTTCAATATAATGATACTTTGAAAGACTATCTGAAGCAAGGAATAATAGAACGGGTTGACGAAAACGAAGCTCAAGTCGTAGACAAACCCATATATTATTTACCACATCAAGCAGTCTATAAGGAAGATAGACTTACGACTAAAATCAGAATAGTGTTTGACGCTAGCTCACACGATAATGATGAACTTTCTCTGAATGATTGTCTATGGACTGGCCCTAATTTGAACCCAAATCTCTTTGATCTACTTATTCAATTTCGATTGAATAAAATTGCCATCTCCTCTGATCTAGAGAAAGCCTTTCTGCAGGTTTCCTTATCGGAAAAGGACAGAGATGCAGTGCGTTTCTTGTGGTTTGAAGAAGCAAATGGAAAACGCCATCTCCAAATTTACAGATTCAACCGCGTTCTTTTCGGAGTAAATGCCAGCCCATTTCTGTTGTCAGCTACCATCAAGAAACATTTAAAAGGATTTAAAGATAAATATCCAGTCACTGTGGGTCTATTAGATACAAGTATCTACGTTGACGACTTTTTATCTGGTGGAGACAGTCTAAATGATGTTCTTGCAATTTCTCGTGAAGCCAAAGCCATAATGTCTGAAGCCAATATGAACTTGAGGAAATGGGTCTCTAATGATTGTGAATTGATGGAACAATGGAAGAAAGAAGAATTTGATGTGCAATCTCCTCAGAAATCTATTAGTCTGGCATCAAATTCCACAAAGGTACTTGGCTTAGCTTACACAACAGAAGATTATTTAATCTTTGACATCCAAGGTTTGATGAAAATTTTATCTGACCGAAAGGACACCAAACGTTTCATTTTACAAGCCATTGGAAAAATCTTTGACCCGTTGGGATTATTGACTCCATTTACAGTTAGAATTAAGTGCCTGTTACAAGAATTGTGGCTTCGGAAAATCCAGTGGGATGAACCATTACCTCCTGATGTCCAAAAGAGTGGCTTCAATGGTGCAATGAGCTGCCAAACTTGGCACAATTAAAGATTCCAAGATTAACTATACCCTGTATTACAGATTCAACTGTGATAGAAATACACACTTTCTGTGATGCTAGCAAAAAGGCATATGGTGCTGTTGTCTATTTACGAGTAATAAATGGAAATGAAATTCAAGTGAATCTAATAGCATCAAAGAGTCGAGTTGCTCCTCTAAAGAAAATTTCTCTGCCTAGACTTGAACTTCTTGGAGCTTTGTTGGCGTCTCGATTAACGAATGCCGGCAAAAAGTAATAGACTATAAAGTTTCATCCAAAATTTATTACTGGACTGATTCAAAAATAACATTGCATTGGATCAAGGGTTCCACTAATCGCTGGAAACAGTTTGTTGCAAATCGAGTAAAGGAGATAAAATCTTTGACTGAAATCAATTCTTGGTTCTACTGTCCAGGAAAGGAAAATATTTCCGCTGATGTTATATCAAGAGGAGCCAATGCTGATGTTCTCGTTGACTGTTCGTTCTGGTGGAATGGACCAACCTTTCTGTCAGTTGCCAGTCTACCCTTTATAGGAGAAAATCCTGTAGTTCCAGAAGAAGAATATATTTGTGAAATGAAAAAGACTATGTGCAACAGACAGAACTAACTAGTGACTCAAAAATAACTCTATCTATTTCGAACTCTTCCAGCTTATTAGAAACAGTATTACAAATTAGTAATAAGTATTTAAAAATTGTTCGTGTTTTAAGTTATCTTTTCAGGTTTTTCAACAATTGCAAGTACCCTGAGAATAAAGTAGTAGGACCTCTAACCTCTGACGAATTAAGGCATGCAGAGATGTTCTTAATCAAGGAAACTCAAAGAGCTGAACTTAAATATGACTTTAAATGTCTACTTAAAAATGCAACTGTTTCTACATCAAGTAAGATTAAAAATTTATCCCCTTTTCTAGATCGAGAAGGTATAATTCGAGTTGGAGGTAGGTTAACTAATTCTTCATTAAGTTATTGTAATAAACATCCAATCTTATTGCCCTCTAACTGTAAATTAACAAAATTGATCATTCAATACTATCATGAAAATATTTGCATTCTTGACCTCAAACTTTGTTGTTTCAACTGAGGCAAAAATATTGGCCTTTAAATGGTCGTAATTTGTGTAGAAAATTAACACATGATTGTCTAACATGTTTTAAAGCAAATCCTCAAATATGTAATCAAAAATGGGTGACCTTCCAAAGGAAAGAATTAATCCTGATTTTACATTTAACTCTGTAGGTATAGATCTATGTGGCCCCTTTTTATTAAAAACAAAAACCAAAGAAAAGGTTCCTTAACTAGAATTTATGTCTGTATATTTGTTTGTCTAGTAACTAAAGCAACCCATTTGGAAATTGTATCAGACCTTACTTCAGAATCAATGATTGCAACCCTTAAACGCTTTATAGCAAGGCGAGGAAAATTTTCAAAAATCTTTTTCAGATAATGCGACCAACTTCATTGGCGCAAATAAAGAACTAAGAGGACTTTATAACAAAATGCTTAAACAAGAAACTTTAGCTAAATTTTTATCGGAAGAGAGCATTGAATGGAAATTTATTCCTCCCAGAGCTCCAAATTTTGGCGGCTTGTGGGAAGCGGGAGTGAAGTCTATCAAATATTATCTGAAACGTGTTGTGAGCAACTCTAATTTTACGTATGAGGAATTTTTGACTGTCTTAGTTCAGGTTGAAGCAATGCTCAACTCACGTCCCTTGACCCCCTCTCTTCAGATATAGAGGATTTAAATATCTTAACTCCTGGACATTTTATAATAGGAAGATCTCTAACTTCAATTGTAGAGCCGACCTTGGTAAATATCTGTGAAAACAGATTGAACTTATGGCAAAGAACTACAAGAGCAGTACAGTTAATTTGGAAAAATTGGCATAAATCTTATTTAAGCACCTTACAACAACGTACTAAGTGGATGTTTTCAAAACAAAACGTAAAAATTGGGGATATGGTAATCTTAAGAGAGGAAAATATACCTACTTCTAAATGGATTTTAGGTCGCATTATTAAAACATATCCCGGTAAAGATAACAATATTCGTGTCGTGGACGTCAGAACAAAATCTGGCATATTTAAAAGACCTATATCCAAATTATGTGTATTGCCTTTAGAAAAATGAAAAAAACAAACAATTTTTTTTATGTTTTATTCAAAAAGATAAATTTTGAAAATTTATCACAATCCTTCTCTCTTGTATTGCTGATTGTTTACTTCATGTACTGTGCATTTCAAATAATTGTGTAATGTTGTTAACTTGTTTACAATATGCAAAATTATTGCAATTTATGTTTGTAAAATTTATATTTACCTGTCATTTACTTGTGTGATAATATATTGAATGTTTCACATTGCAATGGCGGGCGGCATGTTCGCGCATGCGCGCACGTCACGTGATATTGTTTAGAATAGAACAGATGTAGTTTAGAAATTGATGAGAACGGTTAAGTTTCTCGAGCGGGAATTAATCCCCATATCCTTTGTTATGTTTGTCTGTGTCTGAAATAAATAATTTTAAAAAGACACTGGTCCGTCGTTGAATAATTATTATATATTCTTTACACATCTCTTTAACATAAATACCGAACATTAGGTATCAATGTATACTAATGAATTATTTCTGTTATGATTGAAGTGTTGACTATCATTAAAACTGCCTGCTAAATGTATTCAAATGTCCAATATTTTAATATTATCTTGTTACACAAAATGAATGCATATATTTTCATAAATTAGAAGTCCATGTTCAAAAGTCATACTTATTGAAAAATATTAAAATCCCTTTTCTCCAATAAAACGTAAAAATTAAGTTTTAATAAATGGTAAAATAAATCTAAAATTTGAAATTTTATAAAAAATCAAGAACTTTGTTTTAAAAAAGTTAATGAGTTTCTAAATAGTTTATATTAAACAATTTATAGACAGATCTATTTTAGATTCTTTTTAAATGAGAATGTTTATCAAACAATTTTTGACATCTGACCGCTTATAGACAAATAATGCAATCTTATGTAACTGAAAAAATATTGCTTGTATTGTGAAAAAAATTTATGAAAGAATCGTTTCTGCAGAAGACACTTTAAATGAAGTTTTCTATTTGTAAGAAAAACCCAACAAGTGTTCATAATAGTAAATTATTTATATAAAATACGAGTGTTAAGTTAAAAATATAATCAAAAGTGATTTTTCAAAAAAAAATAAAATAAAATAAAAAAAAATCTTAATTTAACAAGTTTTTCTGTGTATTGCTTCTATCAGTAATCGTCATTAAATATATTGAACAACATTCATTTTAACTCGTATTTTATATAGCAAATTATCAGCAGATTTTTGTAAATAGTTTTAATTCTTAATTGCACTTAAATTCAAAGTCATAGTCATTCCAAAACTAAATAAAATTTAATATATTTTATATGGGCCAGGGATGGCGAACCAATGATACGCGTGCCCCAAGTGGCACGTTTAAAAATTGAAAATTTTGATGGCACGCACAAAAACAATTTTTTTTTTCCACACGTTAATTTTTTTAATAGAAACTAATTAGCCTACACTTAATTTATAAAATATTTTGTAGTATTGAATACCTATCTTAGTATTTAACTAAAACTTTCAAATTATTCATTTTATTAAAATATCGCATGAATTCTCTCGAAATGTATAAAGATGCGCATTAAATAAAAGATTGTTAGCTCATCCAGTTTTGCCTTCTAATGTTACTGTATGTTGTCGTCGCAGCGCTCGAGACAGACGACAGAATTAGTCATTTTTAGTAACCATCGTCTTTGAAACTTCAGTGTCTTGTTAAAAAATATAACCGTTTATTGTAAATAGATGTAGTGTAGGTAAATATTTTCACATATAATTTCAAATTTTATATTCTGCACTCGTTTGTAAGAACATATGCGTCATGACTGAAGTTTTAACATGAAACAACTTTAACACATTAAAAGTTATAACTTAAGTTCATTATTTTTGAACAATAAATTTTATTAAGAGGAATTATTTTATCATTAAAAAAAGCAGTATAAAATATAAAAATAATTAGTAAAATTACCTTGAATTAATACATTATTTTCTGGTGTTGGTAATATTTTTAGTACTTTAATATGTAACGAAGCATGTTCTTAAAAATGAATGCAGAATATATTATTTATAACAATATTATTAAAATATACATTTTTAAAAATGTATTGGATACGATAAATAAAATTGCAGAAGATGAAATTCCAACTACATGGAATTCAATTCCTGACAAGTTTAATTATTTAAAAATATTAGCAAAGGTAATTTTATTAATATTTTCATTGACGTGGGAATGCTAATCTGTATTTTTAGAATTATATTTTATAAAAAATAAATATAGAAATAGAAGGACGGATGTGTCGAGCTCTTCATGCGTACTTTTAAAGCTAACTAAATATGAAGCAGATATTAAATCATTATCATCTTGTGTACAGCAACAAAAATCCCAATAAAAACAATTGAATTAAAGTGAATTGATTCTAGCATATTATTTTCTGTAAAACATTGGTTTTATTTGTTTAATTATACTTTTTATTTGTTTAATTATATAGTTTCACGACGCTAAATTTCGAATAAAATTCTAATGTGGCACGTTGCCTATTTAAAAAAGAATTTTTATGTCTTTGTGGCACGGACATCAAAAAAGGTTCGACATCACTGGTACAAGCCGTGGACCTGACACTCTTATCTTGCATGTTTGCTTCCGAAATTTGGAAGCAATTTAATTCTATTTGCATTTTATTATTCAATATCAAATATTACTATTTACACAAATTTCTGCGTTCGTAGAGTGCACATTTTGAGAATTTTAAAAAATATGCGGAACTACTTCCATACAAAAGTTTTGTTCATCCGCAAGTTAAGCCAATCAAATTTTTTCTACCACGTTCCTCACTACAGAGTTATCCAATGAGAAAACGCAGTTATAAAAAATAGAGCGTTTTACACATTCTTCTGATTGTAAACAAACAAGTTAATATGTTTTGTTGACGATTAACGTTCAGCTTAATATTTGAATTTTCACGATTAATTGAATTTTAACATGTAGCTATTAGAATAGAACACCTTAACAATGAAGTTTGGTCATTATGCATCAGTTATTGAAATTTCAATTCAAATGTAATTTATATTAATGGATATCATTGTGAATATTAGTTAAAGTAATGTGATAAATCAATTCTATTTTTCTCATAAATATTTAATTTAAAATTAAGATTCTAAGGGTAAAATTTATCTTTTATATATCATTTATCTACTTATGAATACTTGATTATTAATTGCAGTAACTCAAAAAATTCAAAATAACAGTATTGGATTTCATTGCCTTCATTGTACTAAAATTTTAAATTGCATGGAATCAACATCCGTGTTTTTAAATGAAATGTAAAAATTGATTTGTGTTTGTTTTTAATTTTGTTTTAGGGTAAAAAGGCACATTTTATTTATCTAGTATTTAATTCTACGTTTCTATTTTACTACATATCTCATAATGAAAATAAGTCCTAATATCTACGATTATGGCAAAATTCATTACATATTGTGTTACGGTGTGTATTCTTTTTCGACCGAGAAGTAAATGAACAAGAGTGAAATATTCGCCTGTGATTGGCTGAATGAGTATGTAACAATACACGTGTTTTCAAAGGCACAGTAAAAAAGTTCATTGAATTTGTTATTTATAAAAAGGAGCAATTATTTCTTCCGAAACTTTTTGCATTTATGTTTTCCACATAGAAATTGAGCATAATTTTATGTTTTTAAATTGACCCCAAAGAAGTAGTACAAAACTATTTTTAAGCCCCTTACTGGTGTCAACCAAGGTCTAGTATCTCATCCATGGAAGCAGACTGCTTTGCTCTTAAAAGGTGTCATTTGGTCTGCGAATGATGCTTACTCAGTGTTCTCTCGTATTTGTATTCAACTCAATATTCCTTAATGGGGAGGCACGCAAGAGTATAAGTCGAAAAGTTAACTGCCATCTAGGCTGGAAAGAGAACCACAATTTCTTGAATTAAATGAAAGAAGCTCCATTTGCATAACTGTGCACGAGAGCATTTGTTATCTCCTCAAATGATTTATCCACTGAGGGGTGAAGAAAAACCGTATTTGCTTGCAATGCCAAAAGTGCTTCGTGGATCTAGGCTGAATACTTTCCCTTGAGCTTTCCTTAGCATTTTTATTTTTAAAGCTTTCATGTCTTTAGTTCTTGCTGAAGGAGATTTCTCTCTCGTTTTTATTGAGGATTTTGACTTTTGAATAAGAAAAAGAGGAAATTTTAGAGAGAAGAGAGACTGCTTACTACATTTTGTGGCCTTCATAGCAGCTGACTAATTTGTCAGCTGCAGCTGAATCCTGCTTTATACACGTAAGAGCATTTCCGCTGAAGCGTCTTTTCTTGACAGGCATTTTGTTAAAGATTTTAGTGTTCACACCGCTAAACTGGTTAATGAAGGGAGATTTATTTTTTCAAAATGGTATTGCAAGATCCAGAGTCCCGAATTGTCCTCCTTGAAATGAAATTAGTTCGTTTTTGCTGAACAGCTTTTTTTACATACACTAATACCAATTAGACTGGGGTCTATTGTTTGAAGTGGATTCAGAACCACTACAGTCATCCAAGACCAAGGTGGGATTCAAACTCTTGAACAGAAGGCAAGAGCACTAAATATTCGATTTCCAGTACGGCATGAAATATGTTGAAGCAACAGAAAAGATTTTTTCCGAATTCTTAGGAAAATGGAAACTGTTTCTTTTTAAAATTAACCCATGTTTTTAGTATCATTTTCAAGTTATCCATGGCTAACTCAATCTTTTGTTAAAAGGATGGACACTTTAAAAAGATTGACTCTTGAAATTGACACTAAATATATTATGCCAAAATGCATGTTTCTTAAAATTACATTAGTCAATGCTTATTCGTTTTCGGGAATATTTTACTTGTATATAGACAACGAAGTATTCTGTATTTTCATAGAAATCGCATACTCTGAGTCAACGGATTTCCGCTCGAGAATTCAAAGATTTTTAAAAAGGAATCACAGGAACGGTGAAAAACTTACCGTCAAGCTTTCTCAGCTTCTCGGCCAGCTTCTGACGACTGGTTTCCCAATACTGAAGCTGGTCATCAGAACTGGCGAAGCTTACAGATGACAGTGAAGAAATAGAAGACGAGGAAGACATTTCTGAAAGAATACAAATAAAAACAATTAGAAAATTAAATTTTAATAGCAACTGTAGAAAAACTTATTTTGAAGCATTTTGATTCACTGAACTTAGCATGCTTAAATCTTGAGACGGAAGGATATCTTCTAGTTCAGTTACATATGATTGGAGTTACCATTTGAAAAATAAGACCTCTAATCGGAAAAATTAAGAATTTTAATTTATTAAAATTGTATGCTTAATATGCTAAGAATAGACATTGTTCAAAATCACACTTTAAAAAAGTAAACAATATTGCTTAGTAACAAAATTAATAGCATTTAACTAAATTCCAAAGTTTTAAAAGTTTAGAGAATGAGCTTCCAACCATGATTGGGAAACTCTTCCAGTTACTTTTTAAACAAGTTTTCTTAATTATTTGTATCGAAAGGAAAAACAGACTAAGTAATGTATCATTTCTTGACTTGCGGAACTGGCAAGTGAAAAATAAAAATACCAATTAATTACATTTTGAAATTACAATTTTTCAAATAATTTTTTTATTTTGATATAGTGTTCCTATTTTTCTTTCCCATCTATGCTATTTATCGACAATTACATGGATTTATTTGTAATTTTTATTCTGAAGGAATACGTAGCAGAGTTTATATATTTATAGAATATATGTTTTCGTACACTTTTTTTTCCACACCACTTATTTGAGCTGCAAGTGTTCTAAACTATTTTTCGAAACATTCTTCTCTGAAGTGAGAATTAAACCCTAAAATTATCCAGTGGAACGCTAGAGCGTTAATCATTAATCTATTAGCGCCTTCTTATTCATTTTTTGTACTGTCAGTGCTTAGCACATTTGAACGCAAAAATCTGTATTCAAACTCTAGACACATTTCTAATAGTCGATCAAGTCCAAAATAATTTCCCTTTCAAGCTGAAATATATTTTTGACATTCTTTTCAATTATATCAAGTATAAGAATTTGTTAACACAATTGAACTTCACTTCTAAATAAAACCAATATTTCAGAAATATTTAAAGAAAAATTTCTAAGTTGTGAGATATTTTGAAGTAAAGATAATAATTTTGATAAATTGTTCAAAGTTCATAATAAGCTGCTTATGAGAACTCTAATAACAAATATAATTTAAAAGAAATCTACATGTATATTTTCATTTTATAAATATAAGAACTGTCATAAACATTTAACAGCACACCATATTAGGTAAAAAGACTTCTCAACGCAAACTTCAATTTTTTTTTTCACAAAAGTGAGTCATTTTACGGCGCAAAGAGAATTCTTAAGCAAACAAATTTCCGATACTTGCACGCGATTTATCCTTAGATGATAAAAATGACAGCAAGAAGTACAAATTTAAGTAACTTTTGATAGTTTTATTGGCTGAGTTTCTCTCTAGGCTCTCACTTTCTTAAAAGAAACTCGCCTGTTAACTCCACTTGTACTTTAAAGTAGACAGAAAACATTTCAAACATCCACATTCAATGTAAGAAGCGAACTCGCTAAGTTTTGCATTAAAAACCAGATAGCACTTGTTAAATGGTCATATTGGTAATAAAGGAGTTGCGTGGAATATAACTTTAAGCAAGACTTTAACCTACAGCACAGCTATATATTTATTAAAGCACTCTTCTGCACCTAGTTGAAAAAGACGCTCGTTTCCATTTTTATTATTCTTTTTGGTCTATCAGAACAGATGTTACCGAGGTACGCAGTTGAAGAGTCATTGCCGAACCATTGCGATCGCTTCATTTCCATGACCCGAGCTGACCTCAAAAGCAGTTCGAGGAAGGTCCAGAGCATAGAATTAACGTTCCGATTTGGTTACAAACCCCTGAAAAATAAGCATTGGAATTCCTTTTGGTACAGTAAAGTTAAATGGTATATTTTAAAAATTCTAAGGGCAGCTGGCCATTAAAGAATTTTTTCTTTTTTACTTACCATGTACAAAAAATGTGTTACCCTTTAAAATATCAAATTTAAAACTGTAAAGCAAGAAATTTCTAATGAAGTTTCCTTTCTAGAATTTTAAATTATCGAAGAATAGATACCCATACATATATTTTAGACACATATTTACTGTTAGGTATTACTATTTACTATCTAAATAATTGTAGTTTTAACTTCCTGCTTTTATACCTCTTCAGGGAATTTTACACTTAATCGGATATTGCAATGATGTAAACTACGAAGCACAACCAATCAGATATGCATGTTAAAAATGCCACCTCAACAACCACCTGCTTATCTTAAAAAGTGACAGAAAACATGCCTAATGTATTCAAATTTAAAGTGCGTGTCCATACAATAGTATAGTGAGTATAATTAGTACCCGGGTTCAATACCTTTTGACACTGCCTTGAATATCAAATGTATGGGAATAAAATGTATTGAGTAATAAAAGATATATAATACATTATAATAAATAGAGTGTAGTTGTAAGAAGAATACGATGTAAATAACAGAATATTGTACCTACTATAAAATTATCAAAAATATATTAAAGTCTCAAGTTCAGCTTCAAATTTAAACAAAAAAAAAAAAAAAAAAAAAAAAAAAAAAAAACTTATATTTAATTCCGAGAAGTGTCATTAGAACAATCGTGCTTTTGTAATTTAGAATTATAAAAAAGATAGTTGTTGATTTTATATACGATATTTTAAAATATAAAAATTTTTAAATGGGAAATATTTTTTTTTTTTTTACACATCATGAATATAAGCAAATGTAATTATTTGCAATCTAATATACTACAGTATTCCCATTTTTCTTGCCTTTGTTGAAGCGAATTACTATATCAACGTTCATCATTTCAAATTTCTGTAATTAAAATTGTTAATCACTTAGACTGTTTTGACTCATGGTGAATCATAAATAAGCAAAAATAGATTTTATTTTGGTGAATGGACGTTCAAAGCTTGCAATTGATGAAGAAATAGTAAAAAGTATTTAAAAGGCAACATCTCTATCTTTACCGTATGAAATAAGGTATGTTGGAAGTTTTCATAGTTTTAGGTTTAATTTCTTTTCTACTGCTGAGTAACATCTTTCTCAGTACCACATTTCTCTATAGACTTCTGTTCCATGGAAGTCTGTATGACAAAATATTCAAACTTTTAAATTTGTTAAGCGTGGTGACTTAACGCTCCAAAGAAACAGGTCCGATTCTCAGGCTTGGTTAACTCAAACTTTTATCCTTTCAGTGGATCGATTAACTGAGTACCAGTCATGCCTGGAAGCTAAACACCGGGGATTTCGCTTTGGGATGACGACCTAACCGGGACATAATTCGCACCTCAGAGTCATCGGTTAGGAAAACAGATATGGGCACTGAAGGCCTTGATATTACAGTTTTGAAGTCTGAAGAATATTTATCAATTTATTTTCAACTTCTAAGAAAATAACTTTAAGGATTTAACATTTCCATAACAATGTCTTAAAAAATTTTAGATTTTTCCTAGCTCTTGTTTTTGAATCACTGAAACACTTATTCCCCATTAATTGTGCATCATCGTATTTATGAAAGACTACAAAGTGTTGATCATTAGCTGTTGAACGTATGCTATAGATTAACTTAACAAATTTTCAGAAATTCTGTAATATTACTTACTAACTAACTAAAGCTATTTATTACAAAATTGGGTAAGACTTTGCACAGCTAATTTAAGATCAATTCACCTGATTTTTCACAGTGATCTCTTAAAATTTTCATTTACCACAGATTAAACAGAAAATTTTATTTCAGAAGAATTCCGGTGAAAAACTTCATGGGAAATTTCGTATTTAAAGTAGCTTTTTGAAATATCATTCAGACGATTAATGTAAACCAATATTATATTTATTGTAAAAAACTTAAAATCACAAAATTTTGATAATACACGTTTCATTTTTATACCATAAAACCACACTTTCTGATTCCAAACTTATAGGACTTTTTAGTGAGTCCTCATCTGATTTCAATTCACAGGTAACTTAATTGTGCCATGGAAATATCTGATGAGCAATGCAAATATCTGATGAGCAGCGGAACGTTAACAGAGACAACATTTTACAAAATGTCTTAAAACACGTAAATTCAAAATAGATGCACTCTATATATTTGTTGTTTCAAGTGTTTCATTGATTCAAATTATTAACAATTACATGTGCCGAGATTATAATATATATTTTAAATGTTATATCACCTAATTTTACTTAAAGAAATTTTTTCAATAAGTTACCACAATAGTGAAACAAATTTTTAAGTCAATCAATATATAACTTTTAAGTCCTTGAAATATATTTGATTTTAATGAGGGCTAATTTTTTTAATTAAAATCAAGATTTCTATTAAGAATCATTTTAAAAGTGATGTTCACGTAATGGCAGGAAGTTTTTTTTTCCTTTTATAAATTTGCATCATTTAAAGACTATTTTATTTTTAAAATTTTACAATTTAAATTCAGAAATATGTACAATTTCTTTATAAATTTATTGAACGAATTCTTCAATTTAAGATATTTGTTTTGTTTTTTTCCCATATAAATTTAACTAATTAAGAAATATGTATGTTTAAGGCGTGCTGTAGAGGCAGTTAAGACCTGAAATAGGTAGATAGGCTATTGAAAAAGAGGATTCCGTATGTTTAAGCATACAGAAAAGAAAATATCATTTACAAAGGATAAACATTTAAAAAATAGGAAAAAGCATTCATTGATTTTTTTCAATTCTACCATTTGAAAAAAGGATTTTTCAATATATGGATCTATAAAGTATAGCCTACAAAATTACGAGTCAAATAAAAATTATTTCCCCAAACAAAAACATTTAAACATTAAATTACATTTAAATGGTTTTAACTGGTAAGTAATTTAATATTTAATTTTAAAAACGCTGCAAGCATATTGTAAATATTTATAGCAGCAAAAATATGAAATATTCTAATTTAAAGAAGATAGACAAAAGTATAACTTATGAAAAATAATATTTTAAATGTCAAAACTCCAGATTTTCAAAAGTTTACATTTGTTTCCGATGAAGCTATGCTTTGGAAGAAACTAAATATTAACCATGTGAACACTAAAAAGGAAAGACGGTTTTCCTAGAATTTGGAGATAATTAGTTCTCGATCCCCTCCATTTTGATTCCAGGAAGACAGTTCCTTATGTGGCATATTGTGTTATTTTATAAAAAAAATTTCCCCCTTACTGTGAAGATAAATCTGGTGAGGGTCACAATATTTTTAACAAAGGGAACCGCTAATATGAAACACGTTTTAGCAAGAAACTTCTCACGAGTGTAAGACACTAGAAAGGTTACAACAATAAAAGTCTGAGAAAAAAATAAAAGGGCTTTATTTTAGGACAATGAACGATACAATTTTTACTTAGTCTCAATAAGTACTGAAACTGATCTTTGTATATCGCTTCTTGATAGCTTAAGTAAATGACTTTTTGTTATTCGCACATTTAAATTCTTAGAAGTTTCCATTAATATTTAAATTATATGAATTTTTTTTTCGAATAATTTTTATTACGTTATTATAGTCAAAATAATGTTAAACTTCCACATTTATCATAAGAGAAACGAAAATATTAATGAAATACTGCTTGTTAAATAAAATTAATCTCTTACGAGAAATTAAAAATAGCACGGCAAATAACATTTCAAAACACTGAAATTTCGATAAAAAGTTAATTATAACACCCAAAAGGTCTCAGAGGAAATATTCATTGAACATATTTTTATATTGAGTAAAACAAACTTATTTGTTTTGTTATAACTTTAACTTGCCTTGATAAGTTAATAGATCCAAAAATTACCATATAACATTTTGGTAAATAATTTGATACTAAAATGAAAACTTCTCATATGCATTTAAATGGAACTGACCAATCTAATATTTCAGAAATTTTATATGAATTTTTTTTTTTTTTTAAATCAACAACCTTTCCCAAACCTGATTCCTCCATGGAGATCTTTGTTTATTTTTCCCTGGACGTGACACAATATAAAATGCAAAGTTTATTTCTCCGAATAAAATAGAAATTTAAATTGAATTTTATCATATCAAAAATATTTTGTCTAGTTTTGAATTCGGCGCCCCTCTGTAAGCTGTGGCCGAGCCATGATGTATCCATTTTAAAATTGCTTATTGTTAGTGTACACTTGACACGAACTGTTTATTTTCAAGGAAAAATGTTAGGGTGGGGGAACTAACTGATTATGTTACTGGGGGGGAGAGGGTTAAATTAAAAAGATTAGCATATCAGATCTCTATTTTCCC
The DNA here is from genome assembly GCA_030067965.1 of Latrodectus elegans. Taxonomy (NCBI): domain Eukaryota; kingdom Metazoa; phylum Arthropoda; class Arachnida; order Araneae; family Theridiidae; genus Latrodectus; species Latrodectus elegans. Next base: position 12,574,184 of record CM057816.1, read on the forward strand.
AGTGTGATTTTTTAATAAACATTTACCAATTTTTCGGTTCTTGAAAATATTTTCGCCCACTGCAACAAACATATTTAAAGCTTTTTGCAATGTTCTGCCGATCGGAAATTTCTTTGAATGCTGACGTGACAGGAGTTTCTACTTCAATATTTAAATACTCCATTAGTTACGAAATATAATTATCTTTTCCCCAACTTTTTTTTTTGTTCCATACGCATGACTACATTTCGAGATCCAAAATGAGACTTTGAACAAAAATAAGAAATTTTTAAGAGTTTTCAAATAGCAATCTTCCCATAAAGTTAAGTACAAATTTCACACTGAAAGCTACACATTCGTTCTCATATTATACCAAGTGAATAACTATAAATTTCAAAACTAATAAGTTTTTAAAAATCTTTTCTAATAAATATTTAAAGTACACTCCTAAAATGAAATTTAGTAAGAATTTTACAATTTTTTTTGCAAACTTTGAGGGTAATAAACTACTCAAATTTTGGGAAACTCCGAATTTATATATCCGTACAGCCAAGTTTTCATCTAGATTTTTACGTAAATCAACACGTTTCTCTTGTTAATTAGGTAACTTAAATGAAATTTATTTTAGATTCCCTCCCTTTAATAGAATTTACTGATGAATAAATACAGTTTTATTTGAAAGAAAACTCATTTTTATTATAGTTCTAACTACAATTAAGCCAATCTGCAGCTATTACTATTAATGGGCATGTCAGTATGTCCGTAATTCTAATTTTTCTCAGCGATTTATTTTCTTTATGAATGATAATAAACCGGAACCAACAGGTAAAACCGATTCACAGCAAACATGGATACCAGAGATTGGTATCGAACCCACGAACTTGACGTGACTGATGGAGCGCTATCCATTTAGCTTCAAGCGTGGTGTGCAATTTCTAAATACTATTTTGTACTATACATCAGATTTTCTAATAAATTAATACATTGCAGCAAAACTAATTAAGCGATAACAATCTAGTTAATTTCCTTTAGTTTCATTAAAATCCAAAAGGTAGCACTAAAAATTCTTGGATGGTTTGTAATATCTCTCCAGCTGTGCTTACATTTTTGTTGTAGGGTTGTTGTTCCAACGTACTATTAGTTATAAAAAAATCCCAATGCCTTTTTTCAATGATGTATTGTGTATATACACGTACTTTTCTCTTTAAATATTTTTTGATCTATCAAAATAAAAAGGTTTTATTTACATATACGCTCCAAAATCTTATCTGCGAGAATATTTAGCATTTTTCTCCAGAACAATAAAATGTTTCGAGATCCATTTAATAAAATTAAGATGCATAAGTTAAAATGAAATTAAAATCATAGTTGAAATTTAAACGAAATGCTTCGAGTTAAATAGGTTTTAAATTCAGTATTTAATTCTTTTGCAATAGCTGTGAAATTTTTGTTATAACAGGATGTATTTTTAAAGCCGAGAAACTTTATTGAGAAATTTAAGACATTTTCTCAACTTTTATGACCCAGGATAGAAAACTCGAATTTTAGTATGTTGTGTAAAACTGATTAAATCATTAGATAAAATACATCCGCTTGTATCTGCGAGAATATTGATAGAAGTTTAATAATTCGGAGTTCTACGACAATTTTTTCTAGATTACACACAAAACCTCATGTCAAATAGCACACTGTCACATCTAAATTACGAGGAATACAGTTGTAATTTTCATTGTGAAGAAGTCAAATATTAAAAACTCAGTTTATGTGCCGAAATAAACTTTTAAATAAAACAATTGTGAACAACTTTCCTTGTTAAAAGTACTTCTGCCATTGATTTGTATCTGTTCCAAAGTGTTCAAATCCTCGAAAGTATTTGCGTTTCCATATTGATACAATATTTTCATTATAAAGTTGTAGTGAACATTTGGATTTGTAAATTTTTGGAGGACACGAGTGCAGGCTACTCCTTGTTTTGTTTCAATTCTTTTATTCGTGTGTATGAAGTGGGGACTAATTGAGAAGCATTTCGAAAAACCCTGAAACACTTATGACATTTTTCCAAATAGACATTAAATTTTTACGAATGGAATGATAAATTAATGAAAAACTGAAATTATATTTAACCGCACAAATATTTCAATTCTTAGCTAGTACTAAATCAGATTTTTTAAACAAATGTTCTTATAAATACTGATTTATTACATTCTTTCATACAATAATAATTTTACTCCAATTCTCTAAATCATTACAGACTTAATTTTCTAAAATCAAATAATGCTTAAAGATAAAATAAACAGCTTAAAAATATTTCACTTTTTGAATTTAATTAAACTAAATTCTTTTCAAACAAGACCATTAAGACCAAACTTATCTTTCAAAAAGAAATAGTTCGGAAGTTTTATTAGAGAAAGTTTGAAACACCGTTAATTTCTAATAATGCCCTTGAAGATAAAAAGACATTTCGAGATTGGTGTGATATAGAATCTATTCTTAGTTCATAAACGCGGTATACATAGTTTAAGACAAATTTTTAAGTAAAACTGAATCAAAATTTTAAAGTGTGTGAGATACTCATATAATTCTTAAAGTTTAAATTTATGTTATCGATCGTTAAAACGATTCACGTTTTTAAACTGTTCATATTAGCAACCTTGTAAAAAGGATTCTGAAAACATCTTAAATGATTTTAACAGCTTTGACTAAACATATTACAATTTTCAAAAATACTGTTTAAAGAGTAGTATTCTAACAAGCTTACATGAAATAAAATTCTTTTAAGTTTAGAATATTATTTCTGCTACACCAAGTCAAGAAGTAAATTTAATTCATAACTATAGTTTTAATTAGCACACTAAATTACTTTCTTTAAAAATGAATATTCTTGTATTGGTAGAATGCTTTATATATACTTAGAAATTCCTGAATTTGTCACATCAAAACTAACCACACATGATTTTATATTTCATTTCTAGCCTCATTTTAAAGTTCAAATATTAAACCCTCAAAAATGTCAATTTACAATTAAATTATTGACAGAAATTATTTTAGTAATATCGATATTTTTTTGATAAACAATAACAAAATGTATATTTTTGTAAATTTAATTATGTTGTTAGGAAAGTTAAATTAAAGAACTGTTGTTAGAAATAAAATACGTATTTTGGGAAACTACAAAATTGAAAGCATATGTTAAACGTTTATGTATACTTTTTAAAAATCAGCGTAAAGTCACCGACAAATGACCTTCAAAATCTAAGTTTGTTAAGTTAATGACGCTAACTACTTATCAGAACATTGGCTTCATGAAAAAGCTTACAACTACAGATTCAAAGAAACTTGAATTTTATTGAAAATCTGAAGTCAACTACTATATTGCAACATACATTGCAAAAGATTTTTCTTTTCAAATTTATTAGAATCTATCAATAGCATTTGCTGAAATTTAAAACTAAAATTTAAATGAAGTCTAAACAAATAAAAGCTTAATCTGATTACAACAATGTAATTGGATTTCATAATACATGTCAATTATTTAAATTTAGTAATGAATACCCATTTGTTTATAAACATATTTGATACATTTAATAAATTATACTTCTTTAAATTTCTATTTTAAATGTCGGTAATATGAATCTTAATTTTCAGCTTTTGATTCCCCGGTTTAAATTAATGATAAGCAGTTGTATATTTTCACAGTAATTCTTTCAAAATATGTTGAATTAATAAACGAGCCAGATTAATTTTCAGAAATCTAGTAGATTGAGGTATTTAAGTCTTCATAATAAATCGCTGTTTTATCCTATACAAGGGCAAAACCAATCTCCGTATAGTTTCATTTTATAAAACATTTCATAAATAAATACAATCTTAATCGTGAAGTGCTAAACAAGTGCGCCGAATTTTTAATCATACAAACTCTTAGTCAATGAATATTGAACTCATTTTTCACTTCTTTTTAAACAAATTTAACTTTAATTACAAAATTCAAAACTAAACTATTTCAAACACTAAATACAATTATTTTAAGCATATACTGATGTAATATTTATATACCAAACACATACTATTTACCGTTTCTATTTTCTTTGAAATGTTAAGGTTTTTTTTTTTTTTTTTTTTTACTTCTAGATAGATAATGGTTAATATAGAATTTCACGAATTGAATGAAGGACAATTTTATATATCAGAAAACTTAAAAGATTTGAGTCATGTTAAGAGATTAATTTTCTAGCTATGCCAATTTGAAAAAAAAAAGTACTTCCATCCAAGTTTCTGAAAATTTAGGAAACCAATTAGTAATTCATGTATTGTAACTTCCGATTAATTTCATAATACGATGATGATTTAAAAACCGTTTAAAAGCTTTAAACAACATAATTTATAAAAGGCATTTCATTTCTTATATTAAAATTGAGGTGTAAGTATCAAATTCTCAAAATCATAAATTAACGTATTATATTTTCCATTATTTTAACACTTTTAATATTTACGCACTAAATTTTAGTATAGTTATAATATTACACAATTGTCATATTTATATTGATAAATGCATTCAAAAATAACTTACTTCAAAATATATATAGATGCAATTCAAATACACAATAAAAGTTAATATTCTTCATAAAATATTCCAAACTTTGGAAATAGAATTTGTAATCTTTACAGGGAAATAAAAATTTCTTTCACTACTAGTGAAAATAAATTAAAATAGTTTAAAATTTATTAACATCTCGTGAAATAAAAATGATAATATAATAACTAAGACAAAATTATTCATAGCACAGAAATACATAACATCAAACGATTTTAAGTGCCAAAATCTAATCTATACTTCGCTGACTTTTCATTTAGTTTATATAAACCTGCCAGTCAATGACGTAGAGGAACTGAGAAACTTGATTGGTGGAACTATTTTAAGTGTTAACAGTGCATATGTAATGGTCAATAGTATGTTCTCGTTTGTGCCAAATGAAGCTTGAATATCTCTTGGGCAGGATTGCATTTTACTTTTAAAATAATGTACGAAAAATTAAACATTAAATTTTTTAATATACTTATGGAAAATTGAGAAAAACCAGACTGAAAATATTAATTTTTCATGGAATTAAACCTGTTTGCCTTCCTTGAAAAATTTATATTTACATTAATAATAATACAAAAACTTCAATTTTTATTCATTTAAATATAATTCCTAATTAAAAGTTTTCAAAACTGCAATTAGTTAAAACAATTAAAAAAATCCCATTTTTGTAGAAGTAGACGAAAATGGGAGAAAAAAAAACATAAAAAAAATCATACTGCCACTGATTTGGGAAAAAGGGGCATTATGGGAGATTTAAAAAAGCATATATTTAATTATAAATTGCAAGAATTCTAATAGAATATCAAGATGGAAAATTTCGTAGGACCAATTATTGGAATCAATATCAGTGCTTTTCGAGAAAAAAAAGTCGATGAAAGGAAAGAAGAAAAGAATATTTTCTTAGTAGCTTTTATTTTGATCACTCTTCCTTCTTTAAAGCTGAGAGGGCGGCGGACTGGTTAACACCCCAGCCTTCTGTTCAACGATTCTAAGGTTTAATTAATGCCTCGTTTGTCTATATCTGCAGTGGTTTAGAATCAACTTTAAAGTGCATGTATCGATCTTGATTAACCTTCGAATGCAAAAAAGGATCAGAGAGGGACAAATAACATTCGTTCATTTATAAAACTAAATTTGAATTTTGTTATGTACTTGATGCTTCCAAAGCACAATTTTATCGGAGCAACATACTTATGAATTTTTATTTCTTTGTAATATTCTTGTGTTTATGTTTTATGTGATTAATGAGACTTGAAAAAGTGTGATTGAAAGATATTTAATATTTTATTCGAGTTAATTTCTCATCTTTTATGTGTCGATATTTTGATTTAATATTATTTTTGTTCAAATTTTTAGAATACAAATAAAATTAATATTTTATTTAAAATGTAAATTAAAATAATATTTACATTTTAAATAATCACTCTTTCTGCATATCCCATACAATAGGGTATGTTTTAAACTATGAAACTGCAGTTACGTAATTATGTATTTTTCATATATCATTGTATGCCCTTTATATTAATTCATGCAACAATATAAGCGGTTAGACGTTGTGAACTGTCTAACGCGGCTTGAGACTGGCGTAACGTCCACTGCATAACTTCCTCACGAGAGGACATTTTACTATCGTATACACGAATCGCAAAATAGAAAAACCGTAAAATTCCCAAGCACTCACCTGGATGAATAAACATATAGAAAGGAAAAGCTCAGCAGCTGTAAAGCATCTACCGTTATTCAGTAATGGATGTGATCGAACCAAGGACTTTTTGCTCTGAAGAGAGGTCATTCACCAGTAGTCCACGGTGAGCCTTAACAAACGAGCTTCTGACATCGTACAGATTACAGCCTAGCTGACGAAGGCTATTGTGAAGCATCTAATCTGAATTCCACGGCAACTGAACGAAAGAACTTCGACACATGTAGTGAAATGCTTTAAAGATTTAATAACAACTTAACGTGTATCGCGTGATTAATTGCCTTACAGAGTGGATTTTTATAGATAGTGGGTCGTATTTATGCTTGCAAGTGAGATAAACCGGAAAAGTCCAAGCACACACCTTGATTTCGCTGAATGCAAAAAAAAAAGAATTAACCGACCCATTTCCCGTTAATTAATAGTGACTGGGATTGAACCTGAAACCTTTAATTCGAAAGAGCTGCACCATACCATTAGGCCATGGTGAGCTCAAATTAAAGAACTTTTGACCCTGCGTTGTAGATTACACTGCAGCCTAGAGTATTTCAACTCCCATCGAGCAGCTGATGTTTCATTAATAATGAAATGTGTTCACGTATCAGGAAGAAGGGGAAAAACGAGGTAAACTTCCAATTAGCCATCCCAATAGACATGCATGTGGATTACAGAAGCGCAGAATCCTGTCGCGTTTTTAAAGAGTGGTATTCATATGATGTTTATCATTAAGCGAATATTCATGTGATGTTTATGATTAAGAGAAAACGAAAGAGCTTTGTCACTGAGCAATGGACAGTCTAATGTCCAGAGGCTATTGTAAGGCAGTTTTTTTCATCAGTGGTAGGGATCAAATTGGGAACTTAAAGCTCCGAACAGATTAGACCTGTTCGGAGATTTGTTACGTTAAGTTGTTATTAAATGTTTAAAGCATTTCACTACGTTCGAAGTTCTTTCGTTCTATTGCCGTGGAATTCAGTTTAGATGGTTCACAATAGCCTTCGTCAGCTAGGATGTACTCTGTACGATGTCAGAAGCTCTTTTGTTAAGGCTCACCGTAGACTAGTGGTGGATCACCTCTCTTCAGAGCCAAAAGTCCTTGATTCGACACCGTGAGCCCAAAAATGAAAGACTTTGAAAGCATCTAAGATTTAAATAAGCTTCAGTCGGAACAAGAGAATAATTTTTAAATTAGAGCATTTTCAGAAGACGTTCTTGTTTCCAGTTTAAAGCTGTTTAATAAGAAAACATTTCTTAAATGCTCATTTTAACATCGATGACGTATATTGCCTTTCGAGGAGAAATTTTACAGGCAACGAGTCATACATTTGTGTTGAAATCAGGGAAATGGTAAAATCTCCCAAACAACAATTCGAAAGACACGCCATACAAAAGAGAGAAGTGCCCATTTACACATCGCTATGCGGTAGATGTGGGAACTGATCCCGGAACATTTCAAACTAAAGGGCGTTGTCTTACTACTAAACAACGGTGAGAATATTTTCGGTCAAATTTCAAATTTGTTGAGAAATTTTATTTCTTGGAAGTCAGAAAATTTTTATTTAAAACGTCATTATTACGGAGAAAACCGATTTCTCATCAAAATTCATTGATGAGCAATTTGAACACTTCGTGACTTATTCTACCTATGGATTACGATATTTATAATGATGTCAGGCATCCATATATATAAACCTTTCTGTACAAAAACTAAAAGACAACTTCAGACAAACCCGCAGACATTTTTGGGTAAATCTAACTTTTTTACCGTCACCACCAAACATACATTTTATGAGAATATTTAAGCATTTATGAAACTTATTTATTAATGTGTGTTCATTTTAAAAAGTGACAAAATCTTGTCATGATGTTTAAAAATCCACCTAAAAAATAATGTAAAAATATTCCTGAACTAATATCATCATTCAGTCCGGAAAGTGGGAGCGGACGCTTCACTAGAGAGATCTCTATACAATTTTTTTTAACTACCGTCTCAAACATGATGTTAACGGAATATATAATTTACTTATCCCTTAAAAAATGGAATGAATTTGTAAATTAAATAAATTGATTATTTTAAGAATGTATATTTTATATTTATTTTATCAATTTACTTTATTTATTTTTATTCATTGACACCACTCCCCGAAGTGGGTAGTCTGTGCCCACTTCGGGGAGTGGTGTCAATGATGTGTATGCATTTCAGTGACCACCGCGTAAATTACCTTCAAGAAAAAGTTTTCATAAATAGCAAAAGAGGATCACTGCCACAATCAAACTTCCCAACAAACGAGTTTGCAGATGTCTCCTATTCTTCAATAATGGCTGAGATCGAACCTGGGATCTTCCGCATGGAAGTGCGCTCTTCTTCCAATAGAAGAGCCCATCATTTTTATTCTTATCTTAAATTGCTTAAATTAAATGAAAGAAAAATATTTTCCTTTCACTTCACTGTCTTTATAATTTATTGCATTAATCCACCGAATTATCGTCCAGAGTTGAATTGACAACGACTACGCGGGCTAAAATAAAATAAACTGAATTGAGAGTATCAGCATTTTACATAAATCATTACAATCTGAGGAATTTTCTTGATTGCTCATTATTTAAATACATTTTATGTAAACATAATAATGATTTATTATAATTATTTGATGTTTTCATATCATTTTAGCTCACAGTTTCAAATGTATTATAGCTTGTATATAATAATTTTAACAATTCAATTTTTTTAAAGGCTATAATTTTCTAAAATAGTGATTTCTACTTTTGAGAAAAATAAATTTGAAAAACCTAAAACTTGGTTTTATTTCTGAAAGAAAGTTTAGAAAGTATGTCATAATTTTATAAATTGAAATACTAAACCATCTTCAAGGTTTTAAATCATCCCCAGGAAAAGCATATACTAAGTATATGGTAACAAAGATTTAACCTATTTCACCTTATTCAATGGGAATTTGTCAATATAAAGAGTGTGAAATGCATAGATCTACAATCCTAAATTACGTTTAGTCATATACTGTGCAAAAAGCTGTTTCTTTAGTTGTAAGCAGTCTTTATTTAAATGAGATGATTGAAATTAAACTCTTCAGGTAATATAATCCAATAAAAACTAACATTGGTGCAAAATGTATGATAGTATACACACATACACACTCACACACACACACACACATATACGAGGATCACTGTGAAATTTTTGAGATACAACTAGGTTTTTAAAGTTATACTTACAAAATTTTAGGTGTGTTCAAAATAGTCTCCTCCAGCATCAATGCACTTCTGTAGGCGAATTTTACACAGATTAAATGCCTCAAGCCATTCATTTCTTGGCATAGATGAAAAAAATGCATTTATATCCCCATTAATCTCTTCTTTTGAATGAAAAAGACGTCCACATAAGTTCTTTTTTAGGTTAAAGAATAACCAAAAGTTCAAAAGCCGCACATAGCTAGATCAGGTGAATACGGTGGATGTTCGATCACTTTAATTTGTTTTTGTTTAAAAAACTCAATTGTTAATCTGGCAATATGTGAAGAGTTCCATTGTCAAAGTGAAGCATTAGTTCCCTAACATTCAGTTCTTGTAGAATTTCTGGAAGACATTTAGTGGTATACCAGTTGCTGTTACTCTCTTCTGTCCTTCCAACTTGATGGTTTTGACCAATCCCGTACTTCTGAAGAAAACAGCATACATCACTTTTTTCAGAGAGCGTTGTTTTTTCACCATTGTCGGCGTGGGATCATCTTCAAAGACCCATACTTTGCTTTCTTGACGTGTTGGAACGTCAAAAAACGGTATGTACGTTTCATCACATGTTACAATTTTAGAAATGATGCGGTGTCCACCATCATTTAACAATTTAAGAGTTTCTTTATTGATTCTGACACGCTCCTCTTTTTGGTGCTATGTTAGATTATGGGGAACCCAACGGCAAACTACTTTTTTCATATGTAATTCTTCATGAATGATTTTGTGTATGGCTGCGGATCCAATGTTAAGTTCCTTCTGTATCATTTACAGCGATTATCATCCATTGACTTTTTGGTAAGGCAGACACATTATACGGGATTACTGTTGACGGCGACCTTCCTGTGTGTACTTCATCATGAAGAAAATTGCGACCTCTTCTTAATTCTCTAAGCCATCTGAATACAGTAGCACGAGCTGGAGATTCATCACCAAATGCTAATTGCAACCGTTGAACGCATTCCCCTTGATTTAATCCTGCTTTAAAATCGTAGAAAATCATAACGCGAAAATGTTCTAGCGTCAACTCCATTTTCTCTTCTGTTTACAATTTATTCTACGCTAAACAAGTTGAAGTCAGTCAGTAAAAAATCGTTTTCTTTGTTAAAATACTTTGTATTTTAAAATTAAACAGTTATTTTTATTTTGTAAATTCTCGTCTGCGCGTATCTCAAAAATTTCAGAGTAACCCTCGTATATATATATATATATATATATATAGATAGATAGATAGATAGATAGATAGATAAATAGATAGATAGATATAGATATAGATATATAGATAGATAGATACGAGGAATATATATATACGATATGTAGGAAGAACGAAATTACTAGTATTATTGCACATCACGTGCAAAAGTTTAAGATATGATACTTAAATATTATCGCATTGGACCAATAGAAATACACATGCATAGATATATAATATTATTATCGCACATGATTTGCAAAAGATGATTTATTAGCATGATTTATTAAATTACGATACTTAAAACTTACCACATTGGGCTAATAGAAATACATACATAGATTTCTAAAATCGTTATTGCATATGTCTTGCAAAAGCTGAAATTACTATATTTAAATTTTATCGTATTGATCAATATAAATTAATACATAGATAACTACTGGCCATTAAAATTGCTACACCAGGAAGAAATGCAGATAACAAAATGACATTTATTGGACAAATATATTATACTAGAAATAACAAGTGATAAATTTTCAAAAAATTTGGCTGGATAGATCCTGAGAAATCAGTACCCAGAACAACCACCTCTGTGGCAGTAATAACAGCAGTTATATGCCTGGGCATTGAGTCAAACAGAGATTGGATTGCATGTACAAGTACAGATGCCCATGCAGCTTCAACACGATGCCACAGTTCATCAACCGTAGTGACTGGCGTTTGGTGACGTGCCAGTCGCTCGGCAAACATTGACCAGACATTTTCTATTGGTGAAAGATCTGGAGAACGTGCTGGCCAGGGCAACAGCCGAACATGTTCCGTATCAAGGAAGGTCCGTACAATACCGGCAACATGCGGTCGGGCATTATCCTGCTGAAACGTAGGGTTTCGCAGGGCTCGAATAAAGGGTAGAGCCACGTGTCGTAACACACCAGAAATGTAACGTGCACTGTTCAAAGCACCGTCAATGCGAACAAGAGGTGACCGAGACGTGTATCCAATGGCACCCCATACCATCACGCCAGGTGATGGGCCAGTATGACGATGACGAATGCACGCTGCAAGTGTGCGTTCACCACGATGCCGCCAAACACGGATGCGACCACCATGAAGCTGTACACAGAACCTGGATTCATCTGAAAAAATGATGTCTCGCCATTCGTGCGCCCAAGTTCGTCGTTGATCACACCATTGAAGGCGCTCTTGTCTATGACGCAGCGTCAAGGGAAGCCGCAGCCATGGTCTCCGAGCTGAGAGTCCATGCTGCTGCAAACGTCGTCGAACTGTTCGTGCAGACACTTGTTGTCTTCCAAACGACCCCGTTTCTTGACTCACGGCTCGTGACGTGGTTGCACGATCCATTACGGCCATGCGGATAATATGCCTGTCTTCTCGGCAGCTAGTGATAGGTGGCCGTTGAGATCCCGCATGGCTCTCCGTATTACCGTCCTGAACCCATCGATTCCATATTCTGCTAACAGTCATTGGATCTCGACCGACGCGAGCAGCAATACTGCGATAAGATAAACCGCAATCCCGCCTTTATCAAAGTCAGAAACGTGCTGGTACGCATTTCTCCTTCTTACACGAGGCATCACAACAACTTTTCACCAGACAACAACGTTCAAATGCAATTTGTGTATGAGGAACCGGCTGAACTATTTCCTCATTTAAACACAATGTAAGTGTCGCTACTGGCGCCTGCTTTGTCTGAATGCGCTGAAAAGCTAATCATTTGCATATCACAGTACCTTCTTTCTTTCGTATAAATTTCAAGTCTTTAGCATATCGCCTTCTTGTTGTAGCAATTTTAATGGCCAGTAGTGTATAATATATATATATATATATATATATATATATATATATATATATATATAGATATATATACACATATATATATATATATATATATATATATATATATACATACATACATACATACATACATATATATATATATATATATATATATATATATATATATATATATATATATATATATATATAAAATTTCTGTACTAGAGTCCACTGATCATTGAAAAGACACTTTCTACCAGGTATATTAAATTTTTTCAGCATTTATTTCATTGATAAACAATAAACAAATTCATCCCTATTCACTGAATAATTTATAATTTTCAACAAGAAAGATATGGAAAAAATTTACCTCAAAAATTTTATTTAAATAATAATATTCAGTGAATTTTTGTCAATATAAAGAAAATAGAAACAAATGGAAAAAGAATCAATTAAAAATGGCCATCTTATTGCACAACAAAATGCCCATGCTTGTTATGATTTCACTTCAAACACAAAAACCTAAATACGACATGCGGTCCTAAGTAAAATAAATTATTATGAAATTATCGTGACTGACCTAGTTTCTTATTTTATTCAACAGATAAGAACACACGAATGGAAAAATGTAGAACTTTAGGTTTTTTCCAAATAAGAGAAGAACTTTGAATTTGTTTCTGTCTTTCATTAAGAAACTCTAGGTTTGTCTTTCCAACTGATATCCAAAACATTAAACTCCTATCTGTCAGAGAAATTACGTTTCATCTTGTGCACTCAGAAAATACCAATAATATTGACAACCATCTGGATCATCTAAATTGAAATTTTACAATCAGGAAATTGAAATCAGGAAAAATAATTGAAGTTAATTCTGTTTTTCAAGACATATGTGTTCTTTGACCCACTGTAACCGGTGCTCAATGTGTCGTCTACAATGTGCTGGTGCTCCATGTGCCCCTTCGTTCCATTTAAGACGGTGCTTTCTTTTCTGGAATATGAACGCATTCGATCTTTTTACGTAATTGCAAAGTATTCTTCAAGCTACATGTGTGAAGCCAGATGGGTTTTGTGCTTTTACAATGCTTCCACCCGTTTTAAGTTCCTTAAAGATTTTTCCTTGATTACGTAAAGTAAATTTCTTATGTCTGCCAATCTTTGCTTTCCTCTGACTCTTTAGATTTTTCAAGAAGTTAAAAACAGTGTTTGGACTCATGTGTTGGTGCTTACAAATTTATCTTAGATGTTTGCTCACATCATTACATGCCACAATTTGGCCTTTTTGACACTCATTCAAAGGTTTCCAACCTTGGACTTTTAACTGTCAAAAATTAAAGATTTTTTGGAAAAAATATATCTTTTGAAAAGAAAAAATCATTTTAAAAGAACGATGTTTTCAACATATTAAACTGCTACAGATTCCAAAATGAGAATATATTTGCAGGTCTTCTACATTTTTTTTCACAGGCCAAAAATCTTTAAGTAATATATTATAATATTTTTGTCGTGGTAAAAAAATCTCATTCACTGAATATAAAAGACAAATGTGTTCAAAAAAAATTACATTAATTGCACTAAAATTTAAGGCATATTTTATAAAATATGACTGTGCTTCTACTTTTTTCCAGCAGTGTGTGGGACTCTAATATTAACCTTGCCGTCATTTAGTGATAACATTTCGAACTAATTCTCAATTAGGTTTTCAAACAATTTTATTGAAAATTCTAAAATAATAGAAAAAGCTAAATGTACATTAAATTTTCTAACAAAGAATAAATGTATAAAGGTAAGAAAAAATTCCAGGACTAATTCACGATTTTTAAGTTGTCAAGTCAAAATTTCAGGTTTTTCAAGTGGTTTTAAGAAAATTTTGAATTTCAAGATTTTCCAGGAGTCGTATAAACTATGTAAACCTTTAACAAACGAGAAGAAGAAAACGTACACCTACAAAGCTTATTTCAATTTTTATATATTTTCTGTTTAAATAATGTAATTTTTCTCTACATGTTGAAATCTGAAAATTTTATGACTTTTTTAGTTTTTATCAAATTGTTGCGTATAAATTTTTGCTTAAGTACATTTACTTATATACACAGATATAATGTATTTATTAAAATAGCTGTTTTTTAATTTCAAATGAGATTAAATAGATTTTAAGTTTTATTTGTATGAATAACACTGAGAAAAATATCGGTATAATGAAGTTAATAAAATAACTATAAAATCTTTATAAATTTTTTTCCCATTTTTATTAAAATTTTTAAAAAAATTTAATTTGAAAGCATTAGAAGATTACATATTGATTACAGTATAATTTTAAAACAAGTAATAAAATTCTTGAAGTACTTTGTATACATATTTTTACAAAATTGTGTGTGACTGAACATTTAAGAATAATAGAACAATAAAATGTAACTATTAGAGAGTTATAACTTTTTTCTGTTAGTCTTCTGAAGTATCTTCTTGCATATAATTTCTCCATGCTTTCAAAGCTCTTTCATAACTTTTTTCAACAGATAGGGGAAGTGAATTTGTCATTCGTATAACATTTTCTAATTGGCTCCATAACACCAATTTACCATCACTCAAAAGATGATTAAACTTTGTTATTTCTTGAGCAACACCTTCAGCAAAAACTGGAATTGAAAAATCAATGTTTATTTCAATGCTTTTTAAAAGAATGGGAACAGATTGAAAATTCATAAATAAAACATGAGCTTCAGTTTTGTGTACCTTAATATTATCCGGAAGAGAAACTTTTTCCTGTATTTTTGTAAAACAAAAGAATTAATTTTATCAGCAGTCATAAAATCTTATAAAACTTTTTCAGATAGAGCATGTAATTTTTCATTTCTGCTTATTCTTTTAACCATAATTTTTTGTCAGATATGCTGGACAGCCAGGAAATATTGTAGGAATAGCTCCATCCTTCAATTTAGGACGATCTCGAGATATTTTAATGTCCTTTCCATTTTGTGGTAAATAATCAAATTTGATAATTTGATCATCAGCGAAATGTTTTTCACAAAAACCCCTTCGTTTGCTAGGGGAAAAATCTTTTCGGTGAATTTTTTTAACCACAAAATTTTCTTCGCTTCTTCTTTAAGAAATCTGAAACAGGACACGTATGAACCAGTACCATCATAATTTGACTTGTAATAAGGAACACAACAACGATTAGGCATTTTAAACTGCTTAAACTTCGAACACTCGTTGTAAATGACAACAATGTTTGTTTCCAAAATGACTTATTCTACCTATGGATTACGATATTTATAATGATGTCAGGCATCCATATATATAAACCTTTCTGTACAAAAACTAAAAGACAACTTCAGACAAACCCGCAGATATTTTTAGGTAAATCTAACTTTTTTAGCGTCACCACCTAACATACATTTTATGAGAATATTTAAGCATTTATGAAACTTATTTATTAATGAGTGTTCATTTTAAAAAAAAGACAAAATCTTGTCATGATGTGTAAAAATCCACCTAAAAAATAATGTAAAAATATTCCTGGACTAATATTATCAGCGGGAGCGGACGCATCGAAGGCTAAATTATGAGCAGATGTTTCCACTTAATATTCATCTAATACTCTTGTTTTATTATTATTATTATTATTATTAGTTCGAGTGCGCTGACCTTCGACCCGTTGAGTAACACTTTCATCGGATCTATTTTTAGAATCTAGCCACGAGTGGCGAGGGGCACTACGTGGGAAACGGCTAATTGTACATTCATTTTATACAGTCATTCTAATTATCAAACGGTTAATTGTTTAAATCAGAGGAGCGCTGCTTCATATTTTGCAAAATGCATAGAAGGGGAAACTTATTTTTAGAATGAGTGAGAGTTGAATTTTCTCTTTCGATTCGGTTATACTCTTTCTTTGTATTTTCTAAATCATTAAAAATATTAGGGGGAAATATTAAATCATAGTAAAAATTTTGGTATACGGTTGAATTACCGTTATCGGATTTTCTCGAAAATTTGGAAGGGCTAATTTTAGTTTTGCTAGTTGCGCTTGAACTTCGCTGTTAAAAGCGCATGTGAGCTGCCCAGTACTTAAATAATTAGTGTTTGGTGAAACAAGATGGGATTTAATACAAACAATTTTCGCTCCAGAATCTATAAATGCTTTTACAATTTTACCATTAAAACAAAAATATTTTCATAGTGTAATTCTTTTATCGATTCATTGTATGCCTTCTATTTTGCAAATGGGGTTATTTAATGAACATTAGATCGAGGATTTGAAGTAGTTTCGGTTCTGTGGTGATATCCTCCACGTGAGTTGTTTCTTGCGGTATTTCGCGAGTGGTCTATGAATTTCTGTCGCGTAAGTAGCAATTGTAGTTGGAAATAAATGTTTTTTTGTGTGTGTGTGTGTTCTCAAACGACGGTTGGTGGGTTTCAGTAAAAGATTTTCTTTTCGAAACAAAATATATATCGCATTCTTTTGCTAATTCAGGTGGTTTGAACCAGTTTTCGCTTTGATGTATCGCGCTTCAAGGTCAAGAGTGGAAAATATAATTACTTCGCTATCATTAATTCGCATAAATTTTTAAAGTCAGTAACATTACGAAGTTTACAATAATATTCGAAAGCACTAGTTAATCGTGACGAGAACTGCACATGAGATACATTTGTTAGG
Source organism: Latrodectus elegans (assembly GCA_030067965.1). Classification (NCBI taxonomy): domain Eukaryota; kingdom Metazoa; phylum Arthropoda; class Arachnida; order Araneae; family Theridiidae; genus Latrodectus; species Latrodectus elegans. The sequence goes on from CM057816.1 coordinate 12,591,336, forward strand.
GGTTGAGCTCTATGGAATTTTATTAAGCTTTCTTGGGGGGTTGGTTGAAATTCATGTAAAATAATACTTTTAATTTTTTCGTAATCTTGAAATTCGTTTTCTGAGATGTAAAGTAATATGCTGTTATATTTGTTTGTTTCTCCGCTTTTAACTCGTGTGGAGCATTTTTAGTTGTAAAAGCACGTTCGAGGGAATAAAAAAATAAATTGAAATTTTTGGGTTTGCACGGGACGGGCATACGAACTGTTTTAAGTGATTTAATGAGACTTTCGAGATTTGTTTCGATTGCTGCCAAGCTGGAATTGGGATGCTAATGATTTGCTGAGGTGGGGATGTCTAGGGGTTGGTTGCATGAGAGCTGCACGTTAATTGACAAAACTGTTTAATGAAACAAGAGTTTAGATTACAGGAACATTTTTACTACATCTTGGCTGATCCATCTCCCGGCGCAATTTGTGGGTAGGTAAGTGGCGCTCAAGTGGGCAGTAGCGGAAGCGCTGCAGTCTCTGGAGTATACAACATCTACATCTATCTATCTATATATATATATATATATATATATATATATTGACTGTTATACAAACTTAAAAACTAAAACATGATAAAATGTAGAATTTCTTTGATATAGGTAAAGGTTTGCATAAAATCAAAATTTACTAAAATCAAATGCCTTACCTATTATTTGCATATATTGAAAATACGATTACATAATAAAGATGAAATATTTCTTTAGATTTTGTTTGTTTGAAAATTTAATATTCACGTGTATACATATATATTACAAATAATAATTATCGAAATGCTATTCATCATATGGAATCTATGAATTAAATAAGGAGATTAAATTTAGTACTAAACATCTAATAATATATTTGACATATTTGGCTAATATATAACACAATCCATTAATGAAAAACGACTTATTTTCATCGGCATTACAGAAAAACCTATGTTTTCTTTAATTTGGTAATTTTACTATTATCATCAAGGAAATAAATTTTGTTACATTAATTATAAACATTTATCGATCTTTATTATTCTTTCCTATATTAACTTTTTTACTCCATTTCATAAAAATGGGAACCCTATTTTTCCATTATTTAAAAACACCTTTTGTTAAAAACACCAACTATCATGTGTTACATCAAAAAATATTTTAAAATTCATAGTGCTTGTAAAATTTTCTGTGCATGCCAATTTAATTAGAAAACAAATGTTCCTGTTCTCAAATACACAACTATTTAAATATATCCAAAAGGATAAAAATAGAACATTAAAATGCGTAGTTTGTAAATTAATGTTTCAACGAATGGAAAAGCAAATTCAAGAAACTTAAGAAATTTGTATCCACTGCTGCAACAACATAATAGTTGACATAATGCAACACAACATAATAAGAAACGATAACATAATAGTTGGATTATAAGAGAAGAGAGTTTATGAGGGATTTAAGAGAATATAATTTTTAAAATTTCATAATACAAAAGTTTCACATTTAATGTAGTTTGAGTATTTTGGGGGTGAGAGATCGAAGTGCAAAACCATAAATTAAATATAAAACCAAAACAATGTCCTCTTGGATATGCTGTGCTTAATATTAGGCACTTTATCGTAATTTAATATCAAAATCGGAACATTTGAAAGGAATAGATTTAAGTTTAAAAGTAAGCCAAAATAATAATTACATACTCTAGGTATAAGAGATGAGAGTTTAAGTACGTAATTTAATAGAATAAAAGTAGTTTGAAATGAAAGATAAAATGAAATGAAAGATTTATACCAATGGATGCTTTCCTCTGAATTATTGGATTGAAATTTTACTTGAAAAATCAATTCATTTTTGTCAATGGAAAATTTCAGCAGAAAATTTCAACATTTAATGTTGGTTCGGTATATTGGAGGTGGGAGAAGGAAGTGGAATCTTTAAATTAAGTATAGAACACAATACCCAGTGATACCTGGATGGTCATATGGGGAAGGTGGTGGGCTAACTATTAGGCACTTTTTCATAATTTAATACTACAATCAGGTTATTTGCAAAGTATAGATTAAAATTTAGAAGCGATTACATAATAGTTGGATTAAATCACGTATAAGAGAAAAGAGTTTAAATAAGGAATTTAATAGAATATAATTTATAAAATTTCAGAGTACAAAAGTTTAACATTTTATGTAGTTTGGGTATTTTAGGGGTGGGAGATGGATGTGGAAAACTTAAATTAAATATAAAACGTAATATACAAAGCTACTTGAAAGTTCGTATGGGGAAGACAGCGGGTTTAATATTAGGCACTTTTTCAAAATTTAGCATTAAAATCAGATTATTTGAAGAAGTAGATTTTAGTTTAAAAGTAAGCCAAAGAAGCAATTACATGTTAGTTGTATCATACTATGTCTAAGAGAAGAAAGCTTAAGTAAGGAATTTAAGATAGTTTAATTTTCAAAATATCATCTCAAAAATTTTACATTTAATATAGGTTGATTATTATTGGGATAGGAGATGGATGTGGAAAACTTTAAGGTAAATATAAAACACTAAACCCAATTCTACTTGGATGGACGCATAGGGAAGTTGGCGGGTTTAATATAAGGCACATTTCTATAATTTAATACTAAAATCAGATTGCTTGGAAGGAGTAGATTTTAGTTTAAAAGTAAGCCATAGAAGCAATTACATACTAGTTGGATCATACTAAAAATAAAGGAAAGTTGAAGTAAGGATTTTAATAGAAATAATTTTAGAAATTTCAGCACAAAATTTTGACTCATAATATATGTTGGGTATTTTCGGGTAAGGAGACAGATGTGGGAAACTCTTTAAATGAAATATAAAACAATATTCCTAATTCTACTTGGATGGACGAATGGGAAAGATGGCGGATTTAATATTAGACACCTTTTTCATAATTTAGCATTAAAATCGGATTATTTGAAGGAGTAAATTTTTGTTTAAAAGTAAGCCATAGAAGCAATTATATATTATTTGGATCATACGTAAAGAGAAGAGAGTTTAAGTAGGGAATTAAATAACATTTTTAAATTTTCAGCACAAAATATTGTTATTTAATGTAGGTGGTTTATTATACGTAGATGGATGTGTGTGGAACACTTTAAATTAAATATATAACAAAATACCCAATACTACTTGGATGGTCGTATGGGGAAGTTGGTGGTATTAATATTAGACATTTGTTCCTTACTTTATATTAAAATCAGAATATTAAATATATAGGTGTAAATAGTAAGCCAAAAAGCAATTTTATATTAATTTAATCTCGCTAGGTATGAGAGATGTTACTTTAAATAAAGAATTTAATAGAATATAATTTTTAAATTTTCAGTACAAAATTTTGACATTTAATATAGGTTGGGTATTTTGGGGATGGGAGACGGATGTGGAAAACTTTAAATATAAAATGCAATACCCAATTCTTCTTTTGTGTTCATATATGGAAGGTGGCGGGTTTAATCTAAATCACCTTTTCATGACTTAATATTAAAATCAGGTTATTTGGAAGGAAATTTGATTTCATGTAATAGTCGCATTGCTCAGTGAGTACGAGTCCTATTTTCGGTAAGGTAATCATTTTGACAATTTAAGCATAAAAAAAAAGAAAAGGAAAATTGCAGCAGGAATATTAAAAAGGCAAAACAATAAAAACTACCAAATAAAGAAAATAAATTAATATTATCGAAATATTTAAATTCAAAAGCATATTAATCATTACAACCCCTTTCCAACATAATACAAAAATTAAATTTATCAATCCACATGAAATAATGATTTAAAAAGGGGCAATTTTACTCTATAATTATTTCTGGAATAAGTAATCTTGAGAGCTCAATTTTCACTTACTAATATACTGAAAAACTAGGAAATGATAACAAGAATAATGAGAAAATAAATACTAACGATAAATACTAACTAAATGATCTAGGAAATGATAACAAGAATAATGAGAAAATAAATACTAATAAATATAAATACTAACTAAATGATCGCTGCCCAATTCTATTCTAATGCAAAATAAAAGTTACAATTTAAAAGATAATAATTTAAAAACAGGATATAATTTAAAAATCATATAAAAATTAATCAATAGATTTCAATTATAACTATAGAGAAAAATTAGGAAAAGATAATGAGAATAATTAGAAAATTAATAATAAGAAAATGAACTCTACGCAGCTCGATTCTAATACAGAGTAAAACTAAATAAATGAAAATCTATGTAAATTCAATTTTATAAGGCAACCGGTAAAACTGAAAAGAAATCATAAATATACTTAATAGGATGTCTATTATTTCTACGAGGGACAAATGATTTAAAAAGCATGTCTTTAGAGCTGTCACAGTAGTGCCATCTATTGAATAAATACATAAAAAATGCACGCGCATTCATTTGCAATGGTGTGTCTCTAAATTAAAAGATATCAAAAGAAACTTTCCGTAGTTTCAGATTTTGAACTAATCAGTATTCAGATTTAGATAAAAAGAAAAAATTTAACAAATATTTCATTTTTGATACTTATATTCTTTATTTTAAAGGGTATCCAAGGGTCAAATATACACAACTATGTTATTACCCATTAAGAATAATATTATTCGGCAATCTATTTTTTACAATACAGCGTGGTGATGTCCGAATGATGTCGAGGTGAAACCGGTTAGTTTTATAGAAATATAATATTTGTTTGATTTTTATAAAACTGGCAAAAAAAGGATTTTTTTTCTTCGTACGTCATTCCAGAATAGCCCTCGTAATTTAAGGAAATTTCACAATTTTTCTTTCTTGTTGACGAACAAAATATACAGCCCATCTAATAATCTACTATTTGTTTCTTTAAAAATGACTACAGATAACAATATAATGTTTATTTATAATGAAAATACAAAAACATATAATAATTGAATACATAAGCAAAATGAAAAGGGAAACACGAATTTCTTGTGAAGTCATTCCATATCACAAAACTACCGAATAAATGAGCTCACAAATATAATATTAAACAATGCATTTAAATTTCCACAGCAATCATTTTACATTTAATTTTCATGTGTTTCGATAATCAAAATGATGATTTTTGACGATTTAACTATAAATATAACTACTTGTACACAAGTTGTTGCGTTTTGCAATAGACTTTATTATGACATCAAACTATTTCATCGCCCTATGAATTTTGCAAAACTGGATAACACAGTAAGCTGTCACTAAAAGAAGCAAAGTAAGCTCTTGGAGATCTATTCTAAAATGCTTGTAGCTCATACTAAAGCGCCTTTTAATTTTGAAACATGATCAGGATTCAAGGTTAATACCCTTAGTTTGAGTTCTCTATTCCACATCTGTGAAAGGACTGGATATTACAATTAAAATAGACATGTCCCCAACTGACGAAGCTTCAGCAATCCAAAGAGATAGATATGTTCAACCTGCCATTCGTCGCTCGAAGCAATTAGTGAAACTTTGCTGATATTACGGGAAGCGAAATTTTCTAACTTTTTTCGAGAAAAAATATGTTGCCAGTTTGTGCGATACACAGCTAAATGCGAAATTGAAATGTCTAAGTTTCTTGAGCTATTTCATAAACTCACATTTTTTAATTTTAGCACATGCAAATTTTAAATTCATGATTGTATTTCTTGTCATACTATTGATGTCAAATTGAGACATAAATGAAAAAGAAGCTTTTGCCTGTTTGTTTTCATAAAAATAAATGAACATCTTTTGCTTTGCATTAGTCCGATAAATGCTCATTTGTAATTGATTTTGCAAGTTAATATATCAGCCAGGTTACGGAAAATGTTTTTAAAATTCGTTAAAAATAACAAGGTAAAAAACATGCATGTTAAATGTGCTGCAAAAAATTTTTTTTCCAATATTATTATTTAAGTATACATTTATTTTTATTAAGGTACCCGAATATGCTTTTTTACGGTAATTTTGACCAAAATATTAAAAAAAAATTAATTTTTTTGCTTAGTTAAGAAAAAACAGTTTCATACTAATATCAGTTGAAATTTTCTCGATATGTGTGATGTTGAGGCAAAATACTTTTTGAAAGTGAAAGTCAATCCTTTTTCAATTTTTTTGTAAGTTATATGAGATTTTACTTCTACAAACATCTAGACATTTATTTACTTTATTGAAGAAAATATTAAAAAAATACATAATGAACTGAGATACGACCAATAAATATATTATACCCATAAATGTAATATTGGAAGCTTTATAAATATTTTTACTTTGTTATTTAAAAATTTCTTTTAACATTGTGTATATTTAGAATTTTAATATATTTAAATTTTGTGAAATAATTTTAAGGACTTTTTTTTTTTTTTTTTACTTTGGAAGAATTCAATCGGAAAACAAAATACTTTTATGACAAAACAAAGGATATACTACATAACAATACAAATATGAAAGTTGTAAGATTCATTTTTATAAAAATGAAATTAATGTTTGTCGATTCCTTTTATGTACGTGAGATTTGTCTAAAAAAGTTCTTAAGTGTAAAGTAAATGCTATACTTTTTATAAGAAAGGTATGGAAATAATAAAATTTAAGAATGAGAAAACATTAGATGGCATTAAAAGAAATTCATAATAATAGAGGACTTCCAAGATCAAAATTAGAAATCCTCATATTGGACGCAAATAAATAAGCCCATTATTTTTGTTATGTAAAAAGTTGAAGCTTTTATGTTTTTAAATCAAAACTTCGAACTTTATTTTTTCGTTCCTCTTCAATTAAAATAAAATATATGAGTTCCGGTTTTCGTTCATCTAAAAATAACCATTTGTGGTTCAATTATAAAAGAATAATTTTATTTTATGCGTATTCTTAGTTTCTCTAAAAATACTATTCTATAATAATCAAAAATTATAATTCTTTCAAAATTAGATCGATTTAATTCTTTTTTAACTGATACACATTATGTGAATTTATACATTTAACCAGCATGTATACGAGATATGAACGTTGAGAATCGGCATTTTTATCGATTATCAAAATGAGATTTGACCGCTATATTCAAATGATTTCCATTCATGTAATCTCATCACATACCGATTATATGTTGCACTTGGTTTTGCGATAATTATGTAAGAAATATATTTCTTATTTACTTAAAATAGCCTTTAATTGTTAAAATATTTTCTCTCAAATTCGTAATTTCTCTCCGATTACTCATCTTTCTTGTCTCGGAGAATAAATTTCAAACCGGCAAAATGCTTTTTAACTTTAACTTCTGTAACGAGAGATTTCAAAATCACCATTGTAAGTTCAATCAACAAAGCATAGGTAATTACATATATATATCCCAGAAATCTAAACTATATTATCTTTTATATCGAGTTTCCATTTATTATCACAAATATTTAAAATGAATTTAATATCATTTTGGTTAAAAATAAGTGATTTATGAGTTTCATTACTTTTTTTTTTCACTATTTACTTTTTAAAGAAGTCTTTAATTGTCCTCATTTTCACCGCCTTCAGTAAAAGATTTTGCTTCTTCGTTTATGATTAAACTGAAATTTCCCAAAGATTGTAATTTATTCCAAATATTCTTTAAATGTTGCACAACCTGTATTTTTTGTAACGTGAATGCGAGATTTGATTACGCGGCTCCAAAGGAACTGCTCTTACTTTTTTATTTTCTATTAATAATGCTTCCTTTTTAGACAGATGCTTATATGAAATATGTGCTAAAATTTTTTAAAAATATCATGATTATATTTTGCAGTGAGTCATAATTTCATAAAATCACATAAAATATATTCCTTATTTAATAATTTCAAAGTAGCTTTCATTAGGAACTGTATGGGGTATCAATATTTTAATTTCACCCATTTACAACCTGCGAAATAATAGTCTAATAAAAATAATAATCCACTAATGATAAGCTAATATGTTCTCATTCCAATAAAGACTTTAAAATATATGTAAAAATCTTTATTGGACGCAACTGGTTTGTAGTGAAAATAAAAGAATAGAACCGGTTGAACAGGATTTTTAATTTATTTTTTAGTAAACTGCTTACTTCTAAGTGACCATTGCACTTGTCCAATTCATTCTGACTGTTACAAAAAATTTTTACGTCTCCCGACCAGTTAGACAACGATGCTTATTATTAAACATTAATCACAATCGCTTTCTCAGGGCGCAGCATTGCTCATTATAATTCCAACCGAAAATCTGCTTTGTTTCTCTAAACACATTATACAAACATCTGCAGATGAGTGCATGCTGAGTTGCGAAAAATATAACTCATCGATATTTTTCTTAACATATCATCTCGTCTGATTCATCCAGTTCAATCAAATATGCCTTCTGCAAGTAATTTCTTGCTAGACTGAAATAGAAAAGTATTACTGAGCATCAAAACAGGAAATTAGGACGCAATATACATGTCATAATAATTATATAGTTGACGTTAAATTTAAAAATATATATAATTTGATTACAGTAGCAAAAACGACAGATGATATATCGAACAGAAATAAATTGATATTTTCGGTTCAGTTCCGGTTTTTATTCTGACGAAAATAATGACCTTTTCCAGTTTTCGGTTCAGTTCCTTTTCGAACATTGTGGAAAATTTTATTGTGTTCTATGAAGTAAGTTTTAAAATTTCTTTTGCTATATTGTATTTATTTAATAAGAAAAAATAAAACATATAAATTATAAGTTTCATTAATTTTTATCTCAAGAGCAAAAATTGAAAAATATGTGAAAATAGAGACAGAGAATATAATTACTAACCTTTTCTCTCTCCTCGAATCCTATAACTTTGGAACAAATTAGGGAAAAGAAAATTATGAGACATATGTTAAATAACAATGAAGATATTGAGTATATATTAAACATATTTTTTATCACTGTTGCGACTTACATAGAAACAGTATGATACCATAAGTAGAATTTTTCTTTTCCTTTTTGTATAAATCTTCTTTTTGGATTAAGTAGAAAATATAGTACATCCATTTCAAATCAGAGTGTTTCGATTTGGACATCTTGCGCATCCCGATTATCACATATTTTGCATACTTCAAATGGATTTCTTTCTTTTCTGTAAATAAATTAGAGGCATACTTTAGATCCGTCCAGTGATCCTCTATACATGTAAACCAGTAGAGAAGAGCATTATCAAGCATTTTACTACTCGGTGATACAAAGGTATTTTCAAATCTAATATATTAAGATCTTGTACATTAAAATCTTTTTGCAACACTCCCCCTAATATTTAATTCACAGTTTTAAACATTTCATTTCCTTAGAGAACACAAACAAATGAAAAGGAAAATATTATAAGAAATTTTTGAAGGAATCAGATGCAAGCAGATGTAACGTTGATATTCCATAACTAAAATTCAATTAGTATTTTAAAAAAAATGAAAAATTTAAAGAATAGATTATTATGTGCAGAAAATATCTTGAAGTTTATTTAAAGTAAAAAAAGAAATTTCAGTTTAAATGCGAAATACATTAAGTGATTGGAATTAAAAAGAGTTATTTAACAAAATATAGAAGTTAAAAATCAGGATATATATGTATATAATTAAAATATCGTCAAAAATATTGAAATCATGAAGATGGAAAGGAATATTTTATCTATGTAAAGATGAGGAAAATAAAAAATTACAACTTCACTCTTTTAAACTATATCAAGATAGGTTGTTAACTTCAAAAACTTTTGATTTTTATTGATAGAATAAGAAATAATGAACTCAAGAGTTCATATAAAGGCGGTTTGCTATACTGATTTAAGTTTTGTAAGGGAAGAAAAGCTTTTGAAAATCTAATAAATGAACTACAATCTTAATAAATTAACTGAATATTATTAAAATGAAATTTACAATACTCACGCTCGTTTATATAGGCAACTGAAATGATAGATGCATACATTTTTAATAATTCATGTGTTTCCAATTTTATTTAAACATTCATAATTATTTTTGACCATTTAATATAAAACTAAAAGCCTTCAATGTGTGTGCGAATCAATGCATAATTTTTTATTATGATTAATAATAAAATTATTATTGTGTTTATTAAAAACCGTGCTCTGAAATGTATATTTTCCTCAATATCAACAGAAGAGGGGTAATATATTTTCCCTCAATGACTGATAAGGTCGTCAAAGGGGGATTCCGATGTCATTTTCGGCGACAGTTTTTCTTCCACTGCCCGTGAACTAAAACTCCTTTATGTAGCTACTGATATGCGAAACAGGTGGTGGGAAACGGCACCCTTTTTGGTATTCAATACAACAGAACTCATGGCTTTAGTACATTTATTTTCGTGAAATATTACGCCAAAATTGGAAAACTCAAATTGCGTAGGATTGATTTACAAGCAATTTTAACCAATAGTATTATTTTAAATATTCCCACTACAAACTTAGAGAAATATTGATTAGGTTATGCGATAATATTGGTGTGCAGGACTTAGTAAAATAAAGATATTTAGAGAGTATTGAAAAATTATTTCTCGATCAATATCAATTTTATAAAAATTAAGTTATTTTAAATTCTTAATATTTATTTGTTTGTATAAATTATATTTTGTTTCAAGTTTAACTTAAAATCTCATTATGCTTTGATTTGAAATTTAACATACATTTTATTCATGAAATATTATTTTAGATAGTAACTTTGATTTAAAATTCTGACTAAACCTATCATTTAGAACTTTGTTGCTCGCAAATTCGCTTTATTCTTAGTTTTTTTTATTTTTTTTTATCGAAAATTAATTGGTAGTGAATGTTTTTATTTATAAATTAATTGATTTAAAAAAGTTTTTATTCCTAAATTATATTAGCCTTTAGAAATATAAAATTTTCAAGTATCTCTCTCATTATTTGTTTTATATATACATATATATATATATATATATATATATATATATATATATATATATATATATATATAAGGCTAAGTCAACTTTTATGCTAGTGAAAGTGGTAAATATAATGTTAACAAAGCAAATAAATTTCTTGTACTCAAAATAAAAAAAAAGTCCAATGAATATCCACTGACCCTTGACCCCACTGGATGTGATAATTATTCAAAAATTCAAAACTTTAAAATTATTTTCGAAATTTTAGTGTTCTGAAATATTATTTGACATATTAATTAATTTCTCATAAGGGATTAGGTTATTTTATTTCACGAATAATATATTTCGTTAATATGTTTGATTACCTTTTGTAACGCAAAATGTGGAAATTTAATCTTATTTTGACTACAATAACATAGTGAAACCTTACTTGCAAAAAAGAAAATTGCATAAAACTGATATATTATTAATGAAAATTTGAAGAATTTGACTTAAGTTATCAAGAAGCGATATAGAAAGATCAGTTTCAGTTTTTATTGAGACTCTGAAATTATTATCCATCGTCTAAAAATAAAAATAAAAACACGTGTATTTTTATCTCCAGCTTTATTGTAGCCTTTTAGTCTAGTGTAGCTTTATACTCGTGAGAAAATTCTTACTGAAAACGTGTTTTCTATTAGTTGTCCCCTTTGGCCAAAACAATGTGTCTTGCAGCTGATTGAATTCAACGAAAGGGGGAAATTTCCTTCAAAATAGCGTTGCAGTAAGCTGTATTAAGACCCTGCTAGACCTCCGTTGGAGAAAATCGAATCCTATGTTAATCCTAAGGATAATATTTTAATATTTCACAAGTGCTATTTTCATGCTAGAAACTTCCGGTCTTTTGCAAATTACAAAAAACAGAGCTACTGTCACTTCGATGTCCATTTTTAGCGTTTAAAATCTTTTCATATATTTTTAAAATGTCAACATATCTCCATCAAAGTAAATTTAAATCAAATTCTAATTTCATTGAGGTTGTACAAAATTTGGTTTAAACATATTTCATTTTTTGCTCCGTACAGTTACAAAATGAACATTTTTGTTTTTTTTAAGCTAAAAATATTTTTGATTGCATTAATATTTTGATACGAATTTTGATTACAAATCAAACTCATTCTTATTTCTGAAAATCCACCTCTGTACACAACGCCAACTATGAAACTGGAAAATTTTTAAAGCCAAATTTGGCTGAGTTTTCTACTTCACTACGGTAACCTAAAGAAGGAGGAATTTCTGAGAAAAACTTCTCCCCATATGATTCCCGCTGTTTTACCCTCTGGTTGGCAAACAATTCCAAATCGAGCAAGACGAATTAGCTTTTCTCACTCATGAAATAGAAAAGGCATCTGTAAATAATGCATTTTAGATTTCTGCTTATTATTGGAAAAGTAGCTATGATATGTACTTTTAAATCAACTTTGATTATTTTCATTTAAGTAAATTTTCAAAATGAAATATTATAAACTGTTTTGTGTTACTTTGTTCAATTATATTATATACTACGATTTTGAAATAAGACTAACTATGTATTAAAAATTTAAACTACTTTATGTGTGAAGATGTAGAAAAATGCATTTTACAATAGACACATACATATATATATGTGTATATATATATATATGTATATATGTATATACATATATATATGTATGTATATATATATATACATATATATATGTATGTATATATATATACATATATATGTCTATATATATACACACACACACACACACACATATATATATATATATATATATCTTATAAAATAAAATATCTAATAATAAGAACGATAAGTTTATTAGAATAATAGTGAGACAAATATTTTAATTTGATTTTTAATTATTTTCCAAAATTATTGAGTTTTTACCTTTACAAACATTTGGACATTTAATTTTATTTTCAACTTATTTCATGAAAAAAAATACATTATAAGGTATGATTAATAATAATACGATACCAGCATATTGCGTCTGATAAGAAATTAAACACTTTAAATTTGAAAAATTATATATATCTTTGAAAAAAAAATTGAGTTTGTAGTATAATTTCAGCGGAAAAACAAAAGCATTTCAATAACCAAACGAACGATAACAATACATCACAACACACTACAATACAGATGACATCAATGCCCTTAGGGGAATCATTTTATGCTCACGAAATTTATTTGAGAAGAATATTGTCCTGCGCAACGCAAATGACATTATTTTTGACAAAAAAGGAATAAAATTAATAAAATATCAAAAGAATGAATAAATATCCTGTAGCACTTAAGGCGATATAAAATATGTAACTGAAGTTATAGTATTGATGTTCGAGTAGAAATGCTTGAGAGAGAATATCAGGAAGGAGATTGAGAATCAATTAGATATGCTCAAAGTGACTAGTCTAGAAATAGTGTGATTGAACGACTTTCTCTTTCTCTGTATGGCTATAACAATAATTAAATCATCAATCACCTTGTTGTCACTAAGATGGGATGCGCAGTACAATACCGTCTCCAAACAGTTTTCTAATTCTACCATTCCAAACTATTCAACCGCAAGATTTTGTTGAACATATTATTCACTTTGACGCATTTCTCAATTGATGTGAACTATTGTCAAAAGAATTCCTACCAAACAAGATGCTATGCTTCAGTTCTTTCCCACAATACTAAAAAAATACATTGAATTGTACAAAGCACTTAACAAAAATAGTCCAGGTAAATACTGCAAGCAGTTTGAAAATAAAAGAATAAATAAATTAAATAAAGCAAAAAATAAGTCAAAACCTAGGAAATTAGCAAATATTTTTTCAGGTCCCGACAAAAATTATGGCCCAGCTGCTGAAAAGCCAGATTTATCGTCTAATGAATACGAAGAAAAAAAATCGAAATTATTTACTAATCTAGCTTTTTATTTGAAAGAAAGAGAAGATTTAGAAAGAGCTACTGTACTTCAAAATGAGAATGCTGTTTGGAGAAAGGAAAGAAGAATTCGATTGACAGCGTCGAATTTTGGTGCTGTATGTCGGAAGTTACCCTCTACAGGATGCCAAACTTTAGTAAAAACAATACTATATTCTAACGTAAAAAATGAAGCAATTTTATACGGGATTATTCATGAAAAAACTGCCATTCTCGAACAAGAAAAAAAAATAGGACTTAAAATAGAATCATGTGGGATATTCATAGAAAAAAATTAGCCTCATTTAGCTGCCACGCCAGATGGAATAATTGGCAAAGAGGGTATTGTTGAAATTAAATGCCCATATACATGTCGCGATATACATCCCAATGAATTTATAAAGAAATCTAAATTCAATTTCTGGCAAAAAAATGGAAAAACAAAAGAAATTAATGACATAAATAAAAATCATAAATTTTACTATCAAATCCAAGGACAATTACATATTAGTGAAAGAAACTTTTGTTGGTTTGCCATTTGGTCCCCAAAAGGAATTAAAACTGAAATTATTTTTAGAGATGATGTATTTTGGGAGACACAAATGAAAACTAAATTAAATGATTTTTATTTTGACTGTCTTTTGCCAGAACTAATCGATCCACGTTATCCTAGATCAATGGACATAAGAAATCCAACTTATATAATTGAGGAGCAAACAAAAAAAAAGCTGAAAAATTAAAATCCAAAAAAATAAAAGTTTAACTATACGAATTTGTGTGTTTATGTTTGTATATAGAGTGTTTGTGTGTGTGTGTACATAATTTTATTCAAAACTGTTTTTTGCCATTTCAAATCATAGGAAATTCGATGCATTTTCATAATGCCATTGAAATTATGCAAAGAGAATCACAAGAATGAATAATTTTATGTGAGATTAAATAGAATAGAAATGTGTGTCAGAATATATATATTTGGAAATATGAAATCATTTCAGCGATGATTAACATCCACTGGAGATGTTTAGAAAATTTATATTAACATGTAGGAGTATGTTTTTTATATATTCAATAATCATTAAATAATATCATATTTTGTTCATTGTTTTCTGCAAAAGCTTATTGTTACTGGTTTGAAATTACATACATTATTTTAAAACTATCATGAAAAAGGAGTAAAGATCATCTGAAAATATAGCGTATTACTGATAAAGTGAAAAGAAAATGATTTTATATATTTAAGTATTTACACAGCCATCCATCAGATAATTAGTTTACACTGGGGAGTTTTTAATGAGTTATTACTGGCTTAAAATTAATTATTTTTGTATTAAGGATAGGAGCATTTTTATTATAGCATATTAAATTAATAATTGGTAATTTATTTAAAATATTTTTCATAAATATAAAAAAAATTTCCGATATTTTTTTGTGTAAAATGCATCCAATTTTCCAAATATTTTTCGGAGGATGATGGTTAAGATTTTTGAATATAGTAATTATAATTTTTGAATATAGTAATTTTGAATATAGTAAGGTTTATAAATAAAGTAATTATAAATATACCCCTTTTCTTTTGATTTCTTTGAGGGAAATTGTTTATTTATACAATTTTCCTTACATAATCCTCTATCGAAGTTTTGTAATTTTTTTTTTATTAAAATTGATTGTGTAACTTATTTAAGCCAAACATTGCCTATGAATAGAGAAAGATGTTTTTATAGCTTGTTCTGCTTTGAAATTTGATTTATTGGTTGTTTCTCCGTATTTTTACATTTGAGTTTTTTTTTTTTTTTCCCCTTATACAAAAAATATTTAGATCTTAGAATTGACTGTGAAGATGAATTATTCCTTCACAAAACGTGTTGTTCCTTACCGAAATATAGCTATGAATGGATAATGTAATTTGTATTACCTTTCTCCCCTGCAAATTTCCCGCGGGAAGGGATATCTGAAAATTTAAACTTTTATAAACCTTTAAAATGTCATCAAAAGATTTGCCTTTCTATAATATGAAAATATAATTTTAACAAATTTTTTTGTTATTTGTATCAAGAAATGCTGAATGGAATAGAAAGAAATGAAGATTATTATTTAAATTTTACACTGACACTTGGCTTAAGTTCAGCAGTTCGAGGGTCGAATCCCTCCTTGTGTATGGATGTTTGTAGTGGTTCGGAATTCAATTCAAATCGTAGGTCTCGGTCTAATTAGCCCTTGTATGCAGAAAAAAAAAACCCCACTGACAACAAATAAAATAATTTCTTACTGATACAGATGAAACAGAATATTATTTTTTAAAGAAGTTAATTTTTAGTTAATTTTTAGAAGTTAATTTTTCCGAATTTCAGTTAATTTTTAAAAATAAACAGCGGAACATTTGCTCATGAGTGACATAATATATTGAGACATTTAAATATTTGTGACAGTACCAGGGGGGAGGGGCTTCGTTATACAAAGGTACAGTTAATGGGAGTTTTTGTCGAGCAAGTTATTTTTTTAAATATATTTAATGTAAATATTATATTATGGTAAAAAAAACTTAAATATGAGGTTTCAGCAAATATGAGAATTTCTTATAAAGACACAATATTTTAAATACGATTTTCTCAGAACAGGTTTTTACCTATAATTTGCACGCTTCAAAAATGATATCTCCAAATTTTTTCATAACATTACTATGAAATTTGATGAGCTTAATCTGTATATTGTTTTCTGGAGAATGTACTAAAAGAATTTTAATCGCTTAAATATTTCCCAAATTATGGCCTGTTATTCGAATAATGGCAAAGAAAATTTGGCTAAAATCTTAGTATAAATATTCAACTGGCCCTAGTTTTTTTTTATTTTTTTAAAAAAACTTACAATTTTAGTACATGTTCTAGATAACAACATAGATGATTTGATATTAATATTTTTTCAAATATATTTAGCAGTTTTTGATGTAGCAATTAAAATTTTTTAAAAAAATGCTTAAAATTGTATACATTTTAAGCATTTCTGAAAAATAATATTGGCATAAATCAAATGTCAGTAGCTCAATATTAATGTTTTCTCAAACTAAATAAGATTAAATGGTTACAATAAATATATGAAGTGTATTTCAAAAAAAGTGCTCCGAACATGTTCGGGTACCTTAATCTCATTGATGCTCTTAATGTTTATTGTTAAGAGTTAAAATGTAATTTAGAATCAAATATCATTCATTATTGTATATTCTTTGTTTGATTATGCTAAATATGTAACTGCATAGAACTAAATATTAAGCAGATACTACGACACTGGAGTTTATTTTTCTTTATATTTTTTAAAGGCATTCCTGTTTTCTCTGTCAACCACAAACCGATCGGCCACTATCGATTTTGTCTTGGCACACTCTCTGCTGGATTGTGGCTTTCAGTTATTGAAAGGCCCGGCGTAAACTACAGCAGAATTCTCCGGTGAAATTCCGAGAATTCGGTGCCGGGAGAATTTCTCGTGGACTCACAGAGACGGAGTAATGACGTCATGTTATGTGACAATAAGACGTTATTTTTCTATTTGAAATTTTTCTGTAATTACATTTGCATTGAAAGATTAAATAAATTTTTTTGAAGTAGAATATGAGTTTTTTGAAATGATAATTGCTTATTTGTGTGCATATTTCGGAATTTATTTTTATAAAATTTTAAAATACGTAATTGCATGTAATTTCCTCTGCTTTGATAATTTTTTAATAATTTTTAACTTAATTGACTTATAATTATCTAACTAAACTAGCTTATATTTCATAAAAAATTCATGTATCAAATTTGGTTAAACTCTCTCATTGAATTATAACATTACTTTGAGTGTAATGTATTTTAAATAATATTTAAGCATAATTCCACAAGTTGTAGAATAATTTATTTTTTGGAATAACGGAAAATTGTAATGCATCCCAGAATATTTAATTATTTAAAATTTGTTTTGCATACACAAATAATTAAATTATTCCATTCCACTCATTGAATTTTACCATTAATTTGAATGTAATGTATTCTAAATAATAATTAAGCATAATTCCACAAATAGTTGTATAATTTATTTCTTAGAATTAGTGAAAATTGTAATGCATTCAAGAATTTTTAAAAATTTAATTATTTAAAATTTGTTTTGCATACATAAATAATTATACAATTTCTCTTTATTAATTCATTTCAGTGTATTCCATATATTAAGTTTAAAATATTCATGTTTTACAGAAGAGAATGATTTATCAATTATAAGCAATTAAACAATTTTCATACAGATTTTTAAGAATCAAATTTCCAGGAAATATTGACATTCATATTTTATTATTTATATTATTTAGTAATATAATTTTTAATAGAATATTCCAATAGTGTTTCTTTAATAAAATAGAGTCAAAACTTAATATAAAAGAAATTATAACACCTAAGCAACATTAACAATATAAATTTTTAACAAATCTATAAACGTTTCTTGATTATATGAAAATCAAGTTCTATTTAATTTAAATAAAAGAATAAATTATTTTATTACTTTTGTGTCCCATAGACATCTTTGCATGGTTTATAAAATTAATTAATAAATAAAAATTAATTTAGATAAAGATTACAGATTCTTTAAAATTTATTAAATATACTTATTCCTGTATTGATCTATTAAAAATTCCTCTTCATCGAATGAAAATTTAATAAATTTATTTAAAGCCATTTACACGAGGTACGCACAAAAACGAGGTAAAAACACAAATGAAAATTGCGAGGCCACCGGTGCCCTGCCAGATATTACAAATTCCCTGGAAAAGTTAGAAGTTCTCTCGGAACGCCCATTTAATGACGTCACTGGTTCTCCGGAGTTTTGCCAGCGTCAGTTCTCCGGCGAATTCTTCCAAATTTGCGTCCAGCCAAAAGAACTTTTAATTGAACCGACAATCATTCAACCTGATTTGGACACTAAACATAGGGAAAAGGATTGCCAATACATCCCTCCACGGGGGGGGGGGAGTGTATTGTTCAAGTCCGTTCTCCAGTATGTGGGGAGGGGGCAGTTTATGCAATGTTCACGATTATTACTCTTTGTGAGTGAAACAGATTACTGAACTTCATTTCTTCCTTGCATGTAGATCAGAATATAAATTCAAATAAATTGTTATATTTTAATGTGAAACTATTTAAATAATAGGCATTTTATCATCTTTCCTGAACAATAAATTTCTAGAAGAGAAATTGATATACTAAACCACAAACCACCTATTTTTATATATTTACTTATTTATTTCAGTACGAATTTTCTTAATTGTTTTTATTATTGACTTATTTATCCTAGATTCCGCAGAATTCAGACTAAAATCATTGGAATTTTTCTGCTCAACAGGCTTTATTTGATTTTGATGATGTGTCGTGCATTCGATGAAAAGGAGTCTGGTCCCAGACATGCTATGCTGACTTTTGTCAAGCAGGCGTGGAGAGCGTTGCCTGACCCCTTCATCACAAGTCAGGAGATCAAGGAGACACATTGGGGATGTTAGCTCCCTCAAAAATGCAAAAAAATATAAATTCTTTCGTTTAGATTTTGAACAAAAGTTCGGGGACTGTGATCCCACTCTTCGATCTCTGATACATTTGTCTCGATGTACGATTCGAGGGGCGATCAATGTAAGTGGCAAATTGCCAGAAGGTTTAGAGCATTTGCCTATTCCGGAAAAAGCAAAACGTTATTTACTATTAGAGACATAGAATTGTAAATTTACTTTCTCATTGTTTGTACTGAATCAATGTATAATTTAAAGCTCGATTTCATTAAATATAAAAAATTGTCTAAATATGAACTCTAGTAAATTTTTTCTTCCTGTGAAATAAGTTTTCATTTTCTTAGTTTATGTTTTTAATTTTTCAATCCACTTCAGCACGTGTGCAAACAGTATGAAAAATTAATTTTGATATGAGAAAAGTTGTATTGCGCATTCCTGCAAAAATAAAACATTATTTACAATTGGAGAGATAGAATTGTAAATTTTTCTCTTTAAACATCTTGAATCAGTGCTAAATTAGAAGCTTAAAGTATTTATTCATATTTTAGCATATAAATATTTAACTATAAGAATATTTCCTTTTGTAAAAGTTTTTTTTATTTTCCTACTTCAGGCTATTTTGTTTTTCTAATGTACTTCAATATGTATGTAAAATTATACATTATTATTTTATATATATTATTAATTATATTTTATTAATATACTCATACGCAGATTTGCAAGTATGAGTTATATCATTTTTCTTGAGTAAAATTATATTTTTCAATTTGTTTAATTTATATTTTTTTTAATAAATGTAAAATAGTATTTTGATTTTCCTCAGATTTGAATATATATGTTTATTTGCAAAAGACAAATTCTGTCAAATTGTTTTTCAGTTTATCCTATAAGAGACATAAATTTTTTCAATCTATTTATTCTAGCAATTTCAATTTCAATCTATTAATTCTAGCATGTAAGAAAGCAATGAGTTCTTTTACATGAAATTAAAAAATATGCATTTATTTCAATAAAAATTTTATGCAAATTAGTTACAAAAATTTTTGCACCGTTATTTTTATTTATTTTTAATTTTCAATTTACTTCTAATATGTGCAAATACACATAATGTATCTTAACATCACAGCTTTATTTCAATTTCTTGCGTTTAACTTATTTTTAAATTTTAACATTTTCTTTCATTCTAACGAAAAGTATATTCATTAACTAAAAATGAAGTAAACACCGAAATTAAAGGAAAATTGGGTTTATATTTGTTACAAGCTCATTTTAGAAATTAATTTTCAAGTCCTTCTAAATTTAGGATTTTCCTTTTCTTAAAATTCGTTTGACATGCTAAAACAAAATATTTTATAGTGTCAAGCTGAAGGATATATATTTATTAATATAATTTTTTTTTGTCAACATTAATTACTAAGCATTTTTTATAAGTAGTATTAATCTTTAATATTTCTTATTTTATACTTTTATCTTTTAATGAGCTTTAATATATAAGCAAACAGTTTGAATTCTTTTATCATCCGGAAATATAAACATTTATTGATACTGGAAATATTAAAATAATAACTATATTTATAGTAGGAATTTTTTAAGTTAATTTTTAATTTTAAAATCTATAATCTATTTTAGTAAGAAAAAAATATAAAGTTTTTTTTTTTTTTTTTTTTTTTTTTTAATTTTTATACCGCAAACGGAAAAATGTATTTTAAATGAACACAGAAAAATTTATGGGAATACATAAAATTGTTTTCTTTAAATATATTTTTCTCACGGTTCTTTTTTTATACATTTGTACGTTTTGAATTCTTTATGAATCAAAACTATTCATTATTTTCTGAAACTTTTGATGTTTATGTAAGCAAATTATTGATAAATGCAGGTTTGTGAGACACTTTAAATTTTTTATGATTTGAATGATAGATAAACTCACATTTGAAGAAATAATTTGAATTTAAAATTAAATTAATAATTTGATTTAAACTATAATTTGAATTTGAAGAAAGTATTTTCAATATGTTTTATATTTTTTAATTTTTTGAACAGTCAACTTGGAAAGCATCTGAAACGTGGTGTATTTTAATTATTTGTCCATTAATCTAGTAATTTGACTTATTCAATTAACAATGAAAATTTGAATTCCATTTGTTGATTCAATACAAAAATACCCACTGCAATCTTGTCGATTAAAAAATTACTTTAATTCAAAAAATGATAATAAAATAGATTTATAATAACTAAATAAAAAAAAATCAATTTCTGGACGCAAAGTCGATGTACATACCTCAATTTCATTTGTGTGCATATTGAAATCTTATTTCCGATGTAGAGTTTAATAATTTCTCAAGAAGTATTGGAAAACAATTTCTTGAAATAAATAAAACAAATTGATTATTTTTCCAACCATAAAATATAGATTTTAAAAACGTAAAAAAAAAAAAAAAAAAAAAAAAAAAATAACTGAAAATTTATAGCAAATATATATGAAAACATTAAAAGAATTTAAATATTTTTCATTTATTTCAAAAGGCGCATGCAGAAGTATTTTATGAATGTAAAATTTTAAGAAAACTTGAGAACAGTGTGTGTGTGAATTTCTTTCCACAAACTTTACAAATGTTTTTATATGTATGAAAATATTTAATTATAAAACACATTATTTTTAATTTTTTTCTAATCTATTTATTTTCTTTACTTGCAAAACATTGATTTATTTGAAAAATGCTTTTTTGCATGCGTATAGTAATTTCTCTCTTCTATTCTTTCTTGGATTTGCTTTTAAACTATTATTACAGGTATACGTAACGCGCTCTTGCATAGAAAAGCTTGTAACAACTTAATATCTCAATAATAAACTAAAATTAGTAATGAATACCAAATGGGGATTATAAGTAAATATTGTACATTATTATAGCTAATATTTATTTCATTGAAAATTTAGTTAAAATTCGTATTGTAATGTTTTCAAACATTCCTAATTTACATTCCGAATTTGTATAGTAAAATTTTAAGAGAAATGATAAGTCTTCTTAATTTGAAGAGTAATATATGGGAATAGGCATTCAAGTTGGATTTCAGGATGAGAATATTAAGAGAAATTTAAATTTACATTCAATGTGTGTGTGAAATTTTACGGAGGGACAAATACAAAGCTTGTCAATACAATGACCATGTTTACAAATATCATAAATGTGGAGAAAAAATCTATTTTATGTGAATAAATGTTTATAGAATTAGAACATAAAAACCATATCAAATAACAAATATTATTTAAAAAAATTTATTTGAAAGTAAACAATGTTTATTATTCTTTTGAAACCTCATTCATAACTTGGCCGTGATGGTTTCATTTCCTTTAAAACCCATATTTTTTCAGATGAAAAACATTAATGGATGCAACTAATATTATTTTTCTCGTTTTCTCTCCATTAAAACTAAGTTTATGATGAAACAAATTGGTTTCGTAAACCTCTGTGTAAAACACGTACCAAAATTTTTTTCAAGAAGATTCATGTTTAAATATTTTAACACCCTATGGTGTGATGACTATAAAAGAGGTAATTCACATCTTCCAAGGCAATGATAAATACAATCTGAGGGTCTTCCAAATTTGGAGGGGACAATTTTGCTGCTTTTAATAAAATCATTTATATCAAAAACCCTACGATAAGAGAAAGATCATTTTCAATGATTACTGTTAACTGAAGTAAATATAGTCATCACACACACACACACACACACACACACACACACACACACACACACACACACACACACACACACACATTTAGTAATATAGTCATCATATAGTCATATAATCTACAAGATTTTCATGTTGTAATTAAAAATACATAAAATATAAAAAATGAGCGAAACAATTTATTTTAAAAAATATTATATAAGGGGAAAAAAACCTACCCATTTTAAATATTATATATTGTAATTATAATATATTATATTTTAATTAAGAATATATATTATATTATAATATTATATATTATAATTAATTTTCTCATGTTAACTTGGGTAAAAATTTTAATCTTTCAAATTATTATTTATTTCTTTTTTCATTAAATAACAGATAAAAGTCAAAAAAAGACAAATTATAAAGTTTATGTCACCCGCTATTATCCATTCCCCACAGTTTAGCAATATCTGGCATCGAACTCGGGACCTTACGTTTTCAAGAATGCTGTCCTAACATTATACTAGTTTCATTTTATACCACTCAGTGGACAGCTTTTTACACCACATAGTTGTCTACTCTTGTGTCGCAATGAAGAAAATCTGGAAATTTCCCAAGATTCTATCCTGATAAACATGCACGCTTAGTGCAGAAGCACAACATCATTTCCCGTTATTTAAGTGTGGCTGGGATTGAATCTGCCGGGACTGTGCTCCGAAGAGGGAAGTCCACAATCAGTTAACCTCAATTTTTTGACAGTCGCTTGAAAAATGTGCACAGTGGAATTTTTTAAGAGACTGACTGAGAACTGCTTAAAAAATTCCCACACAATATATGAAATTAAGGCGTAAGATCGAATGGGATGCATATTTCTATTATGATGAATATTATGATTTTGGAAATATCTTTTAAGTTGTGTATCTATATTGTGGTCATCTAAAAAAGTCCTTTCAAAAGTCTTATGTTTTAGACTATATATTTAGAATAATGTGTTATAGGCTATTATTAGGCTGTATGCCTACTATTCAAATGTATCCAAAGTCCACTCGTATTAACAAGACAGACTGTTATCCATCGGGTATCAAGAGTGGTTGTTGGATGTTGGTGAAATGAGCATTCCCTGAAATGATGAAGAATTATGAAAAATACCCATAAAGTTAAAAAAAAAAATGTTAATTCATTTTTCACCCCGCTATTTTATTCTCTGGATATTATTTTGGCATTCAATTAAAAAAATATCATTTATCTTGAAGCGAGTCAATCTATTTCTAGTAAAAAAAATTAATTTATTTATTTATTCCATTTTTAAAAAATGAAATCCAGTATTCATGCGTACTTCTGAATTATTACTTTAAACAAACAAGAATCTTTTAAGGATTTTTTAAGCAGATTTTATGAGCTTCCATGCATTTTAAGTAACATAAACACAGCAATCATTATAAGCACACGAATGCCCTATGCGGTAGTACTTTTTATACTAATGAAACAGTGTTCGAAATGCAAATTGAATAGCGTCAATTTGATCTGTAAGAATACATATTTAAACCTGCATATTTTAGAATAATTACCGATTACAAAAATTCTCTCTTGTGAGAGTTTATTATCAGAGATTAACGATTTGCGATTATTGTTGGGCAATTGTTTCGTATAGTGATGCTATTTATAATGCTTATAATAATATTTTACTCATAATTAAGTATTAGAGAGAGCATAAATTTGATACTAGAGTATAAGTAATTGGATCGCGTTATGAAAATGTGGGAAATGGTTTCTAAGATGCGATTTTCATGGTATCCGACCTAAAGGGATGAGCCCACAAGCACCAATGGGGTCACACAAAAACTAAAAGAATGCAGCCGCTTTAGTGTTTCCCATGAAATGCATTGTAGCCGTAGCAATAGTTTCAGAAAACAGAATTTTTGCAGATGCAGCCTTTTGTCTTTCGTTTCGATTGTTATCGTCGCTCCGCTTTTCCAACTAAATCATATTTTGGTATGGAGACCGACTCCCTCAGTACACACATGCCATAGGGGTACCCGTTTATAGGGTATAGGCAACTATTCACAACCCATTTATATAAGGAAAAGATAAAGACTGAATACATAGAGAAAGCACATCCTTG
Organism: Latrodectus elegans; assembly: GCA_030067965.1. NCBI lineage: Eukaryota > Metazoa > Arthropoda > Arachnida > Araneae > Theridiidae > Latrodectus > Latrodectus elegans. The sequence continues at coordinate 12,616,428 of CM057816.1, forward strand.
CCCGAACCGGGATTCTAACCCAGGATTTCCCTATACGCAGCCAGGCACGTTGACCACTAGACAAGTTGGGCGACTTTCATTTCTATTAATAGTTAGAAGTTGGGACTTCAGTATATGACAAATTTTTATTTCACATATATCTTTATTCAATTTCTTATCCAAGATTCTAGAACATATTACATTTTTTCACCAAAAGCATTTGATTTTCTTTTGAAAATCTGCGAAATATTATGTGTTTTCCCTTAGTACTTTGGTATGTATTTGAGTACATGGCAACAGCACACCATGTCATGTTTTTCTTCTTAAAAATACACTTCTGAAAATTGAAATATTAACGAAGAACAAGGCAAAATGAAATAGAAAATAGCGATCCAACACAAAGTAGCATAGATAATGGCAGTCAGTCGATGATCAGTGTCTTCACGCTCTTCCTTTTTCTTGGGTCAAGGCGGCATTCCACGCCTCAAAGCGGTGAGCCAGCCCTTTTCTTTTCCCCAGCTCTGCTACCCTCCTAGCTATTGTCGCCAGAAAGTTTTCTGTTGTTGAGTGGCCTCCCTCCCCACCACACCTTTCGATTCACGATCCGAGCAAAATGTTCCATTGATAAGAATACACAAAAGCTGATTTTAAATCGACACCCCCTTTTCTTTGTGGAGATAGTCAACAGTTACAAGTAGGGATGGGAAGAAATACCTGTAACCAGTATTTTGTAATCAGTATTTGAATGTAACAACCTGTAATCAGTACTTTTTTCCCAAATACTCAGTACTTCCATTAACAAAGTTAGTGCAAGTCCGTGTATCCTCAAACAGTTGCTGGAACAATGTACTCAACTAAACGTACCTGTTTTAAAGTAATCAATAACATTTTCAAGTACATAGTACGTCTCTGTTTCAAAGTAATAAGCGAATACGTGCGTACGTGCCTGTTTCAAAGTAATGAGTGTAGTTATAATGTACTGGACTGTATATAACAAGTACAGAAGAGCCAATAACAGAGCGAATACAAGTAACAATGTCATCGATATATCTATATGGAGAACTTTAGTGTGATGTTAAAACCTAGCAACCGTTTTTAAGCAGTCGTTGTTAAGGGCCTTAGTGTGATGTCAAACGTAGCAACAGTGTCTAAGCAGTCGTTGTTAAGGGCCAATTATCGTTGAATCTCCATTGCTTTGAGTGATAGATATTTAAATTGCTATTTCTTATTTAAAACTTAATATTTCAGGATAACAAGTTTCAGAAAGCTTATTAGGGATATCCTCAAAATATATTGGTTACGGGAATTCCCATGTTGTAGCAACATAAGCAACGATTGTTTGGAAAAACTTAGTATGAATGGCGTCACGACTAATGTCGTCCAATGGACGAATGAATCATCAGATTGTGGAGGATTTAGACAATCGTTTCTTGTTGTAGGTGGGAGAAGGGAAGTGACAGTAGGTTTAACTGTAAAATAGAAGAAGGATATTTGGGAATTGGAGGATCTGCTTGGGTTGGAAAGGGAGATATAATGAATTTATATTGCGAAATAAAATACGCATTTACATTTGTTTCGTTTCGGTTAATAAAATAAATGAGTTGAGAAAATCAATAATGGTGGCACATTTAAGCAGTAATTTTCGTTTTTTTTATTTTTTTATTTTTTTTTTATTTTTTATTTTATTTATTTATTTTTTTTTTTAATATATTACGTTTATATAAATATAAGAAGAGCATGATATTCTTGTTATGCATTTATCAATTTTCATTAACTTTTTTTTTTGTTATTTTTTTTTTAAATTTCATTTTATATTATGAACATATATAATATATTTATTTGAGCCTTAAATTAGGTCAGGTTTTTCAAATTAAAAAAAATGATTAATTTAAATCTGCTTATGTACTTCCATTTTTATTTTTATTATTATGCTTATTTTTTTATTATGATTCCGCATAAATAAGTTTATTTTTTATTCAACCCCATGTCTTAGTTTCGCTATATTTTACTATAAATATATAGAACTTAAACTTTTAGAAAAAATGTTTTTATATTTTTTACTATACAATTTATTTTTATTCATATAATGAGAATGGTGATTTAAACCTAATAAAGGTAGTTTATTTATATTAGTTTAAAGTTTAGAGATGAAAAAGAATGTTTAAATTAAATTAATTTTTATTTATCTTTATTTATACCATCATATGTTACCGTCATTTTCATTTCTTAAATTATGGATTTATGTAAATAAAATATATGTATTTTGGTTCTCCATGTTGTATTAAACATTAAATTACTCAATATATTACATTAAAACAATATAACATTTAGATTGCTGGTAAAACTGTTTTATATTTTTGATACTTAATGAATTTTTTATGCAATTATAAAAGTTACTCTAACATAAAATGATTGCATTTATTTAAACATTATAAATACAGTTTAATTGAAAAGCTACTTTATTTATCCATAAATTGCTTAAGATTCAGGGAACCGAAACAAGATATGTGAATTAATGTGTGCAATTTTTATTTTAGAAAAAACTCGTTTGTCTACTACATAAAAATATAAACAAATAAACATCTTTTATAAAAAAAATTGCTATCTATTATGTATTACCAATTTTTACTATGATTGTATTGTTAATGTTTAATTATAGAAAAATAAAAGAAATTTAACTTAAGTTGATTTTTTTGATTGATTGTTGTATTTTTGTAAGCAATCTTAATTCGAAATGTCTTTGTAATTGATTAAACCTCTTCCAACTTACAATTCTTCGTAAATTATTTACCAGTTAATTATAAAAACTCATTTATAAAATTGGAGAATTTTACTGAATTCAAATAAAAAATTGGTTGAAAAATTGAAATTATATTATCTCATATAATTTTATATTTTAATTATCAATGGAAATCTTTGAAAATTAAAGGATATTCTTTTATTGAGATATGTCGCCAAAGTTCCGCGAAGCTTGATTGCCAAGCAGCGATAATGATTCAAGGTTGTGATTTTTATATTGAATAAAATATGTTTGAAAAATTTTATAATTTTACAATTTTTTACAAAAAAAGAAGAAAAAAAATGGCTTGTAGAGAAATAAGTTATATTTCTTTTCCTCATATTAAAAATTATATTTATAAGTTTACAATTTTATAAATTTACAATTTTTTAAAAAAAAAAAAAAAAAAAAAAAAAAAAAAAACGGTTTGTAGAGAAATAACTTATATTTCTTTGCTTCATATTAAAAACTAAAGAATTACACGAAAAAATAAAAAATTGCAATTAAAAATGTTGCATAAATAATATGAATTGCAATTACAGTTTATCACAAAAGGTCTTTTTATTAATATTTAAGTGAATATTTCTTTATAACAGATAATGATTTAAATTAACATTATTTATATTAATTAATTTTATGCAAAATATTATAGATCTAATTACTTAGTTTTAATAAATTATTAATTTAGTTTTTATTTAATTTATTTATCAAATTTAAAAACTTTGTTATTAGATGGCAGTACGAAAGAAATTGTAACATGTACAATATGTAATCGGTAAAATACTTGTTACTTTAAAAGTAACTGTACTCATTACATACCAAGTGCAGGAGAAGTAACAAGAACCCATCCCTAGGTACAAGCTCAAGTTCGGGGTGGGGGCGGGGTTAGGAGGAATGAAATATTTGAACCCACATGAATTTCTCCATTTCAGTGTTGATCAGCAGAAAGAGAGGTGTGAAGCGCTCCAGTCTTGAAGTTTCTTTTCACGATGAATTTTTACAATCGCTGCTCCGTGCCAGCCCTGGATTACATTAAAAATCAGTTCGCGAAAGAGGACAAAAAGGAAATATATTCCTTAGTGGCTTTAAATTTGGAAATCTCTCCACGTCCCTCCTCCGCAGGCACGAGAAAATGTAATTATTTGCACTTCTGCAGCCCAAGAAAAATCAACACCAGAAGAACCGACTTTAAAAATTACCGTAAAACTATGGTAGATTCCTTACTAGGGAATTTTATTGAAATATTTGAAGACCGATATTTTCCGGTGCAAATGAAAGTTCGTGACATCACGGAGATGAAAAGCACGATTCGAAAATATTTGAATTTCTTAAAGCGTATATGGCCGATTTCTGGCAGCTCGAACGTATGGGCAACTTATTACAAAATTTCTTATATAATGTTTCGCTATAATATTCAGAGTGGGCAGCTGTGGAAAAGTCTACTCGAAATTGTCTGCTTTGAAGAAAATGTTGTTATCCCGAGAACATTTTTGAGAACTCCCGAGAACAAAATAAGGTTTATGCTGGAAAACATCAGGAAAGAAAACCCTCTTTCTTATCAAGTCGTTCAAAATTTAGTTTCGGTCCACAGCGCCTTAAAATTCAGCTCTTGCGCCGCATTCAAAGTGCTCATGGAGCTTGGACACGAGTTTTCTTTTGACGACATCATAACAAGAAGAGAAGATGACTTTTGGACACCAGTCTTCGAGCAATCGTAAGATATTTATTCTTTTTTCTTTTTTATTAAATTATATATTCTATTTTTTCTATTCAATATAGTTTTGTGATTCATAAAAAATAAGATTTTATGTCAATGTTTTATGTCTTAAATAAGATTTTATAATTGCAAAAGTTTATTTAAAAGAATTGTCACATTTTCCTAAAACATTTCGACAAAAATAAAAATTTTTACGTTTCAAAAGTCATATTAATATTTGCTTGCAAATTTTAATAGTTGAAATGTTGTAATGTTGCTGTAAATTGTCTTCTTTTTATAACAAAATGAATTAAGTTATATTCTATTCCATCCCCTTTAGACTGTTTATGCAAGAACTTTTATTATTAGGATTTTTTTTCTACTGGGTTAATTATAAGAAAATTGTCTTCAACAAAATTACATTCATCAATGCTCACTTGTAATAAAACTAATTTTTTCAGTTAAAAATATTTTTTTCAATTGTGTTAACTTTAATTTAAGCTTCTTTAAAGCAAGCATGCGTACTTTTTAAATCACTTAAGGATTCATTATTTATTATAAATCACATCGATATATAAAATTTTAACTTGAAAAATTAATTTAATTTAGTTAAAAAAACTGAAAGTTTTAAATATATAAATTACGTATTTCTTCACAAATACATGAATTATTAATCACGCAATGATGAGTTTTTCATGATAATTCCTTTAATTGAACTATAAGAACTTGATATTTTGAAAGAAAAATTTATCTTAGTGCCATTAATCAAATCGAATTATTTATCTCTTGTGCGGACAAGTGTGATTGCTGTAGCTCCAGATCAGCTAATTGTTTTCAACAGAAAGCTTTATTTTGAACAAAAACTGTGGGGCAAGATTCTCAGTTTCTTATGTTTCAAGTATTAAATCGAAGATTAAAGTTTTTTTTAAGAAGTATCCCTTTAATCTCAGCCTTTAATCTCAATACTCATGTTCTTTTAATTTTAGTATTTTTTGAGTATTTTTATTAATTTCTAATGGCTTCTTTTTATTTTAAATTTTTACTATAATTCATATAGTATAAATTAAGAAATATTTTTTAAATCATATTAAAAATCAGTATAAAAATTTAGATTAAAGTATAATATTAAGAAATAATATTTGATTAAAATATGGCTATTTTTAAGACAATGTTTAGCGCTTTTTAGGTATACTATAAAATATATTACATGGGTGTTGTTTTTCAGATATTACCACTATGTTAAAATTTACACAAAGATTTTTATGATAAAAATATTTAGTAAATGTATTTTTTAACCGACTCAACGGCGCAGAAAATTTCAAGAAACTGTGAAAAATGTTTCCTCTTTAAAACCAGATGTACTACTTTTTCGTTCCACAGCCACTTTCCTAAATTATACAAAAATCGTCGATTGTTTCCCATTCTCATTGGTAATATTTCCTACCCCCCTGAAAACTGCCACATCGCTCAATTTAGAGGGAGGGGATGTCACTTACCACTAACTACCCTATCTAGGGTTGTATGCATTTCCCAGAAAGAATTGTGCATCCCAATAAAAGTGGTTAAAAAGAAAACGTATCGTATTTTTGTATAAAACTTAAAAAGCAAAAATTATTAATACATAACTGTTTTTTGTGTAATTGAAAATGATTGAAGATATTCCTCAGTGTTTTTAGGTTAACTTGGAAAATAATATGAAATTGAAAGAAAAACGATATCCACAAATTATGATGTTTTAGATTTCTTACGCAGTTTAATTAAGAAAGTTGCTTGTCACATTTTCTTGTATATTTATTATTTTCTGTATAATGGAAATATCTCTTTTTGAATGAGACAGAAGCTTTTCAAATTTTTATTACAGTAAGATAAAATAATGTTAGTAAAAATACATTTTCTCACATTATATTTTTCTTAACACAAACAAATTTTTACTTTATATGAATACATCTATGTAGTAATTAGTGTGGTGTTTATATGAAAATAAAAGGCTTAGATATTTTTCAATTTTTATAATGTTATTTTCAAAAACATTCATTAAAGCTTTTTGATTCATTCATCTATAAATGTTTTGAATTTAAACAATTAAACATAACATTAGAAAATTTTCATAATAAACTATTTAATGCAAAATACATGTAGATAAACTTGAATTAACATTGTTCTTCATAAGAAATTTTAACACATTATATTTGCTGAGATTGTACTTTCTTAATTATGATATTTCTTATACTTTTACAATTTTTTCTTTCATATTAAAAAAACATTATTTAAATATTTTTAACAAGATATTTATTAAATTAAAGTTGTATTTTAATCGAAAAGAATTCCAAGTGATGGACGAAAAATTAAAACACATTATTTGTTAAGTATTCAATATACTTATTCTCATTAACTCAAAATAATATTCTATTACTATGAAGCAATCTGGTGAAATAGAAAATGAATTTGAAACTCAAAAGAATTTAAATTAAATTTTTTAAATATATGTGACAACTTTTTTTAAGAAAGCTTTTCCTAAGCACCTCTTCTTTTTTCCTAAGCACTTTAAATTATTGGAGAGAGAGAGATTACTGTGTACCGTCCTTATTATATATTGACTTTCATCTGGAAATACACTTTTCTCAATTCTTGGAGTTAAACACTTTGATAGACCTCATAGTGATTTGAAATATATATACTACTATTTAGTAATTTATACTAATAGAAGAGTTGGTGTGTTGCCTATAAGCTCAGAGAATATGTAACATGAAGGCGAACAATTGATATCATTTAACGGTAATAAAAGTTAGCAATGTACTTCAAGCAACGTTATGAAGTCTCATTTATTCCATTTTAAAAGTTATAGAAGTAGCAACTTTATAATTATTTAATGCAAGTAAATAAATATTTTTCAAACCCTTTCAATATTATAATACTTTCAGCACACATAGCAAGGCTGATTTAGATTATTTATACGTTTCTATAATTCAACAGTCTAAATGAATTAGAAATGTATTAAAATTAATTTACTTAATTTTTTTATCAGAACTTAAAATATATATTACTTATACTCTTTTTTTCATAGATAAATTTTGTTTTTTATTTAAAAGTATTAAAGCCCAAATTTATTTGCTAAATTAATTTTTTCTACTCGTAGCTGACTAACCTTAGATAAAATATCACTTGTAACAATACATTAAAATTAAATTCATTTGTCAATATAAATTGAAATATATATCAATGCATGTACTAATAAGAAGCTTAAACAGTTACATTTAATTTATTTTAATATAAATGGAATATTTGGTTTCACAAGTGCATTATTGGAGTTATTTTTTAAATATTATCCTAGCGTTTATGAACTGAACTTTATGTATAATTATAAATAAAAACAAAAGAATCTTTACAACTTAATTTGGCAAAATTACTGTACGAAGGAAACATAAATTTATAACGAGTTTCTATTGACTTATATTTACTTTTACATAATGTAATATAATATAAAATGCTAAGAGGCTATTCTTACTCCATTATAAAAATATTTTTATGAAAAGTTCTTGCATTAGTAATTTTTTATTGTATTACAAATTGCAAAACCTTTATATAATTGTCAAATATCTGGAATGAAACAAGGTGAGAAAAAGCAGTTTTTCATATGTCTACTTCAACTAGAGTAATCGATAAAATCCCCTTTCATTCCATCTGTAACTAAATGGAAACATCTTTAACCACACAGGAAGCCACATGTGCAATGAATTATCTTCATTGAAACGAAGTCTTGACGTATATACAGGGAATATATGAGAAGCTGCTTGAAACAGTGCTGTTAATGGTCGAATATTTGTAAAAATTGTAGAGAAAATAAATTTAATACCTCATCCTATTCAACTACCTGTGATAAAGAAAACTTCGCAAGGTTTTAAGGAAAAGGAAATAATTAAGTGAAAAATGTTTGAATACTATAGGAGCTGTTTATAACTACTGCTGCATAACAAAAATTATAGTAGTATCAATATGATAGAAACAAAATGATACAAAGCAAATTTTGCATATCAAATCATAGAAGATTGCAGGAATCCTATAAAAATTTTCAATTTTATATTTATTCTTTATATAAGTAAGGTAGAATTTTGGATAGGAAAATTTCCAAATAGCAATTTATTTTAAATTTTAAAAATTCTGAAAACAGAAAATTTCAAAAATTGCGTTAATAATTCAAATTTAATATCCTTGATTGCATTTCAACTACATTTTATTTTTTGAAAGAATAATTTTATTTCAGTTTTTGTTATTTTGTATTGTTAACATTAACATCAATAAACGATTTAATGACTTAACAGATAAATGCCTAAATCCGATGTTAAGTCTGAAAATTTGAATTTAATCATTTAGTGCCTTTTTTTAAAAATTATCTCAAATGTTTTCAAAATTCAAATGAATTTTTACGTATAAAAAAATGCAAGTATTTTTTTCTATATTGTAAGGTTGTTGAAATGGAGCCAGAGTACAAAAAATTTATATAAAATGTGCTTAAACAGTATTACGCTTTCAATATAATGAATATAAAAGTTATATATCAAGAATAAAAATCGAAAAATATTATCAAAATTGAAAAAGTATTCATTATTTAAATTGAAAGAGGATATATTCTTAAGACTTCAAAACTATAAACAAAAAATTTTTTACGCATTTATTTTTCTATTCTTAATATTTATCTATTACTAGTTTAGAAAAACATTAATGTTTTAGATTATCACAAATTTACTTAAGGCGAAAAAGTTATGTTTGGTATCGAAAGATCACTTTTTATTTTTTTATTTTTTTTTATTTTATAAATTCAGAGCACGCCTTTATTTCTAAATTGATCAGTTTTATGAACGTTAATAAATATTCACAATAATGTGTGTGTGTGTATCTTTTTTTATACTTATATTTTTAGATCATCATATAACTAATGTACTATAAGTTTGCCCTGAATTTGTTAAACTTTCTTTAATATGGTTTATTTTTACTCAAATAAATAACACCATATTCCTATAAAAAAGATTAGCTAGCAATTTAAATATTGTATTAATATTATATTTTATAATAAACAATGATTATTTTGCGAGCTCAAATTCATATGTATTTTAAGAAAATAATTTTTTTCGTAATTTGAACAGCTAATTAATTTGTTTCTAAGCCAATATCTCATTTTGAACTTCATTTAATTTCTTTAATCAATTTTGTCCCTTTAATATAATTAATCATATTTATGTCATCTATATCTTGTTATCGTTATTTCAGATTGTAGCAACACAACTAAATTTAAACATTCTAGGATTTTTATAGTCATATAACTTCAACATACTATTTCATTCAGATTTTTCAAAGTGAATGTTCTTTGTTTTCAAAACTTTAATTTTTTTAAAAAAAGTTTATTTGAAGTATATAATGCGTTTATTATATTTTTAAATTTAAATAACACAATCAATCGTATATGGAATATACCATTTTATGTTTTAAAGATAAACCAGAATAATTAATTTTTTATTCAAATAAGAAGAGTAAAGTAAATATATAACCACATTTTACAACAAGAAATTCTCTAGTTAAGATTATTATATTTAAAAATTTCTTTTATACCTAATATGGATCGCATTAAAGGATAATTATTTGTAAAACTAACGTATTAATAATTTGCTTATTTTAAAAATAAATTTGGTAATAAAATAATTATTTTCTGTGGGTTAAAGTTTAATTGTTTAGATTGTAGCATTAATATGATTTCGATTCACTAATACACTATTTCGATAGGATCATTCCATTTCATACACCTTCTAAAATAAAAGAGATAAAAATATTTTCTGCATTAAAAAGTTTAGCTCATCTTTAAATATAAAATTCCATTATTTTGCTTCTGAACAGTTTACTGTTTAAAAATTTGATTATTTATATTCCTCATAAATCTATTTTGTTTTAAATCTGCAATAAATTTATAGTAAGGAATTTTATTTTATTAAATATTATTGTTACGTCAGCTAGAAAAATTATTACATGTATGCAAATAAAAGAAATATATAGAATAAAATGATTTTCACAGCAAAACAAAGCTAATATCAGAAATATAGTAGTTTATTTTTTAATCGAGAAAATTTCTAATATAGTAGAATATTTTTAAGAAATAGTGTCTTTTTAATATTGATATATTAAAATAATGTGTGTGAGAGAGAGACTTTATATGGTGCAACAGTAAATAGTGTTGATATAATTTTCAATATTATGTTTCATTAAAAAGAAATAACACATATATAATTTTCTTGGCTACGTACTTATGAGACAATCATGTTATACTATTGCCTTAAGATGATACTTCTGTTTTATTATCAACATTTGAAGTGTATGTAAAAAGAAATTAAAGTAATAACGAAATAAAAAGCAATATGCAGAGAGTAAACTTATTAGTAAATTTTTTCCTAATGCACGAAAATAAAAATGCAAATTAAATTAATTTTAGTCATTAAGGTAAATGTTATTTATTATGGACAACACATCGATTTCACTATAACAGCCATGAGCTCTTTCACTGGAAATTAAATAATTTCGATTTACGAAATTTATTTGTTTATTTCAGTCATAACTAGTCGATAAAAAATGCGGTCTAAAACAATAAAAACTGAATTAAATTAACTACGATGTAAGAAATAATTAGCATAAGCAGGAAAATTATTAAAATTTAACTTAGAAAAGAAGGCAAGCTCGTTAGTAATTTAAAAGTACATATGGATTTAAAATTTTTGTGTAATAAAATCACCTAATTCAATTAGCTTAGGAACTAAAATTAAAAATAATAATGTATAAACTTGAATTTTATTTAACTTAAATAAACTTAAATTTATAGATTATTAAATTTTAAAATTGAATCTTGGCGAAAAAATAATCAGTATTTTAAATATTTGGCCTAAAATTCAGGCTGAGTTGTAGTTTTCAAAGAATAGTCTCCAAGGAGTGTGTTTTGTTGATTAAGACCAATCAATGAAACCACCAATTAGGGGGAAAGCAAAAATAAGTGGTTTCTACTATGCGAAAATATATGTCGCGTCCACTCTCCGTGAAAACTCTGCGTCGCAGGCCGCTTTCGAACAGGAAAGTTTTGACGTATCTCTGCCGTCATGAGCCGCTTTTCGACCAGTTTATTGCGACGTAATAGATACGTCGCGGATGCTGAGTCAGTTAAAAAATATAAAGCGTTTCTATATTGATAATGAATATTTTATTTAAATGTTCTACATCAATAATTTACAAGCAATTATTTTCAATAGTATTGCTATATGAATATACATTGATCTTAACTATTGTTTTCTTTTAAATATTATAGAAAGAAAATATAAGTTAGTTATTTATGATTTTAAATTTCATAATTGGGATGGATTAAAATGCATATTAAAAGTTAATTTCAATTTCCAGGAAACATTTCTCGTTTTAACAGAAATCTGCATTGTTTAGTTTTTTTTTTTTTTTCTTTGTAACAAATGAATCTATTCTTACTTTAGTAAATATAACTAATTTTTTCCCCCTCATTTTCTTTCTGAACATACCTAAATGACACTTGATAGTTGAATTTTTGTCTTGAAACATAATATCTGTTATGCTCAAGAAATATACTGAAATATATATATATATATATATATATATATATATATATATATATATATATATATATATATATATATATATATATATATATATATATGCATAGTTAAGCCATAAATTCTGTTACAATTATAAAGAAGTTAAAAAAAAGCAACTTCGAAATCAAATTTGAAACTAAATTTTCGTAAACTTTTATTTTACACTTAAATTAACATACTGCCCATTTCATTTGAAATGATCACCCTCTGAATTTTCACAGGCTTTAAGTCCCTTTGGCCAAACATCTATCTAGGCATGAATTACTTACATAGGGATTTCCAACGCTGCTTTCTTTAAAGCATGTTTAGGACTTTTCAAACTGCGATGTCAATTTTGGCACACTTTTTTTGCCTCCAACACTGACCATAATTTATAGTCAAGAGGATTCAAATCTAATCTACTGGAAGGCCAATCTTTGCCTTCTATGAAAGTCTGGGGGAGGGGGTGTCTGGTGATCAGGTGGAGCTCATGTGCCAAAGGCGCATATCTAATATTTAAAAGTTTGCAATTAATTTTTTTAGTCTTAATTTTTGATCATTTATTGATCTACTACGAAAATGATTACAATATATCATCCATCATATATATATATATATATATATATATATATATATATATATATATATATAGATAGATAGATATAGATATATATATACATATATATATATATATCATATATCAATATAGGAGAAATTTTGTTATTTATTATTCGGAGCTATTAAGTCGGTAATTCCCTCCCTACTAATTTATGTACATATTCCACAGGCAGTGCCTGGTACGGAACAAACTGTTATTATTGTCGAGTTGAATTTTGGTTAGGTTTTTCCTTGTATTTACAAGGGTTGTTGGTACAGTAGGGCAATGAAAAATCTAGGTTAATGTTAGTTTTGTAATTATATACAAAATGCAGTTCCTTTTATAGCAGTAAGATCAAAATAAAATTATATACAATATTAACACTGAGATGTAGTGCAACCCGACCCATTGCAGTGACAATTATAAATATTACTGATTGATAAATTAATAGTTCAATAATTTAATAAATGAATGAGTTAACAATTTGTTAAATATAGTATGCATTGTTATGAATTATATATTTTATTTATATTATATTCATGGTGGTTTCAGTACACATGTTTCGGTATCAAACTGAGGAATTTCTGCAATAAAATTTAGGGGTGATGAGTTGACAGGGCATTAATTACATGAAAATATGGGGGTGCTTAATTCTATTTTAAAGGTTAGTGTTATCGGGTATGGTCAAAGCCTCCTAGAAAGAGCCTCCTTCTCTTTCTAGAGGCTTTGGTATGGTGGGGGACCGAGAAAAGGGAGAAGGCTCAAAAGTGTATGGACCATAGGGAGACATAGGGGAGTGCGCTACACCGTGAGAAGGATGACAGATGAGGCATCAATCAAGGGAATGCACTGACAAGGGAGGAGTCGGGGGAGACTGGGATGACAACGTGGGGTAGGAGAGGATAGATGGCCATGGGGTTTGGCGCGTGGGTGTGGGGAAGAGCTAGATTGCAGTTTCCAAGGTGACAGACTTGAGGGATGGCTCCATTTGAGGTGCCAGAATGGCAGCAAGCGTCATTCTTGGCTTAAAGATGAGGCATGGATTAATATAAATATATTGCCATGGCAGCACACAGTTTGTTTAGTTTAAATATGAGGTATCCATTGGGTAATGAATTATCTATTGTTACAAAGAATGGCTCTGGGTCTTCTGTTGAAAAGGTCATTAATATCATTGTTTGGCTGATAATTTATATTAGCGGATTTGGGATACTCTTATTATATTATCAAAGTCAATTGCAATTCTTTAAATAAATTTAGAAATTGTTTTGATATAAACTCTCGGAAAAGGTTTTCAATTCTAAAATACACCGGGTCGCTTACCAGCATTCTAATAATTCTGTTTTCATAAGATTATAATTTAGTAAAATATCTGACGGTAGCGTATCCCCAGACGGGAGCAGCATAAGTTAAAATTGGTTTAATGAATCTCTTATTAATTAATAGTTTATTATCTGTGGTTAGTCTCGAGAGTTTCTTGAAATAAGTAGGTATAAAACGGCTTCAATTTGTTTACATTTTTTAATAGTTTCTGAGATGTGGAGGAGCCAGGTCAGTCTGTGATCTAATATTACTCCTAAGTATTTAACATTGTTTGACCAGGGGATTTTAGTTTTATTTCTTTCTAGTTCTTGTGGGGTTCATTTTCTTTTATTGCTAAATTGTTCCGAAAAACATTTCTCTGCATTTATAGCAATTTTCCACTCATTAAGTCACCTCTCAAGTATAGGTATATATATTCTTATTCAATTAGCAGCAATATCGTTGGTTTCACCGGACGACATTACAGCCATGTCATCAGGGAAAATAAAAATTTTCATTTTGGGAACATCTTCTACATGTATGCAAAATAGTAGCGGTCTTAGGATAGAGCCCAGAGGGACACCACTTAAAATTTCAAAGTTGTTTGAACAATCGTTATTGATTTTTACAGCAAAATTTGAGATAGCTATTTAGCAATTTAATTACAGAGATTGGAGATTTTAATTTATGCAATTTATAAATAAGGCCATCTAACCATACCTTGTCAAACGCAACGTCCAAAAATAATGAGGCATTATTATTACGTATATTTCCAGAAATAAACTCCACAACTTTGATTAACTGGTGTGAAGATGAATGTTGGCATCTAAAACCCGAACTGTTCAAAAATTAAAATATTGTTTTTGCTTATGTAATTTTGCAATTTATTTTTAACACAATATTAACATAATTTTCAAATCGTCGGGAGTAGGCTATTTGGTCTGTATGCAGTTGCATCTCTGGGGTTTTTGCCTCCTCTCTTGAAAATAGGCGCTATTACCACGCGTTTCTATGAAGTCTGGCACATTTTCTTTCAACCACCTCTCTTCATTTTTGCTTTATGAGCAGGTGCAGAATCCTGTTGAAAAGTCCAATCATGTCCATTGAAGAAGTTTACATTCAGGGATTTCACTACTGGTCCCAAGATAGTGTCTTGATAAATTTTTGCCTTGGCTTTTCTACATTTCTCCCAAAAATGAATCTCTGTGACTCCTTCGTAACTGACAGCACATCAAACCCTCACGGAAGCAGGATGACGGGTTCTCAGTACGGATTTTTTCTTCTCTTTAGCTTCTTTAGCAGTCCTAGCATATACACAATCATTCTAGTGATTGAAAGATTCTTCAACATTAAGTATTTTCTCGTCGGTAAATAGAATTCTTCTGTGGGCCGTTATGAGCGTACCGCCACAACAGTACTTTTGCTTTAAGGTACCTTTGGTGCTTTAATTCATTTGTAAGAAAATGAGCAGTTGTTTTTCGAAAACCTCTAAGTCTAAATTTTTGGCACTACAAGGTATATTGGAATTTACTTATTTTATTGAAAAATAGAAATATATTTTAGAAAAATATTATCATTTAACATAAAATCTAGTTTTAATGATTCGTTAATTTTATTTCTTATTAATTATTATTATTTTTTAAATAACTATTTACATTAATATAAAATTTTATGATTAATAAATAATTGCAAATAATAATCATTTTATAGTTACAAAGTTTTCATTGTAATGCATCATTTTATATTCTTGAAAGCTTTTTTAATTTTTTGAACATTTCTTTAACTTTCGATTTCCTATTTAATTGCACAGCATTAAAAATGTGATTTGTATAGCAGTAAGGTATAATATCAATATTTTTTTTCTTTGGAATAGGGAGAAATATTTTTTATTATCCAATATAATATGTGTTTGCATTGACCTATAGTTAATAACGAACTTAAAATGTGATTGGAAAACAGGGAATTTAGATAAGTTAAGAGCGGCATGGAAATTTTTACACGAACATATTGCTTGTTGACTTATATTTCACTTATATTCGATATATATTTGGTTTTCCAGGATAAAATAAAATTGCTCCTTGCAATAAAAGATAAGGGAAATTAATCAGTAGTTGATGAAATAGCCCGATGAAAAATTCTTTTAATCGATTTCATTATTCTTTCAGTATCTTCCCATCCATAGTAATTAATTTAAATTGATTCTGCTGTCTTTGAAACTAGCAATAATTGCTTTCTTTTCTAGTCTCATTTTTATAAAAAAAAATCATTTATTTTCAGATTCACTTCCATCGCAGCCATGAAACCGGCCGACATTTCCATGAGACGTTTCCTGCTTCTCCTTCATATATTTAAATATGCAGAAGTTCCCGATTCTGACCACTGTGGAGATTACTTTGAATTTCCGGGCAAGCTGAGGTTGCTGTGGAGAACAATTCCTGATCCGGAAATTACGAGAAACGAATTTAATGCTGTTTTTCGAAATGAAATGCTAAAGAAATCAAATTTCGAGGTGATGCAAATTTCCGAGAATTTGGAGGAGGTGCTCCCTGACTCTTCCCCGCAACCCAAGGAACTGAAGCACCTTGCACGATGTGCCGTACGAAAGGCCCTGAACAGAAACGGCCTGTTGCCCCACGGCATTGACCACCTGCCACACAGCATCGACCAACTGGAATTGTCTAAGAGCTTAAGACGTTATTTAAAACTTTTACCTGAAGAAAATCAGTGTGATTATTTTACTTCATGTAAATTACGAGAAAAATTTCTGAAACGAAAGTTATTTCTTGACTTAGACTATGAAGTGCAAAACATGCAAAACCTTATGTTTTACAAATATAATTATTAATATGATTGTTTCCATATTTTGGAATTGTTAAGATGTATTTGGAATTGCTAAGATGTCACGTTAAGATGTATTTGGAATTGTTAAAATGTCACGATACGATGTATTTGGATTTGTTAAGATGTCTATAAAAAATAAAAAGCTATATTTGCTCATTTTCTAAAAGTCTTTAAATACACTATTCATTATTATTATTTTTCTTTTTAATTTTTATTGACAGTTAAAAGTTTTGGAAGAAAAATTGTATTTACAAAATAATGGAAGTCCTGATCTATCATAAAATTACAACGCTAAAAATTATTAATATTAGTAGAAATACTATTTGTGCATATTACCATTCTAAATTCTTTTCAAAATTCCAAACTGTTTGCTTAGTATTTATATATATAGAGTGCAACGTATCCTTTATTCTATTTATTTTACCCATTGTTAAGCATCTCATCTTAATTTTTATTCTGAAAAATAGTACGAAGTTAAATTTGCAATATAATGAATTAAATAAGTATGATAAAACTAACTGATAATCATGAAACTGAATGTGTTAAAATACATTAAATTTCATATCGAGTTTATAAATTCTTACACTTTTAAATATGCGTGAGAAATTTCTTTTGAACTTGATCGTTTTTCTTAAATGAATGTATTATTAATCTAACTGTATTGTGCTTCAAATTTATGCGCAGTAAAATTAGAGAAATTCATATTTTATATTTTTATATAAGCAAATTTTATTTTATTAAGAACATTTTAAGCACTTTTTTTATGAAAAAATTATTACCTAATTTTTAAAAATCAACTGAAATTTTTATTTTAGGGATTCTGTGAGGGTCCATGTTTTTATAAAAAATTACATTATTGGAACAGAAATTTAGAAACAGTGCAACAGGTAATTGAGCAAAATATTTATAGCGTTATATTTGTCAATAAAAATTTTATTCTTAAAATATTATCTTTTCTTTTATTAAATTCATGAGCAAGATCTAACAAAATGGTTGTAAAATTGTAATTTTTATTAATCTGCCTGATTTTATTTCATTTAAATTTGTATGAATTTAAAATATTCTTGAAATTTTTTTAAATCTTTGGCAATTTTAATAAAATGTTTGAATATAGTACAATTATGGATAAGATTTTAAAAATGGATTACAAATGGGTTGAAAACAACTGACATTAAAAGCTTGTCAATATAATAGGAAAAGGAAAGAATTTACTTATTTAATATTCATATTTACTAAATGTGTTAGGATAATTAGCATAAATGCGAATTAAATATCTTACCGCAGGCGTGCACTTTTAAAATAATAATTCTGAAAGTTCAGAAAAACATATTTTATAAAATAAGAAAAATTAGATTAAAATGGAATCACATTACTTGTTGCTAAGATTAAAAATTGGCATTCAGTAGAAAACATTTTAATGAAATTAATCTTTTGTTTGTAACAAAATTTTCCCCTTAAAATTCATTTTTTTTAAAAAAAGAAGATTTTGTCACCAAGTGACTAAAGAATTTACATAATTAATGAATTTTCAATGCCTTAAAGTTTTTCTTGAGTGCGAATAGAATAACACTATACTATTGGTAATTTTTGTAAAAAGATTTTTAATATAAATTAAAAAATAAAGTGGTTTGCAAATTATATATTTTAAGTTATAATTTTTATAATGAAGGTATATGATCATTTACTTAATTTTATGACTTTTTTTAACAGGAAAAACTTGTCAATTAAATTAATGAGGGAAATGTTTAAAAAATTTTTCGTTAAATAATTTAAACATAAAATTCGATTTCATCTTGTCACCAGTATAAAAAAGACATGAATTGATTTAACTTTCATTTTTAGGAATTCCATTAATAAGAAGCGTAATTTTATTTTGAATTAAAATAATAACACTGATTAAAAATATATTATATGATAATATTTAAACAATTAGTCACAATAAACTTTTAAATATATAAGTCTTTAGAAGATCAATATTAATTGTTCACAATATTTAAAAACTGTAAATGATGATGATTTGTTATTTAGCAAGCTTCATCAGAATCAAATTTTAAAATCGTATATAGTTATATGTTCCAAAATAACTTTTAAATGTTTTGAAAATATTCACCAAATTTAATTTAAATGAAAATAAGTATTTCGGAAAAATGCATATCAGGAACGATTTTTGCTCCCAAATATAAAATTAGGAAAAAATAATCAAAGTAAAAGAAATAATTTCCGACTTAAATCAATCATTTTTGATGGACCAATTGCATTGAAAGTAAGCAAAAATAATATTACATTAAAACTCGGAAATTGAACAATGCTAACACAATCGACTTTTAATTTTGCATAAATACAATACAAGGCTCTAAACTTAAAAAAAAAAAATACTAATTTTCAACATATTCAAGATTGTACTACAATTTCTGTTCAAAAAAACTTTCCCAAATAATATCTCAAATTACCAAAACTATGAAAAAAGAAACAAAAGTATATATTTTTGAAATTTATGTTACTAAGCATCTCATTTTATAGAACATTTTTATGAAACATTAAATTTTGAAAGGTAAATAAATAGCTGTTTTTATGCAATGTGAAACATCCTCTCCTTAGCATACTGATCAGACTGCGCTCATCAAGGCCGTGAGTTTCAGGTTCGATCCTATCTACTGTTAAACAATGATATATGGGCGTTGTGCTTTAACCTCTCCTACCGAAGCTCTGTCAGGGCGGGTAATTTGGTTTTTCGTTCGCTTTCTTACTTGTGACAAAGGAGTGCGTCCCACTGTATGTGAAATAATCTCATTTTATGCGATACATATTAAAAAGAAACTTAGGCTGTGTTCCTTATGTGGAACAAAATTTTGCCATGAACTACTTCAGATGTCTCAACAGTAGATGGCAATAAAAGAATTTTTTCAAATGAATTGACCTTTTTAATTTTTTGCATTTAAATAAGTTGGTTCTTAACACGTAATTAAATATTCATTATTTTCAGTAACAAAGTTCTGGGAAACGCATTTTTCTGTTGTGATAAATTATAGAGAACTTAACATGAAGTGTCGCTTTAATTTTCCCAGTTGTATGCACTCTTCAATCAAAATTTCTTTAGAAATGATAATCCATAGCTTTTCGATTCCTTCATCATTACATGAAGCAAAATGAAATCTCAAATACCATTCATATTATTTTCGTTTTCTTGTTGTTTTAGCTACACTCCTGTTTAGAACAGGAAAGCAATTTCTAGTTTTCAATACTTTACCTAAACTTATCTCTAATTCGTAAAAATATTTTATTGTTGTAATAATTGTTAGAAAGTAAGGATGGCATTTGTGTTTAACTCTCTTAATTGTAACTTATTAAAATAAGTTATATGGTTGCTGATGAAGCAAACGAAGCAACCATGATGAAAGTTATTAAATTTTTCTTTTTTTTTGGAAAATAGCACCATACGTGTATTCGGAATGAAGAGTTTCCCAGATTATACAGCGGAAAACTATCCGCATAAAACTTCTAATATTGCTAAGACGATTCCATTCAAACACGGCCCATCGCGCATGTGCCACCAAAACCATTTGATACGCAAACAAAGAGACAACTTCACGTGAAGGCCAAGAAAAAAGAACATTTTTATTATGAAAAAATGCATCAACGATTTAACGTTTAAGTTTTTAAACGTTTTCTTAACGTCTTAGTTTTTTTTTTTTTCCTATCTATATTCTTTCATGTATTTTCACACACAGATACATAGAGTAAAAATTTTCGGAAATATTAAAATTATAATAATAAACTACAAAAAAAAATATTAAAATTGCAAAAATTGGTGATACATAAAGCAAATCCCGTGACCCCAATGGAGTTGCGACGCACATTCTTTTCTAGAGTAAATAGAAAATTGGGTGTAAATAATGTCAACAAAAAATTGCTAAAAGCATGGGGTAAGTCCATTTTCTTCCTGATTCTATCAACTGCGCATAAGTGTCATCTGTGATAGCAAATTTGAAACGAATGAAATGTTTTAGTTCAGATTTCCTGGGAAATTTATAGAAATGTTAAATTCAGAATGTGTATGTAAGAATGGATACAAATTCTGGTCAAATTAACTGACCAATAAATATTCTAGTCATCGAAAAGACGAAAGCGTGTTTCAGTAGATAACACATCCGCGTAGTTATCAGCAAATATGGGAAGACCGTGCTGTGACAGTGCCACTTCTGTTTGTAAGTACGCATAAATATGTTGTTCATTTATTTTCTTCCTCAGAAGTTAAATTCTGATTGTTAGTCTAATACGATGTTTCCATGAAGCAAATATGAACCAGATTTCTTTTTAGAAAGTCAGGCAGTTGAGGGAATAAGACTCTTTATCACTGGAGTTTTATCACAGTACTTAAATTTAATTGCATTAAATACTTATCTTATTTGATTTATGGCTTGTAAGAGGAAAAAGAAGGTAAAATTGGAAGAAAAGAAAATTTTAAGCAAGTCATTGCAAGAATTTCCAACCGTAATATAATATAACTTTCTCTCTCTCTCTCTTTCAACTCATGCAGTTCAATCTTGAAATGAAAAGCAGACTTCAGTAACTTACAGGAAAATCTGATTTTTCCGAAGAGTTAAATAATATTTTTTTCAAACTTGTATCACTTATCCAAGGCAATCAATATATTCGAAGGAGGTAAAAGGTCTTGCCCTGCGTGGGAGGTCAAAGAAGGCACCTAGCACCTAGGTGGCACAAGTGCGTATTTTCCGAAGGTAAGCGCTCGAGCCCAGTATTACGGAGAAAATATTGTTGTATAGCAACCACTCGGGGACTGTCTGTCAACCGTACAGAGCCAACAATTGCAGGGCTAGAAGTTGTCCTGATGTTCCTGAAATTCCTAATTTTTTAAAAAACGTCCTGAAATGTCCTTATTTTTCAAAATAAATCCTGGAATTCCTTAATTTTTTATTACATTCCTTTGAAAGTTTAATTTTAATTCATAATTTTATATATTTCAGTTGTAAATTTTTCTTCCAGTGGAATATATTTTTTCTTTCCACTGCTCTGTTCAACAAAGAAGAGATTTTTTTCCCTTTTTTGTTCTTTCAAACCAGAAGTAAGGTTACCAAACATTCGTCTCCGCCTCATATTCAGCAATTGGTCCCGAATGTCTGGCGTTCAAAAAAATTTATGTTTGGGTTTACCATTAAGTTCTATTTTCTGCCTTTACAGGCAAAAGATTCTATTTTTAGTAGTGCACAACTCTTTGCAAAGACAGTGAAATTGTGAGAATTATTCGCCTACATTTATGCGCATGCGTAGAATTCTTATCTCGCCATTTTGAACGATTTTGATGGATGACTTGAAGAACTTTTATCAGCAAGTTTATAATTTATTTTTTGAAAACAATTAATTTTCTTTTAAAAAAGCCAAGGAAAACGAAATTTTCCAATGAATGGTTGAAACTTCAAGATGGGAATAAATTTGTAATTAAGACATGGTGCAGAAGTGTTGATCATGTACATTCTGCTGAGTGCTTTGTGTGCAAATGCAAATTCAGTGCTTCAGATATGGATTTTAGACAAGTACTTGCTCAAGCAGATGGATTAAAGCACAAAATATCTGTGACCTGTTACAAAACACTATTTACTATATCAATTTCATCTGAATCCTCGACATCGACTGTAGTAGTAATGAACGTAATGTGAACTGAATGAGGAGTAGTGAATAACAAATCATGGCTTCCCAAAATGACATCAGAGAAAACTATTATAGCTGAAAACGTTTTAGTTTTGGTGGCAATAGAAAATAGTTATTCTTTTTCATCTTTGAATGATTTAGATAACATTTACAGAAAATTTTTGGATGACTCCTCCATAGCAAATATCTCAAATTACCTGACAAAAAAGTCAGACATATGATTAATTTTGGACTAGCTCCGTATTTCAAAACTATTTTGATTCGGGATATCGGCACTTCATATTTTGCTTTACTTTTCAATGAAGCTACTACAAAACAAATAAAGAAATAGTCGGATATGTACATCTCATATTGGTCTGATAATCAAGGAAAAAATGTCATTTGTTACCTCGAATCACATTTTTTAAAACATGCTGAAACCAATAAAATTGTAAAAGTTTTATTATATTTTATTGAAAATAATGGTTTGAATTTAGAAAAATTAATACAGTTGTCAATGGATGGACCAAGAGTTAATTTAGCTGTTGTAAAGCAAAAAAAATCGTGAACTGAGTAAGCAAAGTTTACCATTACTAATTGATTTGGGTACATATTGCTTACACACAAAGCACTATGTAAGGGAATTGATAAAATTTATTGTAATATTGTGGATTTGTTGTAGATATTCATCAATTTTTCAAACTATCTCCTACAAGAAGGGAAGATTATCATTCCTTACAGTTGGAAATACCTTAGCTAGACATAGTTTCCTTCATTATGTTGAGAGCCTTTGGTTTACTTTGGGGTCAGTTTGTGAGAGAATCGTTGAGCAAAAAAATGTTCTAAACGAATATTTTATTGTTAAAGTAAAGCTAAAGAGAGTCAAAATCTACTCTTTCTGATAGACATCTTCAGATTATAAGACATTTGAAAGACCTTAAGACTTTGGCATATCTGCCTTTTGTTTCCGTTTTTTGTAAATCATTTGAACTATATTTACTTGTAATGCAAAAAGTCGAACCTTTAGTACACATGATGTATAGTAAGCTAAAGGAACTTGTTCGCAGTATTATGTTTAAATTTTTAAATCCAGAAGAAATCTGAGAAAAAAATGGAGCAAAGTTGCTACAAACTAATGTTGATTCAAAAAAAATTTGTTAAATTTAAACAAGATTGAAATAGGTCATGGAGCAACAACAATATATAGGAAGAGCTTATGGATAATACAACATTTCTACAAAGTGTGTGTCAGAAGTTGCTATATAGCACCTTCAAAGCATTTGCTTCAAAAACTTCCTGTAACAAATCATTTACTCAAAGATCAATGTTTGTCTCCATATAATAGAAAAAAAGAAGAGTCTAGGAGTTCATTTAGCAGAATAATTCAATATATTCCTAATGTGCTTAAAACTTCTTCAGACTTTGATAAGATGAATGAAGAATGGATTATTTGCATGTGTGAAGATGTGACTTTGATTGTGAGTGATTATTATAATGACCAAAATATCTGTAAAATATTGAAATTCGGTTTTCAATATAAAAAATACTGGTCGTTATATAAAATATCCCAATCTTTCTAGAATTGTTAAAGCATGTCCATCATTATTGAATGTAAATTCCCAACCAGAAAGTGGTTTTTCGACTAACAATTCTGTTATGACAAAGAAGAGGGCTTCATTATTGAAATTAACAGTTCTAAATTTACATACTTGTTATAATCCATTCGAATGCATGACAATTCTGTTTCCTCCATTCCATATACCGAAGAAATGATGCATTATATTCAGAAATGTCATGCAGAATATGCATCATGTATGGAAAAATCAAAAGAGTCAACACAATCAGAGAAGAAAAGAAAAGATGAGGAAGACCTAGAAGTTACTAGTGAAAAAAATTTTAAACAATTGCACCTGTTGGAAAAAATTAATGAACTTGAGAAAGAAAAGAAAAATAAACTTGATAATCAGTGTGCAGTTCAAAAACTTTTGGATGATGCAACCAAAAATATAGCATGTGCTATTAGTGATGATAATATGAGTGATGTGAAAGTTGGACAAATGATGGTGCCTGCTGCTAATGCAGATTGCATCTGTGAATGACAAGTTGAAAAAGTGCAGTATTAAATTATCAGAATTAAATGTTAATGCATCCAGTTCACAATGAACATTATTCAATTATACATAAATTTACTGTAATTTAAAGCATTTATCATGTAACTTATTAATTTTCAGAAAATGTTCAGTATAAAAAATTTAAATTTCCGTATCATTTTTCATATTGCTGTATTTTAAAAATTCAGAATTTATTAAATAGTGCATGCTTTCTAAAATGTGCTTTATTCATAAAACAAAAATTATACGTAAAAGTAACATTAATTATTGAAATATGTCCTGATATTGCTTGAAAATATTGTCCTGAAAAATAAATTCAGTACTCCTAACCCTGCAATTGTGTTTCAAAGTGTTCTATTTCCATTGTTTGAACAATCAGCTCCCCTGGTGAGAAATATTTCTTCAGAGAGTATTCAATGACCCTCATTTATATAAAATGATGTAGCAGACAAATTTTTAAAAAGAAAACTTGACTAGGGGTCAACTATTTTCTCCTACATCATACTTTGCTACTGAAACGTTTTTATTTCCCCTCGTCTTCAACCGATCTTCGTAAGTAGTGGAGATGCATGAAACATGCTTCCTCGAATGCTGCTTTTAGGAAAACTGTAGAAATACATGAACATTGTCCCATGCTGTTCTTTAAAGGAGATGCTTGTGAGCACATTTATTAGTTCTATATACGAATATATTTGGGAATCACGTCGTAGTACTTCCTAACC
The DNA here is from genome assembly GCA_030067965.1 of Latrodectus elegans. Lineage (NCBI taxonomy): Eukaryota > Metazoa > Arthropoda > Arachnida > Araneae > Theridiidae > Latrodectus > Latrodectus elegans. The sequence continues at coordinate 12,641,730 of CM057816.1, forward strand.
TAGAAAGTTATCGACTGCTTGCAGCGTTTATAAAAATTTTTACTAGGACGAGTTTCTCTCATTCTTGGTAACATAATTTCTTTTCATCTTCTTCCGAACATGACCTGAATTACATTTGTTCAAGGCAAAAAATAAATATTTATTCCACATGCTGTCCACTTTTTTTCAATCGTCACGTACTTCATGGTTATTTTTGTTGCTTTCATTGAAAAATGTGGATCGTGATATCATGTTGTAAATTTTTCCTGTCATGCTTCATGGTTTTTACCTTCTAAATAAAAAATATGATTTCTCTGAATTTCAAAGGAACATTCTAATGCATACATGCATAAATGTATCTATATGCATGTGTGTGTTTGTGTTGTTGTTACTAATCTCATTTGATATAGCTCAGCTATATTAGATCCATGAGGCTGTAAACATTCAAAAAATCATGGAAAAGGAGAGGTCTCTCAAGAAATTCTTCCATAGTGAAATCAAGGCAATCAAGTAGGTGCTGAGAACTAGCCTTGTTGGAATTGCACTTCTTACAAGTTGGGAAGAGCTTAATTTGCCCCCTGAAAGTGAGACTTCTAGTATGACCACTGGCAAATCGAAAGGTAGCGGTCTGTTCAGTACGAAACCTTTGCATGCAAAAGGCTCCACCATGACGCCTGCGACGATACCAGTTGTGACCTGCAGAGACAATCCAAACTTTGTTGACATTAATTTTGCGGAGAGAAAACAATTCTAAAAAAGTGACGGTCAAATCTGGAGAGGCAGGAAGGGAAGTACCGTTATTAGCCAACTGGTCAGGATGTTCATTGCCAAATAGGCCCACGTGAGAAGGTATTTACTGAATATGGATGTCGTGGGAGCCAGATAGAGCAATTAACATATGAGGATAGAAACACCAGCTTGTGTGGTCCGTTACTCTGTCCCAATTGCTCAAGTGTTTAATACAGCTTCGACTGTGAGTGAAGATTCAGATTTTATCAAAGGTGGCTCCAAATTTTATATTTTCCAGGCCCGTTTGAATGGTAAGAAGTTCACAGAGAAACACAGAACAAAAATCTTGGTTTCTAATCGATCTTGATTCATGAACTTCAACAGGGTAAACAGTGTAAATTTCCCTGCCGGCAAGGTGATGATCGTCACCGCTACCATCCGTGTAGATCTTTTGATCTTCACCAGGAACATTGTTAATTATCTCCAAAGTCAATTGTTCCAAATACTCTGCAGGGAGGCTGCTTTTGGTTATTTCAGAGAGAAGGGCTGTCTGGAAAAACACTCTAGGCAGGCCCACATTTGATTTAACCGGACTGCAAAGGAATTGTGGATCTACGTTGAGCTTGATTGCCTCAATCGAAAGGGCCTGATAAAAAGGACTATCGTTTTTCCATCTTTGGTGATTCTGCGAATTAAGTAAAAATTTATTGCTTGTATGTTAATTACAGAAACATTTTTATGAAAAATATTGTCTGCTGTAATTCGCAACATTTTTTAAGGATTTTTTTCTAGGTATTCATAAGGGCAATTTAAATATGTTTGAATGAAAAATATTTATTATGTATAAGTAATCTCTAATAAAATGTCTTGAGTTGCGTTTTTATAACCGCTTCAGTATATCTCAAGTACATAAGAGAAAATAAATAGATCGTATAAGTTTCTTCATTTGCTAATCAAGAAGATGAAAAATAAATCTCTCTACCATACTATATTAACAATAAACGGGTCACTTCTAAAGTGGTGATGAAGCTCCATGTAAGAGTTGTGTATTTACGTTTTATAAAATCTCACATTCAATTTAGTTTTTCCCAAGAAACACGTGAGAAAAATCAAGCCTTCCTCGTTTGAGACAAATGGTTATTATCTGCTTTGTGCTGGTGAAAATCTGGTGTAAGACATTGGGAATAAGGACTTACAGCAACACTGGGCAAAAGCGTCAGTAAGGCTTAGACAGCATTTTTGAAACTGAACTTGTTCAAACTGAAAAATAAAACATTAATCTTATCTTATAAGCAGTAATTTTCCGTGTCAAAAATGATCCATGCCTAAAAAGTCCTCGCACCTACTGTTGAATGGAAGGGAGGAATGTGACTCTCACAATGGAAATACTCGTCAATGTCTTAAACTTTTAATTTAATGTAGAGAAATTGAAACTCCAAAACAGCATTGAAAACCATCCGCTATTAATGGATTGATTATATAATGAAGAAAATTTTTCTCCAAACTTGTAAAGAAATTTTTTAAAAACTGAAGGAAAAAGTAAATGTAAGTAAATATTTTTTCAATGATATCAGACGAAATGGTGGAAAATATTTGGATAGAGTAAATCACTTTAAACATAAGATTATAGGCCAAAAAGTAGTTAATTTTTTTATCATGATTGACTGTAGCTTCAAAACATGTTAAAAAGATATAGTTTATACAATATTGAAACCTTTAGTTAGGATTGCATGTAAGATAACCTAAACGACAAGTAAATAAGTCATTTCTGGAGCACTTAACGTTGTGAATCCTAAAGAGGAAAATTATAGTCAATTCTGAATATGCAAGATGTTTATATTTTAGTCACTTCTTATTTTAGCCACTTCAAACGCATTTTGAATGGAAAAAATTAGTAATGTGTCATCGTAATTGTTATTCTTTTATTTCTTCTTTTATAAACAACTTAAACACAGCGTTACATACATAGCACAAATCATGTATGTATTTGTTAGTGATTAAATCATTAAAGCTAGAATATTTTACAAAAACCAAAATAAACTTATTTTTCTATGAATTAATTTACCTTTATAAAATGTGACCTTTATCTAAAAATAAATTAATATGTATATAAAGTTTCATTTCCTCTTATTTGCAACTTTTAATAATCTTTGATATTGAACAATATTGTTTTTTCAATAATTCAATAATCTTCATTCTTTCTCCTTTAATGTTGGATGCATCCAATATGGAAAGTATAAACATTTTTTTTAAATACCAATATTCAATATTTTTTAGTTTTATTTATTTTCTTTAACTTTATAAATATTACACCTTTTTTTAAGCAGCTTAAAATAGGATAAAATAAAACTGACATAAGGCATACTGTAGTCATTACCAAAAAATTGATTATTTTTAACCGTTGAAGAAAATTGAATTATAGTTAATGACAATATGAATTCCACCATTTAAAAATTTTTTTTTTGCTTACCTCTCTTCTCCACACCGTATACATTCGGGTGGGCTGGTACATCTTATATTTTACCTCTGTTCATTTTAATCTTATTTCAATGCCATCTTTTTATCTTGCAGTCCTGAAATATTTTGATCACGGGAATTCAATCACGCATTTCAATGTATTCTTAAGTTGAAACCAGCAAATTTTTCGAAAAATTTTGTATTCTTAAGTTTTTTTTAATACATTTCTCCTTTTTCGAATAAAAAAAAATTTCAAAACAAAGGTTGAATAGCAACAGAAATAATTTTCTTTTCTTCAGATAAATAAGAGAAAATAAAAATCCGCATTGTTGTCATTACAAATTTCAACTGAAGGAAAGGAGGACATTTCTTGTAAGTATCGTGAATCTAATGATATTGAAATGAATTATACTGTTATGTGTAAACTCTCGTGCAAATTTCTCCATTAAAATACATTAAATGCATCAAATGAATTAAAATGTGGACTTAAAAATGGATTTTCTGTTTTGCAGTGTAGTATTTTGGTCCACATTTGATTATGTGTGATATTCAGATGCTGACTTTAAAAGTCATCGGGATAAAGGAACGGGGTGAAAATTAGCTGCTGAATTTGAAACACCCATAAAATGATGCAGAATAGTCGATGTCTAGGGTCCAGTGTTGAAAGCCGTTCAAAGGCATTTGAACACTCGCTTTTATAGTTTTCCAAGAGCTTTCATTTCATTTTTTATTGACAGTAGGTTATATTTAAATGGTAAAATAGAGGGGAAAAAACGGGGAATTTTACCGGCTCTAATAAATAGATATATAGGAAACAAAAATATTGATTCCATTCCAAATACCCTAATAATGGAAATCATCTTGTATCTTTTCGCACATATGTTTTTTGCTGTGTAAAAACTATACTGAGTAAGAAAAATTTTTTATAAATTATATTGAGTCAGAAAACTCTTATTACTATAAATTATTTTTATGTTGGCATTCTAAATACTGAATGTTGTTTGGGTATATTTTAAATTTTGTTTCTGAAATTAAAAAATATCCTTAATCTGAATATTTTTAACTTTGAGGAATAAGTGTCAATAGAAAGCTTAGATATTTACAATGAAATAAACTTTTAGTGTTGATTAAAATTTATTTTTAGTCTTGTTTATAAAAGAAGGAGGAACTTTTATTTCAACATCGATTCCATTATTGTCCTGAGTTAAACATATTCTTAACATGAAGAAAGTTATTTAATTATTTCAATCGACCTTTCAAATTCATTATACATTTTACATTGCGTGACATGGTCTTTTGTAAAAAGCACGCGGCTTTATTTGCACTTAAAAGGCCTTATTTTGCACTTAAAGGCCTTTGCACCTAAAAAGTACAGACACGCGTGCGTAAATGCGGAATTACCCACTCCCTGAATGACTGTAAGATATGATGATTTTGAAGATTTTCATGTAACATGAGACATTGGTCATTCGTTTATTGAAGAGTACATTACTTCGACATTTACAGCAGAATTTACGAATTCCTTCACGCTACAGCGTCACATATCCGTCAGCTAATATGACTGCATAAGTTACTTAATAAATGAGTCCAATATTAAATAAATTAATTACGGGGTTTGTAAACAAATAAGTTTGTAAACAAATGACTCCCATATTTTGTTCAGTACACAAATCGTCATTTTGGAAAACAATGGAAACAATGACATCTCGTAGTAATTTTGTTGTATCTGCTTTTCGTAAGAGATCCCAAAAACTGTCTCTTGTGGATAGATATTTTTCTTTGATCTAAAAGTTTGTAATAAATTTTATATTTTGAAGTTGAAAAAAAAAAAACCTAATTTATTAAGATATTTTATCTATTTTCCTTAAAATTATTTTGATGGAAAATAATAATATAGTAATTTACTTAATTACCTCCGAAAATAAACTACATATTCCTAAGAGTGATTGCATTTCTGTATCTGATTATATTATAACCTTAGCAAAAGTATATTTTCATATATGATCACTATAAGAAAAAAATATTCAGAAAATATTTTATCGGTTCATAGTATACCAGAGACTGGAAATTCTTATAATGTTTATCAGGAATCTTTCAATGTTCTAAAATATTGACTATCTTTAGCAGAAGAAGGAAAATAATTCGAGAATATTTCGTGTCTGAGTAGAGTTTTACTAAAGGTAAAAAAAAACATCTTTTGCATTGTCTTTGCAGCAGAATGCTGTCCTGAGTTGTGTTCCACCGGGCAGAAACAGTCGGGTGGAGTCATCGTGATTTTCTAGCAGAGAACCAGTAGAAGACCTCCAATACTTGGTCTGCCACCCCAAAGGTATCATTTCACTTTGAGGACATTGAGACCACGCACGATTTTAACAAAAATCGCGAGTACTGCCTATGAATATCCCTTCAAAAAACAATTTACGCAGTGTATCGTAAAAATGCCTTACTACTGCCTCATGCCAATAGGCTTTTCAGAACTCTCAATGTGTAAATAAATGCCTCATTAAGATTATGTGAAATGGTATTCAGCTGCAAGAACTAAGAAAGAATTTCTTCAGTTTTCTTGCAAAAACGAATATTTTTATGAAAAATAGTTTTTATCAACAGTTTTTTCCATACACTTCTTTGTATAACTGTTTTTCATTTTTGCATAATTAGAAATCAGAGCTGTATTTTTATTGAATTAATAATTATTTGATTTATGCATTTCCTCATGATTGTTACATCAAATTTTCAAATCGAAAAATTGTAGAGTAAATTTGAGTTTTTTTTATTTTTAAGTTATATTATATTAATTAATATTTAACATATTTTCGATAACCTGAAACTAATTGTGGCCAGTAAAACAATTTTAAAATAACTCGCTTTCGAAACAGAAATTTTCTAGTGAGAGAAACACCGCATTACGATAAAATAGTGATCTCATAGAAATATTTTTTAAACTTAATTATTAAGATATTTTTTATATCAACAAGCTTATTATTTTTAATAAATTAATAGAGACATCTAATATTAATAAATTTTTCCAAGGAATTTTCTTGAACTAAATATTCTGTGGTTCTATTTTAACTGAGGGCCAACAGGGGTATTTTGGATACTGACCACCTCAGGGTTTGCCCTGTTGTTTGAAAGTTTAATGAAAACAACTCTACGGACAATGATTTTAATTCTTTTTAGGCTCCATTGACACTTTATTGGGCTGCTCATCAATTAATGTCAGAGATACTTGTCAGAGATAATTAATGTCAGAGATAAATAATGTCAGAAATTTTAAGGCTATTGAAAGCAGCATTTCTTTTTTGCCTTGGAACATTTTACAAGTTCTGTTCGTACTTCGGATGATAATACTGGGTCGGAATCCCTTTTAAACTGTAGGGCGTGGTCTAATCAGCCTTGATAAGTGAAACAAAGCCGTTGATGAACAGATCAGCTGAACTCTCGAGCTCTGACTTTTCTTCGGTTGATCTCTTTGAAAAACTCATCATTTATTTTAAGGCTCCTTTCTTTACTAAATAGTCTCATTTTTTCACACACATTTGGGTGTGCGTATGTCATGCGTACTAAATAACTTAAATGTTTTTGACATGTTCTAAGAATGTATCCCCTTACAACCATTCATTTCTTGTGAAATCAAATTACAACAATCGCTTTGTCACACGCGGACCATAAGGTGAACAATTCGTGAATTGGGTGTCCCCCTTGAGTGCGATTTGTTACGAGAATTCAGAATCCGCTTTAATTGATGGACCACGCTCTGATAACGGAAATAAGACCCTTCAAACAAAACTGGCCACCTGTTATCTACTTTTTAGCATTTCTAAGCGTTCTGAGTTACATTTGTCTGGTAGCATTTTTGGTATTTTTAACATTAACGGGGTCGGTATTATATGGTGCTTTTAGTTGCTAACGTTATTGAAATTAGAAAATAATCCATTCCAATTAAATAAAATAAAAATTCTAAAATAAAATTATTATATTTAAATCTATATATTTGGAAAGAATTTTCTTTATAAATTATAATATAAGAAAATTTTTTTATAAATTAATTTTTATTATCTACATTTTATATTTTACATGCACTGAATAAATGTGTGTTATAATTTTTTCAATGCAGAGTGTTTGTCCCTTATTCAGAGAATACATTTTGTTAAAAGGATGAAACAGATTCGATGTAATGATGGCCAATGATTCTTGTTATCAATTTGAGAGCAGATCAAAGTTTTATTCTGAACACATTATTTTTCTATAAAAACATGAGTTTATTTATATATTTATCACAATCAATCAAAAATTGTGAATTTTAACAATGTATTCCCGTCTCTTAAAATAAACTTCGAAAGAACTAAACCTTCAATGCTATTACAAAAGTAAAAAAAAATATATGAAGACTTCAAACTTTTTATTTTAAAATATCCGACCTTTGACATTTCTGGCTTTTTTAAGAATAACTTAAGGCACACACTAATTATATGATTCACAACTGTTACCTTAAAAATGAAAACCTGAAATCATTTTTGGTTAAGAAAAAATCCTTTCTTAAAATATGGGCAAAAGAATTTAGCGCATTATTTGGAATACTTTGATTATCCTACATTAATGTTTTTTTTTAATTTATTTATTTATTTTTAAAGTACATGCTATATTATTTTCAGAATTTTAATATTCAAAAGCAGTTATTATTTTAAATTTGATAATTAGTCATTATTCTTTAGTAATTAGAAGAAAATGTTTTTAAACTTAAATTTTATAATGATGCGATAATTGTAAAATTACGATTATTGTTTAGTGATTAACGTTAAACTATTTTTAACTTAAGTTATTATAGTGATAAAAGTTGTAATGATTATAAACAAAATAAACTGATTAATAAAAACTAGATATTGTGTAAACTTTTACCCAAAAGAATAAATAATTAGATTGGGATGTAAAAATATAGGAAAAGTTTAAAAAATTTGCTTTTCATTGGTGCTTCTATTTGCCTTTAACAGACTGAGTATACATACATCATATACACATATGATGGCATATAGACATATATACACATTCATTCAGAAGATTTCACACGAAAAATTACAATTAACTTCTGGGGAAAAAGAACAATATAGTATTGTAAATATAGGTACAAATCTTTGCTTGGCAGACAACATCTATAACTACAAATTTTCAAAATTTCTTGAATTAATAGCAAAAACTTGAGAAGGTCAAATGTCGCCAGAAGGCTTTACAATTGTCGAATGCCCTCCCAATCCCACCGCTCCTTCGATTGATGATCCTCGTCGAATTCGCAATTGACAGGAACACACAACATGGGTTTTTAAGTCAACACTCCCTTATCTCGGTGGGGACCGTTAAGCAGGGGGGTGAGGGTTTAAAATTTTAACGCATGTGAGACTACTTCATTTCATCGTTGGTCAGCGAAGAGAGAGGGTCAAACACTTGAGCCCTGAAGATCCGACGTGGTGGTTTGTAAAGAAAATGATTTTTGAAAGGTCTTCTACGCCAGCTCTGGATTATATTAAGCACATCGCAAAAGGGGATATTAACGTTGTTTATTCCTTAGTGGCTCTTGATTTGGAAATCGGCATCTTGTTCCATCATCGACGTTACTATTCCAGAACCATGAGGAAGATTAATTATTTGGACCTCTGCAACCCAAAGGAAAACAACATGAAAAGACACCAAAATTTTCACCACAGTAAAATGATATATTTCTTATTAGACAATTATATTATGATATTTGAAGATCGATATTTACCATTGCAAAGTGATCCCCTGAAAGATTGGGACATCATTGAACTCCAAAAAAGGATTCAAATATATTTGCACTTTTGGAAACGTCTGTGTTTACCTTTGTTTTTTCATAATAAATGGTATATATACCAAAGAATTTCTAATATACTATTTGAAGCAGGTATTAACAATGGGTGCCTGTGGAAAAGTTTATTTGAGATTGTTTGCTTCAAAGAAAATGCAATGCCTATCAAGTTTTTACGAAGTGACTCGGGTAAAATAAAAATCATGTTGGAAAATATCAAGCATGTTGTTGATACAGCGTCCTATCATTTTATACAAAATATTCTGTGTATTCATCTTTTATTAAAATATAGTTCTATTGAAGTATTCAAAGTGATGTTAGAGATGGGTCATGAGCATACCTTTGACTCAATCTTAACGAGAAGAGGACCCTCCATTTGGACATCGATCTTCAATCAATCGTGAGTAAATTTTTTATTTTATTTGCATTATAATAGTCATTTGTTTGTTAGTGCTATAATGCGTAAAATAATCCTTAAAGCTCATGATTGCAAGTGTTATTTGCAATAAATTCTTTCTTCTTAGTTCATTTTTAAGAAATAAATTTATTTCATTTGGAGTGTTTTACTGTTGTTGCAAATCAACTGCTATTTGTATCACAATATATGAGTTAAATAGCAATATATGAGCTAAATATACTTATAGAAGAAATTTTGTAATCAGGAGTATTTTTTCAGAATTAATTGTAATATAAAGTCTTCACATCAAAATTTCAGCAATCAATTTTTAATTCCAAATAAAATAAATATTTCTATTATATTATTTGAATAATTTTTTTATATAAATAACTTAATAAGATAATTTTTATTTCCTTTTATGTGTGTGTGTATGCATTTAAAATTATATTAAAGGTAAAATATAATTTTTTTTGATTTCATGAATTATATAATAATAGTAATAAATATATTATTTGTAACTTCTACATGAACAATTTTCTAGTAAAGAATTATTTTCAAAAGTATTGCTAAATAATTATAACACATAAAAGCATTCATTAACACTGTTAATGAATGCATTTATGGAAAATTTAAAAATGAAAATTAAATCAATGATCAAAATGTTTGGCTGATTATATATATTTGAAAATGTAATAAGGGAAATTAAATAAATCGCATTTAAGAAAATTTTTTCATCCTTTGGATAAAATTCCTTTATTGTAGAATGACAAAGAAAACCCCTCGGTTCAATTCTATCATCCAAAATGAAACTGTGTTTTTAAAACATTTTAAGCCCGTTGTAGAATAATATAATTTTCAGAATATATATATTTCTATACATATCAATAAATATCCGTATATGTATATGTACCATTTAATTATATTAGTCTGTTATCATATATGCCAAATTTTATTCATACCTTGAATTACTACTTCATAAAATATTCAATTTTAACAAATTTTTTGCCTAACCTTATAATTTGATTATAAATATATTTTTGTTCACATTAATAGTATCAAGAGATCATAAATTAAATAAATACTGATAAAAGTTAGTGTTATTTCTTTAAATTTTAATGACAGTTCTAAAATTAAAATTTACTTTTAACATTATACCATATTTTTTCATAAATGGTAAAAGAGCTTAAAAATTATGTAATTTTAAAAATTTAAATTTGTTTCTCTAAATACATCAAAGTATTTTTTCACTATTATCAGTATTGCTTTTAGAACAAGGCATGCAATTGTAAACTGATATCAATCTTTAACTTGTAAATTATATTCTCAAAAAATAACACATTATTTATGAATTAATATTAAAATTCTTACGATACAAAGTACAATATTTCTTTCAATATCACTTTCATTACTATGTAATAATTTTTATGAAGCATTTTTGTTTTTACATAAAAACGAATGTATTGCGTTAATTTTCAATTTTAATTTAGTCTTAAAATTATTTTTAGGGGCATAAAATCTACAAATATTATATCTAAATGATCATTACTGCTCTGTTCACTTAAAAACTAAATAAAGCAAATATAAAATATACTATAAAATCATCATTACTGCATATTTATTAATTATTGATCAATTTTCCTCATTCGATGAATTCCAATTATCATGTAATGTTTATCAATTCATCAAAATATTTCCTAATGAAAAACTTAATGAATTAAATTTAATAAAAATTTAAAGAGGAAAGCAAATTAATGTTTTTATTTTTAAGTAACAAAGTTGAAATCCTACGTTAATATTTAAAATTCAATCAAGTTCCGCAACAAACCATCTTTTAGAAATATTTTGTTTCCTTTGACAAATTTTACAAAGTAAGGTCTTTATCATTTTATTAACAGTATTTTTTTCAATTTAAATTAATCTTCCTCATCATTTCCATGTTATTTTGCTGATGAATGTCTCCCAATACTTTAAACGTTCTTTTCCATAAAGTATGAGCAACAGGTGGTCTTTTTAAAAAAGGTTCTAGTTCATTTGTTTCTTTCATTTTGTATTGGAACAATTAGTTTTTCCTCTCTGCCCCCATTGTAATATCTTAATAGTAGCTGATAAGATTTTCTTGTGTCAACAGAAAACTTTGCACGGCAAAATTTTTATAGCAAATGAATTATACCCTTTTTTTAATAAATAACCACCCTCTGAACCAATTAGTGCTATTGAGTCTCAGCTTTTAACAATAAATCTTGGTTTCATGATTCTTTAACTGTATCACTTTTTAGACAGATTTTGCATTTATTTAAATTTTGAGACTCATAAAAAATTATTTTCAAATATTTATTATTTCTCAGCTACAAAAAAATATATTCACTGAAATTTATTATTTTTTTATTTTTGACAGCTTACTTTATTTTAAGAACTAGAATTTGTAGTTGACTTCATTTTCCTGTTTACATAAACATTATTCCCTGAATTATGAATTAAATAACGTGTGTGTCAGTATTTCTATTAGAATGAAAAAAGTTATATTTTTCACAATTCATTGTAACGATAATAATATTCTCTTCAAACGACTTGTGTAATTTTTACACTGTTAACCAAAATTATGCGCAACTACTTTTATATTTTTATATTCATTAAAAAGTAATTTTATGTTTAACACAAGCAATAATGTCATATTTATAAAAAAAATCATTTATTTGCAGATTTGCTTCTATCGCAGCCATAAAACCGGCTGAGGTTTCAATGAGACGTTTCCTGCTCATTCTGCATATTTTTAAATATGCGGAAGTTCCCGATCCCAGTTGGAGTCCAAAGTACTGTCACTTTCCGGAGAAGTTGAATATGCTGTGGAAGGCACTTCCGGATCCGGTAATAACAAGTAAAGAAATGAAGGCCGCTTTCGCAAAAGAACTGTCGAACAAATCTGAACTCGAAGCGACTCGTATCTCCCTGAAGTTGGAAACACTTCTTCCGGACTCTGACCCGCAGCCCAGAGAACTGAAGCACCTCGCGCGCTGCGCCATTCGAAAAGCCCTGAACAACTACTGCCTGCTGCCCAATGGTATCGGGCAGTTGAACCTGCCGAAGCTCTTGAAGCTTTATTTAAAACTAAGCGAGAAGTAAAATGGATCTAATTATTATTAGTTAAACTGCCAAAAAAATAATGCGAATTCTAAAACACATATATATATTTCTTAATAGAATGACAAAACATTTTGCTTGTGATAGCTATTTATGTGATTCTTTACACATTTGTATGTTTGAAATTATTGATATGTGAGTAGAAAGAATAAAAGTAATTGGTAGTTTTTTGATTAAAAGTCTTGTTAAATACTTTGTTCATGATTTTTTTTTGTTTATTTCCACATTAATAATTGAAAGAATTTTAGAAAAAAAAATCAAGTCTAGTTCTATGATAAAATAATACTACTAAAAATATTTGTATCAGCATTAGCATCATATAAGCAGGAACATACTTTCTTTATTTTCTCTTTAATTTCTTCTGAAAAGTCCAATTTGTATAATGAAATTTAAAATTTGAAAAGAGTACTAGAAATTGTTTTATTCCATTTATTTTACCCGCTTTCAAGCAAAACATTTTTTTATTTTGGATTGTAAAAAATAGCATGAAATTAAATTTAAAGTATAGTAAATTAAATTATATAAAATAAATTAAATGTTTAAATTAATTACATTTTGAAATGATTAAAGACATTAAAATATAATAAATTCAAATGCCAAAGTTTTCACAATATTAAGCAAACTATCTCTTGAAAGCTATAGTTTGTTCTTGAATAAAATGATTTAATTAAAATTTTTTTGGTAGTGAATTTTGAGATTCCTATTTTTATTAAAGAATTGCATTATTGAACAGAAGTTTTAAAATGGTTCGAAATATAAGTGAATAAAAAACTTTTGTCATGCAACGTATGTTATCTAAAACTTTATTCTCTGAAAAATAGTTTCTCTTTCTTTTAATTCATGGACTGACCTTTTGAAAGTTTGATAAAATCTAATTTATGAGTCTACTTTGTGATCAAAATTAAAATATACTTAATATTTTAAAAAATAATAAAAATTGGGAAATTTTTGATAAATACTGAATTTTAATACAATATGTGGATAAAAATGTACTGGCATCCAGTTTTTGTCAATATAATTCGAAAAATGTAGTATTTATACTAATTTAACATTCGTACTTACCAGTTGTTAGAATAATTAGAATTGATACAAATGAATATAAAAATACAAATAAATTATATTTCTAAAAACAGGAAATTTAAGAAAAAAAGCACTGAAAGTACTGAATAAATAAAAAACATACTTTATAAAATAAGAAATTTAGATTTAAAATTTGCGTATCTCTCTTTACTGAAATGAAAAATTAACATCTTATGAATTTTCTGTTAAACTAAAATTTCCTGTTGATGACAAATATTTTTCCTGCATAATTTTTTTCGAAGGAAGACATAATCACAGAGTGAATAAAGAATTAACCTATTGTCGCCGCTTTCTTTCCATTAAACTTTTTGTAAAATGAGATTTGAATAACACAAATCTCTATATTTATTGGCCACCGTTATTATTTTGCATGATTTTCTGGAAAAAAAAATGATTTGCGAACTACGTACTTTTAGCCCATTTTGTATAAACTTATTTATTTTATTCTAAGATCTTTTTAAAGAGGAATGAATTTTCCTCAAATAAACACAAATGATATGCACAGAAAATTTTGGAAAAAAATTGAAAAGCATTATATTTGATTTTATCTTGTTAAAGCGAAAAAAAACCCCTAAATAAGCTAGTATTCTTATGAATTCGATAATCATATTAAAAATATTCAATTGTATTTTGATTTAAAATGAATTCCAAAAGCAATGATGGCACAAAAATACCAGAATGAATGTTTACAAGAAAAAACAAGAACCAACTTAAAAAACAAGAACTATCTAAATCAGTAATTAATACACATTTCACAGCAGCAAACTGAATTATAAATTTGAATAAGTATTATTTACATCGAAATTATAATCTAAAATATTCTTTAGACTTTTAAGAGTTGCTTCCTATAATATTTCTTTCTCATAAAGAATACGAAATCATTGTCAGAAATAAAAAAAACATTTAAAATTTAAATTATAAATGCGTTGAAAGTTTGCAATAAGTTATTATTGAAATTATAAACGAAATATTTTGTGATAGATTGTCTCCAAAAAATTATCCAAAAAAAATTATTAAATTTTTTTTTTACAGATTTTTGTAGATTATGTTTTTATAATCTCAGAAAATATAGCTTTATGAAAGACTATATAAAAATTTAAGCTTATATTAAACATGACGCAAATTTTGATTAAATTTAAAAAAACAACTTGAGCTGATAAATTTATTGTTAAACAAAACATAAATTATAATTTTATGATATGAACATGATAAAGTGAGAATTGATTGAAAAAAATCACTATTTGAAATATTGAATTTATAATAAAACCAGGCACATTTATCATGTAAGCATGGTAAAGTGACAATTTATAAATATTATGTTTGATGTTTTAAGTAAAAAAATTTATTCACTTTCACCCTCAATATTTTACGCATGTTATTTTATTCCCATTTAAGTTTATTAAATCGTTATCCCATTTATGTTTGTAATGAGGGAATTTATTAATTATTTATAAATTTTTTCATTTCTAAAAATTTAAAACTTTTTTTTTTCAAATAAGTGATTTGTATTCTTAAATTCACCTACAGATGTTCAGTATTTACAGCTTCTGATTTACGTTATTTAGAATTTTTATTTAAAAATATATAGATTATATATGCACTAAATAAGAAAAGCTTTTAATCCTGCACTTTTTTAATTGAAATTTATATTACATCCAAATTTGATTAAAATAATTCTTGTGTGCAAAACATTTTGTAAGCAATTTTTAATTTGTACTGACAAAAATTTTAATTTTGGCTTTAGAAAAGAAAAAAAAAAATTCTTGTGATTATTTTGAGTGACACAAGATTAAACCACGATAAAGTGTCAAAAAATATTTATTCAGTAAAATTAATTTTACCATGGTATTTTATTCCCATTTACTTTTATCTTTATCAAAATACAGAAATTAGAAGAAAATGTGATATTTGCAATCCACCCTTCTTTAGTACTTATGTACTATCCTGTCGATCATATCTGCGAAAAAATAAATGTCGTTAATGAAACATGCGATTGAGTACCATATAAAATATAAATAAAGTTTTTAATTTGTATTTTACATGAAGCAAAGACATAAGTTAAATAATCTGCTTTTCCTTCATATTTCGAAAATAATTATTAAAAATTGCAAAACTCAACGATTTATACTTAAGGCAAAAAAGGTTGCCGGGATAATACATAAATACTCATTCTTTCTTTCTTCATCTCTTTTCGCTCTTAAACTATAAATAATTGAAATAAAAATAAGTAAATCGAAGACCATAAGATTGCTAAAACTAAGTCTGAACAATAATTATATTTTATTCCGTCAAATAATTGCAACTTCTTTTATCAAGTGCGCATGCGTTAGAATTCCCGTCTGAAACCGACAAATGGGGCTCTGACTCGAAATACAAGTCTCTTTAATAGGCAATTTCTGTAAATCTTTTTCCAGATGTAAGTGGTACAAGTTATTCTACTCTGAAACGTGTGCTACGTAATTTGTGTGAGTAACTGCATTAAGTCATTCGAGTTAAAAACTTCTTTCTATAAACAATTTGAGAAAAATGTTTTTCGAAGCATGCCCATTTGTTCGCGACTACTTCAATTTTCCTACGAACAGCGAGAGATTATTCGTTGCCGCTCTAAACATGGAGCACGGACTGATACGAGATGAAGCGAGAGAGAGAGTGATAATTTTGGATACCTCGACCTGCCAATTGTAATTGGAGAAGTGCTGAACCCTGAAGGGGTTGATGAAATTTATGACAGATTAGCTAAGGATTTCCTCATTCAGCACGAGGAAGAATTTCAGTACCGTGATTTAGAGAAATCAAGCGATCTGCGGTAGAATATGTATAAATATTTAAATTTACTGCAAAAGATAATTAAGAAATTTTCAGTCTTATCTGCACTTAAAAGTTTTGTTTATTTATTTATCTAATGCACTATGAAAATGTCGATGATGGAATACTATTGAGAAGATTTCTTCTGTTAGTCGGTGAAGAGCAGTGGCTTGTGACAGGTGTTATAAATGAACTACCGGCAAATGTTTTGGAATTCATGTTGCATAACATAAAAATCTCTGGACATGAAGGCGACATTTGTCCGTCTCAACTCATTCAACAAACACTTCCACTCAGCATTTGTGATGTTTTTAGTGATTTCAAGACGATACAAGTGTTTTTAAAATTCGGCCATGAAAAGTATTTTAACGAAAACTATTTATTAGCAAGTATCAATTTTTCTTTCGAGAAGCTTTTTGGAGAATCGTAAATGTTTTTATTTTAAGTGAAATTTTGTGTGATATTCTTGTAATTTATTGCGGTTCCATTCTTTTCATTCATTTATTTATGTATTTATTAGTATTGTTATTATTTTGAATTAACAAATTTTGTATTAAAAATATAAAAGCTGTTTAAGACGATTGGTTAAATAAAATTTCCTTTTCTGGAAATTTAATTTTCTCTTTTTAACAATTTGTATTGTTTTAAAAGAAATTTTTTTAATTGTTATCGAAATTTATATAAAGCACGTTTTCGTTATAATGAACTAAAGTATAGTGAAAAATATGGTTTTTAAAGTTTTTATTTATTTCTGTTTTTCATAATTTTTCTTTTTACTTTACTTTTTTGATGTTCTCTTAAAATATATGAAGTCGTAATTTTTAAACCACATATTGAATAACAAACTTTATGCCCTATTTACATTCATGTTAAAAAGTATCCTTTTATTGAAATATCAAACAGTAACATCTTAAACAACAATGGTACAGTTACAAATATGTTTATAATCAATTTATTTTGAGTTATTTTGATATTATATTGGAAAATAAATTATCTTGGAGAAATCTTAAAAAGTGACAAATCCACTAAGATGGAATTTTCGTCTTTATTTTACATTTTTATATTTTTATAATAAAGAAAATTTTAATCTTGTGAACAGGGTGTAATTGTATTAATGTAAATCGCTTTTTTTACCAACATATTATATAAGCGACTGAATTACAGTTTAAATTCTCTCTTAGTTCTTCATATTTCACTCAAAATGTTTTCGTTCAAATGAGTTTCCAGAAAAGCAAATGACCAATCTCCTATTATCTGCGAAATTCCTTTTTATAGTATATATCTCATTTAGTAAAGTAATCAATGACTCTCTATTTTCTTTTTGAATTGTAAAATATTATTTATTGCTATTTGAAAATTGAAAGCTTTGCATTCATTTCTTCAATGAAATTTTTTAAACTGTTTATTTATTTATTAAGGCCATAGCTTTTGAAAAATTATAATAAATATTATTATTAAACTACTATCTATTAAAATAATTAACAAAATGTGTTCGTATATAAGTGTATTTTTAATTTTAATTAAAAATTTTTAACGCATTATTGAATTATTTAAAATTTTAAAAATATCTTAATATTTATAGCTAAGATATAAACATTACAAAAGCAAAATACATTATTTCAGATTAATATACATGCCATATAGATGTAATAGATAAAAGAAAATAATTAAAGCTTTATTCGCTTACGAGTTAATTTCTTATCGAACAAACATAGTTTTATTTCTTTTAAAGAAATTTTATATACATATGTATTTAAAAATTTAAAAAAATATTTCTATTCCTTATAATATTATAATATATATATACAGAACAGAAATATATATTTATACATAAAGCTCATAAGTCACTCTAATAGTATCCACATTTCTTAGTGATTTGATAAAAACAATGTTCACATGAAACTTGCTCAAGTAGATTTTAAAAATTTAAGGCCACTCATGCTCATACTGACATATCTTCTTAAATATAAGTTGTAACAAGTTTTGGGCGATGGCTTCAAAACATGTTAATTGCACCCAAACACAGATCATCGCATGTTTAGACGAGATTGATTTTTGTATTCTTGCAGCCGACAGATTCGTCACGCCTGTACAGCAGGCTACTGGAAAACGAGTCATTAAAATAGCGTCAATAAAGTCTGTGAACTTTTTTTGAGGCAGAACTATGACATGTATCTCAAAATTATTTGCACGTTCTGGTTATTTACCTATCATAATCGGCAATATCGAGAGTAGTTTTACAAATCCTTCTATTACAAACATATGCATACATTACAAAGCATAAAACGTGATACTAGTCAAAGGCGTTAAATTTCAGCTTACATTCACCGGAAATAATTCTGTTTTTCTGACATCTGGTATCAATATTCTCTTCATCATTTTATATGTAAATATTTGATTCTATTAATTAAAATATAGGCTTTTATGCATATTTCATTTTAAAATTTTTTTTATTATTTTCAATATTATCAAAAATTTACCTGCATCAAAATTTTAAAAAAATGTTTTAGTAAATAATTTCGGTCTTTATATATTTGGAGTTTGATCGAAAAAAATGTGATCATTCTATTATTAATGATTCATTCACAAAATTTAAGAACAAATTATGAAAGCTAGTCTCACGCGTTGCGTCGAAGAAAAATGAAATCTCAATCCAATTTTTAAATTTAAACTTTCTGAGGAAAATATCATTAAGAGTGGGCAACATATGGTGACGTCAATTCGCTCAGTAAGACAAATCACCCAGCAAACACATGTATGACAGGTGCAGCGATCTCCCTTCATGAAATAGATGAAGCTGTCAGCTTTCGCTGAATGGAAACTCTCCGCACACACAATGTGAGTCAAAGAACACAAGGAAAATTCAGATAATGATAATGCTTTCCTACAAGGATTCACCCCTGAGCATGAAAAATGAGGGAATTCTATTTCTAAACGCTAAATTCAGCACAGCATTTCCATAAGTAAAATACGCCATTCTTTTGTAATTCTTAACTATCGTGTCTCTCTAGATTGAAGTGAAATGTAAAACTTTCTCATCTTTCTTAAGTACCAAAACTTTATTACTGAATTAAGCATAAATGTTGGAATAATTGTTGCTTTTTGTAAATTGGCAGAAAATAAAGGATTTATTTTGCTTCTAACTGTTGGAATTTTTTTATTCTACTGTTGTACTTTGTTAAGTTTCAGTTTGTTATTTGCTATTGAAGGAACTTTTAAATTTATTTTAATATAAACATTAAATTAAATGTCTTTTCTTAATCTACTGCATAAAACATGAATAATTTAAGTCTGTAGATTTTTATTCTAATGCGCTAATTATGCAACAAAAATTTATACAAAATATTTTAACGTTTGTGTCATAATTAGCAGAAAATAACTTTCAAAAAATTAAGTTCATTTTACTTAAAAGTAAATTTTTTTAGGCTGATTTGGATTGAAATATGAGTAAAGGAAGAATTGATTCCAGTTCTGATGATTAAAACTTTATCCTGGCACATATGTGAATACTGAAAATAAAATTATTAGTATCCCCATTTTTATATATTAACAAATTCACTGTCATTATGTTGATCTTTTGACAAAGTTTTGAAAAATTAGGCAAAATATATAATAAAACTTTTTTAGTCATATGAAAAAAGTATATTTTCCGTCTCGCCGTTGCATTTAAGCTATAAATTGTATTATATTTTAATCCCAACACAAAATATATTGCTATTTAAGGAGCTTTTTTTGTCAGAAGCTGTTCAGTTTGCTTACGGTTAAAAATGAATAAAATGTTTGCTTACAGCAATGGCTAATATTAAACGCAAAATAAATAACTTTCTGCCTCTTAAAAAACAAATTTTCAGATAAAATTGTATGCATTACTTTCCTCATTTGTCACATGTGTTCGAATCTTAATTGATATTTTTTACTTTGACGAAAGCGAAAATTTTGTGGCAAAAGCAGTGTTCGAATCATTAGACCATTTCGCATCAACGAAGGAGAAAGTTTTTCTAAAATGCGGTTGAAATTAGGCAAGTAAGTGAATATTGCTACTGAAAAAACAGAACAATAATCTTCTTTCCTTGATCAAGTCACAGTCGGTGGGGAATGGCGAATAAAATTGTTGAGCAAGGAATTCTGCATGAATGCATTGCTCTAATTTTTACATATATTTATTATATTAAATTATTGTATATAGTAAAAATTTTGAAAACGCTATTGTTATTTTTTCTATTTCCATAACATGCTAAATGAAAGTTCCATAACAACTAAAAAAGGCATTTCATTTAACATTTTTAATTACATATATTACGGATTTAATACAACGTATGTACTAACCGGAATTTCTTAACCTGGCTATGTGTACGTCATGGGTTTAAGACTCACGTGACTGGGGTTGAGCTCTTCGTAAGGGAATGTTTCTAGTTCGATCCCAGCCTCTGGTTAACAGCAAAAGCGGAGGGTAGCAATTGTGCTTTCTGAGTTTTGTGTTTGCTTGGGTTTGCAATAGAGGCTGTGACTTGGGTTTCTATTAATCTAAATCGTGAATCTCGCTCACTTTATGTAAAAACTCATACCAACATTTTAAAAAATACATAAGTAAATAAAATAAAATAAAGCTTAATGTATGATTAGAAAAAGTATTAAGCAGCTACTACGCTCTTCATCAACAGGTAGACTCAAAAAGTTGTGCTACGTTTTGGTAAATAACAACCTTTCTTTACATGCCACAAATAATTAATTTTCCCTGAAACTAATTCTCTAAATAAATCATATATTTTTCAAAATACCATTTTACTGGTTGAAGTATATTTCTTAAATTGAATTTCAGCTCCATTAAATGACCTTCCTGTTGGGGACCGTTGTAAAAAATTTTAAAATGAGATTAAACTGATCGCAAAAACTTATGTCTTCTAGGAGACGTATTCATATGTTTCAAAATCTATTTCAGTGTCTGAGGAACAAGCACTTTGAAAACTCCAAAGCACTCACATGAGCAATTAAAGCAACAATGATTTTCCGATGTCTAAGTGTGGCTGATATTGAACGTAGCACCTTTCAAAGCAAGGAGCATGTTCCATTTCGCTATTTAGTGGAAGCTTTTACATGCTCAAATGTATCATCATTTCTAGAAAATTTTAAGTCAATTTAATGCCAAACATTCTGGATGAAAAATAAATCTTTTCTAATTAATGAAGTTAAAGATCAAAATAAATTGCCATTTTTTATACCAAAACCTTTCTTTTAATCAATCTCATAATTACAAAGAATTTTTTTTTAATTGCAAGATCTGTACATATGTATTTTTTTCGTATGATTCAACAGAGACACAGGACTTTTCTTCTGGGGATCTTAAAGTTGTCTATTTTCAGACCTAAAACTGAAAATTGATCATTTTGTTTCCAATGATTTCTAAGCAGGATTTGAACATATTTTAACAGCTCTATATCAGTTTCTTAAATGGAACATATTTTTTATAAGCGGGAGTCAAACATACTATATTAATTAATCCCAATCTGGATTCTCTGCATCGCTCTGATGACAACTTTGTAATTACCTAATTTTGATGGATTTGAAGAGTCTGCAGCCTCGTTCGTTGCCTTGCGTCCAATTCTATTTACGAAATTGATGAGGGGTGATAATATAGTTTTCTAAATTTCTTCCTTTGAAATGCAGCTTTTGAGTAGATTGCTGGGATATGTATTTAAAAAATTACTTCATTGAAATGAAAATATCGCATATCCGTGCACCTGTTTTCACCTAAACGGTCGAATTCTATGTGCTTTGAAATGTTTTAATTTTTGAAAAAATTTTTCCAAATGGTAATCACCCCTACAATATAATGCTCTGAGTCACTTATTTCAAAATTTTTTAGAAGTAATACAATTAGTAGAAACTAACTCTTTCATTACAGTTCAAAATCAATTTACATCTTCAATATTATTTCAGTAGTATAGGTAATTATAGAAAAGATTTTCTGTGGTATTGTTGAAGGGTATTCGTGTTTTATTAAAATAACAATTTTTTAAGTTGCTTAAAATGTATGGAAGCTCATTACATCAGTTTAAAAAAGTTATTATAAATTGAGCAGAAAGAGATGCAGATATTATTTGCAAATCTGCTTAAAGAACTAACTTGGAAAAAAAATCTTGGATTACATTTTTTTCTAAAATGAAACAAATTACATTTCTCACCACTAATAAAAAAAATTGATTCTCTTTATAATAAATGATAATTATTTTTTTAAATTAATGCTAAAATAATATATCAGGAGAATAAAATAGCCGTATTAAAAATGAATAGATATTATTTATTTTTTTACTTTTTATTCCTATATGGGTATTTTTTAAGATTTTTTAATCTTATTTGTTCTGGGGAATTCCCCCAACATCAAGCAATTGCTCTGGATACCCTGTGGAACAGTCCATCTTGTTATACAAGGGATGCTTGTATGAAATTAACATTCTATGATAGAGTTATATACTAAACGTTTTACACCATTCAAAGGAGTTTCTTAAGACCTTAAAATGATTACTTAGAGAATATTTCATAAATAACGTATCTCATTTGAACTTACACACAAATGCGATACTTTATATGGCAATATTTCCAGCAGTTCTCAAACTGTGGCTTGAAAAATTTGTCGCACTTTAAGAAAACTGGATATTTTTCAAAAAGGTTTGGGCCCACTGTGGCGTAATACATACAATCCCGGATTCGCTTCCAATAAGAACGAAAGATATATTTGTCGTTTCCATCCAAAACATGTACGTTTTTCGGGATGGGAGCTTGGGAGTTTCCCGGGTTTTCTTCCTTACGATACATGAATAAAGTTCAATACTTATGAATCACTTTTCCCGGAACGCAATCTGCTGTGAATATTAAAATGCCTTATAACATTTCTCGGCCGTTAAACAAAAGAAACAAGTTGAGCGGTACGACTGCTCTCTTGACAATGTAATTTCGCAAGTTCGATCCAACATAAAGTTGAACAGCGGAAAATCTTCACAACTACGAGACAACCATTTCACACAATATTTTAAAATATTGAATAATTTGTTAGGTTTTGTTAAAATCTAATGAAATCATCATACACTACTGGCCATTAAAATTGCTACACCAGGAAGAAATGCAGATAACAAAATGATATTTATTGGACAAATATATTATACTAGAAATAACAAGTGATTAAATTTTCAAAAAAATTGGCTGGATAGATCCTGAGAAATCAGTACCCAGAACAACCACCCCCGGCAGTAATAACAGCAGTTATACTCCTGGGCATTGAGTCAAACAGAGATTGGATTCCATGTACAGGTACAGATGCCCATGCAGCTTCAACACAATGCCACAGTTCATCAACCGTAGTGACTGGCGTTTGGTGACGAGCCAGTCGCTCGGCAACCATTGACCATGCATTTTCTATTGGTGAAAGATCTGGAGAACGTGCTGGCAAGGACAACAGCCGAACATGTTCCGTATCAAGGAAGGTCCGTACAATACCGGCAACATGCGGTCGGGCATTATCCTGCTGAAACGTAGGGTTTCGCAGGGCTCGAATAAAGGGTAGAGCCACGGATCGTAACACACCAGAAATGTAACGTGCACTGTTCAAAGCACCGCCAATGCGAACAAGAGGTGACTGAGACGTTTATCCAAAGGCACCCCATACCATCACGTTAGGTGATGGGCCAGTATGACAATGACGAATGCACGCTGCCAGTGTGTGTTCACCACGATGCCGCCAAACACGGTTGCGACCATCATAATGCTGTACACAGAACTTGGATTCATCTGGAAAGATGACGTCTCGCCATTCGTACGCCCAGGTTTGTCGTTGATCACATCATTGAAGGCGCTCTTGTCTATGACGCAGCGTCAAGGGAAGCCGCAGCCAGGGTCTCCGAGCTGAGAGTCCATGCTTCTGCAAACGTCGTCGAACTGTTCGTGCAGACACTTGTTGTCTTCCAAACGACCCCGTTTCTTGACTCACGGCTCGTGACGTGGTTGCACGATCCATTACGGCCATGCGGATAATATGCCTGTCTTCTCGGTTGCTAGTGATAGGTGGCCGTTGAGATCTCGCATGGCGTTCCACATTACCATCCTGAACCCATCGATTCCATATTCTGCTAACAGTCATTGGATCTCGACCGACGCGAGCAGCAATACTGCGATAAGATAAACCTCAATCCACGGTACGCTACAATTCGAACTTTATCAAAGTCAGAAACGTGCTGGTAGGCATTTCTTCTTCTTTCACGAGGCATCACAACAACTTTTCACGAGGCAACAACGTTCAAATGCAATTTGTGTATGAGGAACCGGCTGAACAATTTCCTCATTTAAACACAATGTAGGTGCCGCTACTGGCGCCTGTTTTGTCTGAATGCGCTGAAAAGCTAATCATTTGCATATCACAGGACCTTCTTCCTTTCGTATAAATTTCACGCCTGTAGCATGATACCTTCTTGGTGTAGCAATTTTAATAGCCAGCAGTGTTTTTAAGTAATTAATTAATTACTTTAAACATTTTTATTTAAACTGAAAAAGTAATTAAAGTACAATTTATAGTCATGCTCATAATAAAGTGAATGTTCACTTTTATTTTCACATGTATACATTCAAGGTGTCCTAAAAACAATTATACTGAGGATTTTTCATTCAAAACCCTCAAAAACATTTTAATTTAAGTAAATTAATTAAAGAGCATAATTTGTAAGACAGAAAAGGAATTATGACTCATAATAAGTATCTAAAGTGTTCTCAGTTATTTCAGACAAATTGAATATTCGTTAATAGTTGATAATTAATTTTTTTATTGCCCAAATTTAAATGTCAGATAATTTTTTACATTAAAGAATATAGTTGCAGATGTAATTAAATTACATTCTTTTATGAATATTCTTAGGTATTTACTATATCTTTAAAAAATAACATATATATTTTCATATAATATATACTGATTATTCTTAATAAGATTATACTTACAGCACCTCTCCTGCTGTTGATTTGAGAATAAAACGTACTGATTGTAAGACCAAAAAAGATTTACTAAAAAAATTAAATGTCTCAGTAAAATGTTTTTAAAAAGTTATTTTATTTCTCCGATATATTGAAGTCGCTTATATTATTAGTCGCATATATTTTATATTATTTACTTTTACGGTCAAATTTCTTTATTTGTATTAACTATATGATTCATATATTCTGTTAAGTTAATAATCAAAGTTTCGAAAAAAAGTTTACTTATATAAGAATATAATTGTTTAATTTTGTAATTAATTTTTACTTAAAATCTGTATAATGCTCGTATATAGAATTTTTTTAGCAGTCTATATATATTCTCTTTCAGTTTTTTCTTCATAGGTAAAGCACCTTCAATTTATATGAATATCAACGTGCACTTTCTCTAAAAAAATTCCACTTTTATTTATTTATTCTATTAGATAATTTTCTGTTATATTGAAGGTTAAAAATTTTAATTGATCTGATGAAGCTTCTAAAAATGGGGATTGATATTTAAAACTCTGAACATAATATATTACATTCTATCGAAAAAAACTGTCCATGAATTTATAGTATTCAATTAATGTTATATCCTTTGACACATATATTAAAAATTGAAATTCTTTTAACCAGAAATGATTGTTGCATTTATTTTGAAGGTAACAGTTGTCAAGTACGCATTTAGTGTCTGCCTTAAGTTATTCTTCAGAAGATTTTCAAAAGGGCCGGAAATGTCAAATTTTAAATATTTTTAATTAAAAATTGTCTGAAGTCTTCATACACTTTTACAGTTGTATTAGCTTGGAAGATTTAATGCTTTTAAATTTTATTTGATAAAGCGGGAATAGATTGTCCAAATTCACAATTTTTTAATAATCGTTTAAAATATATACGTAACTTCATGTAATTATACGATAATAAAATTTTTGGAATAAAACTTTCCCGTGCTCTCTAATAGATATCAAGAAACTTTTACCTTCATTACTTTGAATTTATTTCATCTTATTTAAAAAACGCTCGATGAAAAGCGATTTCCCTGAATGAGGGCGAAAACACCCTGCTGTGAAGAAAGTATAACACGCATTTATTCTGCCGGCATAAGATATGAAAAATACAATATAGACAATAGAAATTGATTAAGGAAAACTTCTTTATTGAGTTTAAGTTTTAAAAATAAAAATAATTTTAATCTTAACTTTTTATTTCATTAAAATGAATTGTTTTCAAATTTCAAGAGCGTTTGCTTGCTGCTAAAATATATTTATCATAATAAATGTCACTGTGGTTAAAGCTATAAAAAGATGCTGCAAGTATTATCAGTCAAATGCAGCTCAGGACGCTTAGAAACGTTGAAAGTAAGATAACAGACGGTTTATTCTGTTTGAGCTGCCTTCATTCGCTTATGTCAGCGTGATACATCCATTAAAGTAAAAATCGATTCCCCAAACAATTCATCTCAATGGATATGAGTGACAATGCGATTGCTGAGGTTCCATACCACAAGAAATAAATGGTCCTATTTTGAAATATTCTAAAAAGTTTTCAAGAAGTTTTAAAATAGCAATGCATTGTATGCCTGACGTCCGCATATACAGATGTAAATGAATAGAAATAATAAATCGATTTTGCTAAGAAAGGCATCATGAAATAGACCCATCACAGGCATGCAGCAGGACAATAGGTGAGAAGTGGGCGGATCGTGTGTCAACCATAGGGCATACATCGCTCGTGGCAGCTGAAAAGACCGATGTCCTGTTTTAAATGGATTCCAATTCACTATTACTTTCCTAAGTAAAAACCTAGATTGTAAACTGTTCCAAGGAAAAAAAATAACAGTGCTTTAAATAGATTTAAAATTTGGTTATGAGTAAAATTACAACAGAATAAACAAAGTATTTACCTCAAGATAACGCTTAGATGGTACAAACTTAATTAATTTAGCAAAAAATAACAAGTTTATTCATTTTAAAATGTTGTAATTGATAATTAAAATGAAAAATATGTCTGATCATATTGCAATATGGTTGAGCATTTTTTAAGGGTTTTTCTTTTTATGAGCTGATTTTGGTTTTACTTTCTGTGAGCAAAAACTTCATAAATAAATTTTTTACGTAAAAAATGTTAAGTAGCAGATATTTCACCAAATATAAATCTTTTTTAAATGTTTTTCATTTGAAAAAGTCTTAAATTTGATTTGAGCTTTTATTGTATTAGATTTCTCTATATTCACATAATTCTGAATCTGAAAAGCTATATTACATTCCATATTTATTTCGTAAAATGCTTAAGCTTTCATCTTGTTTATTCTAAGAAATTTTATTATTAATAATTATTTTTAAAATAAGCTAATTTATTCTGTTTGATAAATATATCAGTGTGTAAATATTTATTTTTTTAACAATTGTATATTGGGGATAATAAATCTAAATAATCGGTTAATATATATTGTAATATTTTTCATTAAAATCAAGTACCTTGCTTTAAGTTAAATTTATATTTCAATCAATTAAAGAAAAATGTTTTTAACACTGAATTTTATGTTTTCTAATGTAATTTGTGATTTCAAAAGTCTATAAAAATATACATTAAAATTATTAATGGTAACTTTTATGATAAACTAGAATATCTTTGCAAATGATTGGTAATGTTGTCGTTACAAGTCTAATGAAATACACTATGAAAAATAACAAATTCTATAGATACATTGAGAAAAAAGCAAAAGTATACAATAAAAATAGCACAATCAGTAATAAATGAATGCGAAATATTGATTTTATGAATTTAATATTTTCCTTACATTCCTTACACTTGTAATTTAATATTTTCCATACTTCTTGACAACTAACTAAATTACACAAATGTATACTCATTATATATATATATATATATATATATATATATATATATATATATATATATATATATATATATATATATATATATATATATATATATATATATATATATATATATATATATATATACTTTTAAAATTCGACATGATTCATTTATCTTAATATTTTATAATTAGAATATTTTTTTGTATAAATGTGATAATAGTTAACAGAAAACGAATGCAATATTATAAATGTAGCAATATCCAGTGATTTCCAATAATTTTAAATTCCAATTTCATTTGTCGATTTAAATGAAATTTTTCAAAAATGAAAAAAATTTCTCATTTATGAAAAATATATGTTTTACACTTGTATTTTTCTTTTGTCAATGGAGTATAATATTAATTGAACAGTAATAACAATTTTATTTATAAAATGTTTTAATTTTAGAAATAGTTTTTTTTTTATCATAAACTTGTAATTTTTTATGTAATATGCATACATGTAAAAAAAAAATATGAGAATTTCTGTCTGTACATGGTCGTCAATTCTTGACTTAAAATTCATTAGACAGGCAAAATAATTTAAAAAACTTTAAATCGCATTTTTTGTTATCAGTTTTATAAAAATGTTACTGAAATTATCTTATGCAAAGGGTCGCCGTATACATTAATATTTATTCTTCAAAGTTAACCTTTAAAAAACTTATTTCTAAAATATCATGGATCAAATACATTTGAAACGAACAAAAGGATAAGTAGTGCCATTTTTTTTCATGCATTTATTTACCCGCGTTATGTGGTGCTTATAAATTTAGGGATTTACGTAAAAATAGGATATTTTTATTTTTTAAAAATTTCTGTAAATATCCAATTAAAAAAAATTAAAACACGATTATTTCTTTCTATGAGAATATAATATGATAATAATTAATAGTTCTTATTTAATGAAAACTCGTTTAATTTTAAAATTGATTTCATCTGTAATTTTAATTTGTATTCGTACCGTTAATAAATTGTTACGCTTATTTTAAAATATCAATGACACATTTGAAATCAAACCTTGATATATATTTTAATGAATGTATAATTTAAAATACATTGTTTAGATTTTAAATAATATTGCTTACTTAACTTACACTGCTCACGTGGTTTAAAAACAATTTACTTTTCATTTTGATCTCAAAAGACTAAATGGACTGTTCACAATTGCTGGTTCCATTGCTAATTCAGTAGAAAATAAATAGAAATTTATAAAGCATTTAATTGTCATTATATGAATTTGTGTCCACATTTATAAATTTATAGTTCCAAAAACAAAAATGTAAAAATGTTTAACATTTTTTCTTTTATCAAATATCTAAATAACTGGACAACTAATTTTTACCACACTGTATTTGAATTACTTGATCACAAAAGCAAAAAAAAATTAATAAAATATATTTTACAAAAATCATTAGGATATATATAGCATATTATATTTTGAAAATAAGTGTTTCTGGTCGAAATACCCGGAGGAATTACTTAAATTCTCAACAGGTGGCGTTTCTTACTCTCTGCAGTCAACCGGTTTTTGAAGGAGATCTATTCACGAAGGAGCTCCAATGCTATCATTTCCAATCCAGCCTCCGTGAAGGTAACACTTTACAATATTCGACAGCATCTTTTTTAGAATCCTGAGCGCCTAACCCAGAGAAAATGCTTAAGGCCAGTAACTTTGTTCAAAATTATTTAAAAGGTCCTGTTAGCCGTGACCGATTGCTTGTTGCCGCTCTAAACCTAGAGCATGTCGTTACGATGAACGTTGATGAGAGAAAAAGGATTGATTATTTAAATCTGCCTGATAGGAAAATAGATCTTGAAGCTTATCGTGATGAGTACGAATCTATATTCATACGTTTCAGTATGGAGCATGTTGAGGAATTTAAAAAGCGCCATTTGACAAAATCAAATGATTTACTAGTATTTTTGCATAAATTTTTAAAAATTCAAAACTTTTTGAAAAAAAAGAACTTTAACCTTCTTATATCTAAGGAAGCTTTTATTCTCGCTATAAATCTAATGTTCACGCAAAAAATTACCGATGGAATCTTGATGGTAGAATTTATTAGCTTATTTCGTTGGCGTTTTTGGACTCTTCAATTCCTCATACAAGAACTGAATTCTGATGTTTTGCATTTCATGTTAAAGAGTGTGAAATTATCCGCGAACGAAAGCCGTCCGTATCTCTACAGAGAGATTCAAGATGTGCTGGTTCTCGACATCTGTAATCTTCGAAGCAATTTTCTGCAAATGGGAGTCCTCATACAACATGGTCATTGGTATCTATTTTTCCACCAACAGTTTCTGTTCGAACAGGTGGCATACGAATGGTGGCAGCTTTTCTCTCACTCGTAAGTATTTTTATTTTTCGGTATGAATTCTTTAAGAGATATTGTCTAATAGTTTTTTTAAGTTATTTAAAGTGTAAGCTGTTGTTATGAAAAATTATACTGGTGGATGTTTCTCCATTGTTATAGATCTATTCTAAACTATTTTTCTTTCTGATAATATACAAGCTTTTTTAAAAAATAATGTTATTTAATATAAAAACGATTATAAAAATATTTTTGACTTAACAAAATTTATTTGCTTTAGCTTTTATGTAAAAAGAAAAATTTAAAATGTATAACTTATTAGAATGAATCATACTTTCCAACTCTATACTATATCAATTTATAATTATGCTAAGAAATATCCTTTTGAAATTTTACAGAAAATATCTTTTGATAGTTCTATTGAGTGTTAATAGATAGTGTGATAGTGTTAATTTAAAGAGTTATATTGATATTATTCGATATAATTGGTGTATTAATTAACTATGCTTGCAGATTGCAGTAAAACATAAATTTTTAAATATTTATTGGAAAATTAAAAGTTAAAATCGCAGTTTATATTGAAGAAATATTGAGAGTAAACTAAAATCGTTTATTGAACTTGAATCGATGTCTATTAAGATCAAAATGTTATATCGATTATTTCGCTTGTTACTGCTACTGATTTTCTACAAAAAAATGGAATTTTTTTTTTATGTACATTAAAAAATTGCGTATACATTATAATTTACAAAATGTAATTAAAATATAAACTTTATAGTTTTAGTATATAACGTATTTAAGTTTTGTAACCATGTGGTAATTTTTTTTACTCTAATTACAAAATCTTGATATTATTAAAAAATTTTTATGTTTAATTATATACATTTTGATTAAAAAAACTTATCATTTGTAATGTTAACACTTGTCCAAAACTGCTTTTTCAAATAACAGGAAATTTATAGGAGATATTTTATTAATTATGACGAGCATAATTAAGAGTTTATTCAAAAAATATAAAAATAAGAAAGTTTATATTTTAATTACATTAACAAAATGAGAGTACATATATTTTTAATTTTAACTTAAAACACTTTAAAACAATATTAGAAAACCTAACATTTTAAAAATATTTTTAATTTATACATAAATAAATGTTTGAATCTTATTCGACATTTCTCTAAATGCCAAATAAGATTCAAACATTTATTTATTAAATATTACAGAAGTAAAATACTTAGCAAATATTACAAAAATTGAAAAGTATTTCAGATTTATATACACGTCATATAAACATTTATAGGTGTATAGGATTCACTAAAGTTTTGTTCGTGTTACAATTAACTTTTTACTGAAACAGAAATTGAATTTATTCCATATAAAATATCTTTATACTTATGCACTGCAAATAATATTTTCATTCCTTAGTGAACATTGATTTATTTATGAATGACATATAAAATAAAATATTCAATGAAAATTTTATAATTTTTTATATCTTCACTTTAATTTGAATATGTCTAACTCTAAATATTTTAATCATTAAGATCCTTCCTTTTTGAAATTATATAATAGAAAAAGAATATCATTTATATATAAAAACATTTCCGAATTTCCATGGAAGTTTAGTGGCTAACATTTTACACGTCATATCATGTAAATAAGGATTATTCTGATTGTGATGAAGCCCACCACTGATCCTGAAAGCAGCTTCTGATACATAACCCCCTCTTATTTTTCAGGGCGTAATTATTTCACTGAGACGACTTCCTCTTTGTAAATTAAGGCAGTAAAACAAATCCTAATATAAATATATATTTATTAAATTTTTTTCTGTGTACCCCAATTTTAAAAATACTATATGTTATTTTTTTAAATTTTCAAATAAAGAGGTAGGTTCAAATGCATAGATATTAATGGCAATCCCTGGTTGGCTGTTTGAATATTCAAAAGATAACTTTCAAATAACATTTTCATGTAAAAATATTTTATTGGAATACACAATAGCTTTGTGCTTTGGATCACATGTTCCTTACAGAATTAAAGAAAAATATTTTCGCATCATTTGTATGAAAAACATTTTTTGTTTACTTTAATTTTTTATTTACTATTGTGTTAATTTTTCTATTGTTACTTTTTTTTTACTAAAGTTTATTTATAAATTTCTACCTAAACTTTTGTTTTCATTTATGACCTAAACTTTTATTTTGATTCATGAGATCTTGAATAACAGATTTTATCTCTCTATATCTTACCAAAAATAATACTTTAAGAAACATTAACTATGAATAGTTTTATATTAATATTCAATCAGTCCTCCAAATAATAAATTTTCTATACCTGGAATCTTAATAAGGAATAATTTAAATTTAAAATTAATATGAATTGAAACAAGAAAAATGAATTTTTCTGAACCAGCTATTTTTACTTATTTAATAACATATTTCAGCAAGTAAACTTCTAATTATTTTTAAAACTGGTTTATTTATCATAGGTTCTTCAGTATTCCACGTAATATTCTCAGCTATTTTTACCTGAACAGAATTTATATGGTTCTCATGATGTGCAGCACACTTAATGAAACAAAGTCTGATCTCAGAGATGGCATGTTCACTGTTGTCCAGCAGCTGTGGAGATCGATCCCTCAAGCGTTCATCACGTGCGAGGAGATCAAGTACACTTTGGGGATGTTGCTTCCAATAGAAATGAGAGAAAATGCAGAAGTGTTCCGTTTAAAGTTCAAGGAAGAATTCGGGGACTCATCTTATTCTCCACGAACTCTGAGACATTTGTCTCGTTGCGCAATTCGAAATGCGATCAATGCAAACGGAAAGTTGCCGGAAGGTGTTGATCATTTGCCACTTCCTCCACTTCTGAAAGAGTATTTACTACTGGAAAGATAAAATTTCAAATTGTCTCTCTATTTCTGCATCATGAATCACCGTTAAATTCAAAGACAATGTAAGCAAATGTATTAAATTGTAAAAATATTTCACAATAAGCATTTTCCTTTTCGTAAAATTTTTTTTCGTTATCTTACTTCTGGCTTTTGTTTCCTCAATCTATCTCAGTATGTAAGCCAAATTCCTACATTAATATCAAATTCAAACATTAATTGTATTAAAATGGGTACATGTTTTATAAGTAATACTTAGAGACTTTTTTCTTGAGTAAAATTATTTTTCAATTTGTTTAATTTAGCTCTATTTCTTCAATTTATTTTAATAGCTGTGAAAATAATATGTTCTTTTATCTTAGATTAGAAAATATATGTTCATTTTTACCTGCATTAATATCTGCGAATAAAATTTTATAATTTTCGTGTTCTCTTATATTTATTGAAATCTCTCTTTCTCTGTTCTAGTGTTTGTATTATGAATATATATATATATATATATATATATATATATATATATATATATATATATATATATATATATATATATATATATATATATATATATATATATATATATACGTATAGATAGATAAAAAAGAATATAGCATTTTTTATAAAAATTATGTTTGAATCTAGGGGTTTTCTTTTTGAATATACTTTAATATGCGTTAAATTCAGGTTTCTTATTCACTTTTTAAAATTTTATACATAAAATTGAAAAATGTTATATTAACATTTCCACAATTTTTTGAATACTAATTCAAGTAACAATTAAAATTTTGAATAATGACGTTTGGTGATTCAGTGGAAAAAATATTCACTATAATTTTTTCGATTAAAAGAAACAGTTTTTTTCAATAAAAAATTAATAAGTAAATAAAGTAAAAGAAATAAATAAAAAATCAATATTTTAATATTTACTAATTATTTTTAACAATCTTTTGCCCATAATATAATAATATTATTAATTATGGAAATAAGAAATAACACTTTATTGATCAGAAATTTTTTCTCTCTTTTTTATAGAAAATTAGAATTTTGTAAAATAAGACTAAAACACCTTATAATCGCAACCGCAACGCATATAATTCAAGTTTAGTATTTTAAATAAAGAGAGAGCCAGTGTCTAATTTTGTTTTACCAAGATACAGAATTTTTTAATGCTAAAATTATTCTAAAATATTAGTCTAGAAATAGTATAAGAATTTAAACTAGGGATGTACCAAGCAATTTTTATTCAATAACCAGTTTCTACTGTTATTTGAGCTGATAAAAGTTATGAATAACTGTTATAAAATAACGAATGAAATTGGTGACTTTTGATTGGCTTTAAAATACTGCAAAACTATTCATTTTTAAATAGGAGCAGTTCCATGTCGCCAATCACAAACTGTTATTGGTGATATTGAGATGTAATTGTCGATATTAAACTGTTATATTGGTGATATTGAGATGTATTTGTCGATATTAAACTGTCATTGGCGGTATTGAAGTGTATTAAATAATATTTTATGTGCCAACTCATAGGTTTGCTAATTGGAAAATATTTGAGGAGCACATCATTATCACCAATAACGAGTGTCTAGTTGAGAAATGAAACACACCTAGCTGAGAAGTGAAACATGAAGTTTATTCCTGTAAAATATTAATTTTAGAATAGTGACAGAGAGAGAAAAGGTATTAAGTGTAATTTCTTTTTAACACATAGCAGCCCATTTCAAAAACATCGAAATGTTATAATGCAATATTTTGCTACCATTTAACAGGTCGGTATTAAAATAATAAATTGTTATCAAGTAACTCTACTTTAAATATTGCTGTTATCGAATATGTTACTGATATTTATTTATTTATATATATATTCAGGTACTTACGTATTAAGGACACCATGCCATCTTCGGGGATAACTTGCCAATTTGGCAACCCCAATGTCGCACGCATCTAAGGCGCTGAATTGGCAACCATGTGCTTCTTTTTCAAATTTCCCTGCTTGCCACTTTTCTCAGACTAACTGTTCTTTGAAAATGGTATGATCAAATATTAAAATGCGAATCTGGGATTTACCGAAAAAGACGCCGTTACACTTTTACAGAAAATTTAACGTTTTACCAGACGTTAGGAAATGTACCAACTCTTACCGATAAAGCTTTATTCTGGAAAACAGATTTTTCGGGAGTGAAAATTTGTAACTTGTGATCAATGCGCGGGAATAAGAAGTGGTTATTGTTTAGAGGGAAGCCATACCCCGTTTTTAATGGCAGTAAGATTCATGTATTGCTGGTGTAAAGAATTAACAACAGTCAAATTTTGTGACGGAGAACTTAATTTAGCAAACAAAACAGTCATAGACTGGAATAATTATGAAAGAGATTTGTGTTCTCCACACATAGAATACAAAGAAATAAATAAAATAGGTGAACCTGGCCGCATTGTGGAAATAGATGAAAGCTTGTTCGCAAAAGGGAAAAATTATATATAAAACGAGCTTTGTTTAGCTTTCAATTTTTTTATACAATCATAATAAAATTTGTAAATATTTTAATGAGAAAACTAATTATTAAATTGTTAAATAGTTATATTCAAGAATCATCTGATTTTAATTTTTATTTTAAATTTCCTTATACAAAAAGTTTGAAGTTTAGAAGAATTAATATTGTAAGGAAAAAATTACAAAGACATACCACCAAATTAAAAGTTTATATTTTATTTAACTAATTTTTGAAACATTGATATTTCATATTAAATAAAAAATAAATTAGATCAAATAAGAATTTGTATTCAAAAATAGATTTTTTTTAAAGCTTAGTACTTAAGCGGATGAGCCTTTCACTTATAATGCTCCCAGCTTTGGAAAAGAGACGTTCATATGGCAATGATGTACCTGTCCTACTGCAATGTTCCTGGACATTCAATGCCCAGGTGAGAAAAAAATGCCTGTTTTGATTCCACCACTGGAGGGGATCCTTATTTCTTGGTAGAAACGGAGCTTCCAAAGTTCGATTGATTTTTAATATTGCAGCTAAATAGGAATTAAATGCCTAAAAAAAAAGCCTTATAAATTTATATCATAAGCTTTTATTTATTGATTATAAATGCGATTAATTCTTTTCAGGGTTTGTTCATATAATATTATTACTTACTGTCCACTATTAGTGAAAATGCACATTTTATTATACTGAAATTTACTTATAGGAAAATTTATTGTTATGATTAATGGTTGTTATTTATCAATATTTATGAGCAAAGAAATTGTTATATAATTTATTTGAGAAATGTGTTTTATAAAACCAAATTTAAAGGCAATATTTTAAGAAACTAAAGGTTTCTTTTTTTTAATCCTAATGCAGTTTTAGCAAACATATGAAGTGAATAAAGACATTTGTCAAAATTAATTTAAATAATACAAAGAAATATTTAATTTAATTTTGGCAAATGCTCTTAAATTTGACTGAGTAATTCATTAAAATAAATGCTTAACACAACAGGAGTATTCGATTTAATAAAAATAAGAACGTGAAATAAAATTTTCAAAACAATGAGAATGCTTGATAGGTTGTGAATAAGTAACAATATCTTTTATCATATGTCATTACGTGAACAAGGTAATATAAACTGTACCTAAATATGAAATATAAACAATATATATAACTCCCATTAGTCACATCACTTGAATGTGTATTTAGTAATCGTGAAATAGTTTGAATAAAAGATACTGGTGATGCATTTGAATATTGTATGTTGAAAAACATCCTATTAGCAAATATCATGATTACAAATTTACAACAAAATGTAAATATTTGTGACAAGTTTACATATAATACTTTTCTAATTTTGGAGAATAATTTAAAATAAGTTTAATTTTAAAAAAAGATTTCAATTTATTTTAAATACTTATATTTTTACAAACATATAGCGATACATCAAATTATATTGAATCATACTCTCTGTTTGTTTTATTTATAAAACTATACCTTTTGATTTTGGAAAATATGAGAAAAATTAAATAATCATAAATACCTTGAGGTCGCAGATTTTGGAGGGAAATCATTTCGTTAAAATCATCACATGCTGACATCCAGTATTTTTTTTTCTTTTTAATTGTAGTTTCAATGTCTCTCAGTACTGACTGCCTGTGAACTTGCTGGGGCATTTCACTTGTTTAGTGTTAAATCAGTTAAATATTTTTAAGGGATTCCATTTGGGAATGGGAAGATGTACCTAGATTTTTATTTCGAGGATCAAGCAGTGCACATAAGCCAATTGTGTGACTTTTTCAATGCTTCCTAGTCTTTCCATCAAACCTTCATTTAAATCTCGGACAACATATTTGAACACAGTGTGAATTTTTTCACTTTTCAGTTTTTCACAAACTGATAGTAAATTATTTATTATTATGGGTTGCTCACTTGCCATTAATTGTTTCTCAACACTTGACTTCTTCGTTACTTCTTTGAATGACTTCAAAATTAAAACGATTAATCTAATGTTTAACCATTCTGAATCAGATAAAACTGATAAATTCTAACCTTTAAATGCTGCTGTCGTTATTTTGGATTCTTTTAATTCAAAAAAACTTTCACACATGTAAAATGTAGAATTCCATCGCGTTGAAAGGTCATGAATTTATTTTTTAAATACTGTAACTATTGATTTTTTTTCCAAAATGAATTAATTTATTATTTGCTGAGGAACTTCTCTTAAAAAAAGGTACGATTGATTGTTTTTATTTTTTCCTGTAATTCAGATAAGTTTTTAAGGCATTTTTCACAATAAAATTTAAGTTGTATGCAACGTAACAAAAGTGCTTCTAGCCTAATTTTGTAACTGCACACTTCATATTATCAGTAATATCGGTAAAGCTTTGCAATACCTAAGCTGACAAATCATATTTGTCTGTCAGATCTTTCATTATGACTGAAATGTTCTCACTCGTGTAAGCTGCAGAAATCTCCCTGCAGCCTATTAGAAGAGATAAACAAAGGTTGCAGGGCTTAAATTTTTACAAATGATTTCTAAATGGAAGAAAAAAAAAAGACTACTTGGTAAATTGCTGCTTGTATTTAGCTCGTAAATAAAAACTTTGAAACCTTCATTTTCAACTATCGAAAATAGTTGAAAGACGTTTGAAAACAATTTTAATAATTTTTCGTATCAATTTTGCGTATTTGAGCAGAAGATATTTTCTTAGGAATATATTCACTAATCGAATGACTTCTGCAACAATTTTGAAAAGGATCAGCGACGTTGACTGAAGCAGAATTCTCCGATGCATACGCAGGAAGAGAACTGAAAGTGACTCCAGTTCCAGATGCTTTATTTAGAGATTGTTTTTCAGGGTTTTCAGTCACACGTCCAGCTTCTAAAACTAATAAATCAGTTGAAACATTTTTTTTTTCAAACGAAATTTCGAATTACTTATTGATCATTTATATGAAAATTTTCTACCACAAATATTACATTTAGCAATTTTCAAAAGGCTGTTTACTTCCGTGAAGGATACCAAAGTGGGCTATGACAGCGATTCACAATTCTTCTAAGTTATGATGATATTGACAAGCACAGAGCAAATTTGAAACACCATAAAATAAAAACTGTAATAAATGAAAAAATTTGAATGAAATTAGATAGAAAAATTTAAATATGATACTAAAAATAATAAAGAATAATGAATAACTTCAGACACATACATTTGTGGCACACAAGGGCCTACTATTTGCATACAAGTTGCCAAGGGTATGGGCATAACTCTGCAATATGTCATTTAAAACCAAACTGCGTGAAGTGTGGTGAAAAACGCACAACTAAGGATTGCCCCCATAAAAAATAGATTCCCCGAAATGTTGTAACTGTGGCAATTCACATACCGCCTCATACGCACGCTGCCATGCGTATCCAGTTAATAAAAACAAAAGATCACAACCTGCAATTACAAAATGTGCATATTCAATAAAAAAAATTTTTCCTTTGCACAGGCTACTGCACAAAATATTACACCACAGCCCCAAAGCAACACTATTCTTAATTCCAACCTACCAAACGTAGGACAAATTGTAAACATTCATACCATTCTTCAACTGTTTAAAGAAATTAATATAATATTTAAAGCTTATCCTGCACTGTTACATGCAGTACCTCTTCTAGAGAAGACCATCCATCCAACAGATAAAGTGAGCATTTTATTAAAAGCTCTTAGTTTAAATGATACTAACAATGATAATTAAAAAAATCGAAAATATGAAAATTATGGTATAGAACGCAAATGTTTTGCACAATAAACTGCTGGTATTTAAAACATTTATAACAAAAAACAATCCTGATATTATTCTACTTTAGGAGACCCACCTTGTTAAGACACATAACCTCAATGTACCTAACTATAATATCTACAGAAACGACCGCACCGTTCGCCTTGGTGGTGCGGCCATTATAATTAAAACAAAGATCAACCATACACATATTCCCACACTTAAATTGCACATTGCTGAAGCGACAATTATAAAACTACACTTCTCGGACAGCTCTGATATTACAGTGGCATCAATCTACATCTACCCCACCTCCAATTCATCACTTCTGTCTGTTGACATTGAAAACCAAGCAGCACTCACTTTTAAGATCATCCTCCCTGGGGACCTCAATTCTAAACACCAGAACTAGGGTTGCAATTATGCAAACAGTACTGGAAAATTCCTAAACTCCCTTATAAACAATACCGACTAAACCCAATCATTCCGGCCCTACACATGCAAATTATATAGATCTAATGCTCTCCAGGGGTATCCAACCTCCCATGAAATTACA
Source organism: Latrodectus elegans (assembly GCA_030067965.1). Taxonomy (NCBI): domain Eukaryota; kingdom Metazoa; phylum Arthropoda; class Arachnida; order Araneae; family Theridiidae; genus Latrodectus; species Latrodectus elegans. The sequence goes on from CM057816.1 coordinate 12,682,017, forward strand.
AACAATCGAGATCCGATCACTACCCAGAGCTAATTTGCTTCAGCAAAAATAATCAGCAAGAAAGTGTTTTCCAATTGTGGCAGGTTTTGTGCCAATCACTTTAACTGTTTAATTCGAGATAAAGCCTTTCAATTAACTGATGACCCATCCCAACTTAAAGAAAATGTTAATAATTTTACTTCTATTATAAATGCTGATCTCAATCGCAGTAAATTCACCAAAATGAATAATCAAATAGAATACTTGCCGGACAATATAATTGATTTAATTAAAAAACGAAATAAATTAAGGAAAATTCATTAAAGAACCAGATCTCCAGTGATTAACAATCAAATTAATGCCTTAAAGCGAATAATCAAAAATAAAATAGCCTTACATAACCATGTGACTCATGTAATGCATACCTCACTAATCTCAATGTGGAGGATGGATCTTTCTGGAGACCAGCTAATAAAAGGAGAAAATACAAGGAGAGTGTCGCTCCCACTCATAGAGGGCGCCAAAGTAGCACTCACAAATTTTGAAAAAGCGAGATGTTTGGCGAACAGTCTTGAAAAACAATTTCAACCAAACAACTTCAGTAACCCACAAAATGACCAGCAAATCTTAAACGCAGTAACTAATTTCCTGACTACAACATTAATAATCATTCTTTCATTGAAACACCTGCTTCAGAAATTGAAGCAATTATTAAGCAATTCAAACCCAAAACAAGTCCCGGTCATGATAATATCAACAACAAGATTATGAAACAGCTCCCTATTAGAGCAATTTGCTGCCTGTCTGCAATCAACAGTATACTGAAAACAAGCCATTTTCCAAAAGTGTGGATAAGGGCAGTTATCATTCCGCTCCACAAGAAGGGTAAAAGCAAAAATCACCCATCCAATTTTAGACTGATTTCTCTTTTGCCGACTATGGCCAAGATTGCCGAAAAAATTATTCTTAATAAATTACTGGCCTTTGATGAGGCCAACAAAATTATTATTCCTCATCAATTTGGCCTCCGTAAAAAACTTTCTACTACCCACCAACTACTCAGAGTAGTAGAAAAAAATTTCAAAAGGAATCGCATACAAAAATTCCACTTGAGGTATATTCATTGATATAGAAAAAGCGTTCGATAAAGTTTGGCATCCTGGTCTAATTTACAAACTAATTAAATTCCATTTCCCCATCCAATTAATTAATTAATAACTACCTCTCCAACCGCACTTTTACTGTTAGAGTAGGAAAAGATATCTCTCTGGATCGACCCATTCTTGCAGGCGTACCGCAAGGATTCATGCTGGGTCCTCTCTTATTTGACATCTATATAAATGATATTCCGCAACACCGAAATACTATGCTTTGCTTGTTCGCGGATGATATTGCCGTTTTGTCCACAAACTCTCTCTACTGGAAAATCCATGCTACCCTTACTGAACACCTCATGGCCTTTGAAGAGTGGCTTAATAAGTGGAAAATTAAAATAAATCCAATCAAATCCACTGCTGTCATTTTTACAACGAAACGTACTATACCCCCCCCCCCCAGATTCAACTAAGCGGTTTTTCGGTCCCCTGGTCAAATAAAGTCGAGTACAACGGTCTTACGTTAGATAAAAAAAAAACTTACCTGGAAAGCCCATATTAATAAAATCAAGAATAAATTTATTTCTGCCAAAACTTCACTTTACCCCTTAATTGAATGCAAATCACAGATCTCCATGGCTAACAAGCTATTGATTTATAAATCATACCTTCGCCCTATTATCACTTATGCAGCCCCAATCTGGGGTAGTGCTGCGGAAACGAACCTGAAACCTCTTGAGTATCAGCAAAGTAAATTTGTTAGTCTCATCACTCAATCAGATTTCTACATCAGAAACAATTTGGGTGTCCTTCCCCTATCAAGATACGTCCATTTCCTTGCTTTTCGCTTTTACAACAGACTTTATGAGATTGATAACTCTGAAATTCAAACAATTGAAAAAAACAGTTCCTATGAACTTTCCAATTTCAACAGATCAAGAGTGGTTCTGCGGGATAAACCGCATACAAACTTATCTATTCGCATCCTAAAAAGTAGAATTAAATAATTTCTTCTTATACTTAAAAAAAAATATATTTATATATAAAAAATTTTATTTATATATATGCATATTTTTATATATATGTATAAATAATAGCAAAAAATATCTTTTTTTCTTAATATAGTTATATTAATACTATGTATATAAACTGTAATTTAAAAATATTTTCTTGAACTCTTGTTTGTAATGTGTATTCAAATTTTTCTTTTTTATGTTTAGTCAATCTCATGCAAAGAACTCTTGTTGGGAGCACTTGAACCTAAACAAAATATTTTCTTAAATTTTTCGTTTAAAAAATCTTATGTTTTGAAATTATTATGTTAATCTCAACTAAAGTTAGGTGTAGATTAGGAATAGAAGGTACATGGCCTTTTTGGCTAGAAACCTAACAAACACTAGATCCATTCATCTTCGTGTATAGAAGTTTTTCCCCCAACATCTGGAACTACAGTCACCTCCAAATCCCGCTTCTGAGGTCACTTTTCGACTCATTTCCGGCCACTGCACCGATTTGAATCAGAAAATGTGAAGAGGCAATAAATTCTTCAAATATATCAGGTCCACTCACCTGGTGATTCCAATTTAATTTGACGAATTATATTTGTCATGATGGACTTAATGGCCCTTCACAAATCCTGTTTGCAGTTCCCATATAATACCCTAATCACAACTTTATGATTATCTTTGGTACAGGATACTTCCTAGGATTCAAACAGGGAAGAATCAATCTCTTTCACAGCAGCAGCAATGGGTGTAGTATTCCATTGAAAGTATGGAATTATCTGTATATATATATATATATATATATATATATATATATATATATATATATATATATATATATATATATATATATATATATATATATATATATATATATATATATATATATATATATATATATATATATATATATATATATATATATATATATATATGTAGAGGAGTATACAGGGTCTCCTTCTATTTGCCATGATAATATTCTCCACTCTTCTTGAAAAGTCCTTTTTTAATCCTATATTTGGTGTTTGATCAAGTAATTTAGAGCAGTGTTTAATTGTTAAATTATCCGCTATTATTGAGGATTTAGCCTCAAATTTCTAAACAGGACTTTTACTTTCATGCACATTCGTTACCTTAAAAGTAATGATAAAATAGTTTGTTGCTGAATGGAATGATTGTATAAAATGCGAATCGAATTTCATAAAAAAGTTGCAACCTACAATTAACAAGGATATGTATTGTTTTGTTAAATAAAAATTGGCAATATACAATAATTTTTATGTATTTTAATGTATAAAATTTTTATGCAAGTTTTATAAATAAATTTAAAGCTTCTGAATGAAATCTCATTTAGTGCAGTATTGAAAAAATTATTATATTATTGATATCTACTTTAGACGGAATCTTATGATGTTTCACATTTAATTAAGTTATGAAAAGAAAAATGAAATAAATACAATTAAGAATAAAACAGTATTAAATAAAATATTAATGCCCATTATATTTACACACACACACACATATATATATATATATTAATATTTATTCTTAAAAAGGAAATTCATTTTTGTATGGTTTTAAATATGACAGCAATATTGAAATATAGATCTGTGTGAATAAATAATAAAGAATTTGTCGATACTTTTTTTCAGTAAAACTATTGTGCTTCTATTTTCTTAAAATATATATTTATATCTTCTACTATGCATGTAAATATTTATATGAAAATATTCTAAACGTCGTTATAGAAATAGATTTAAAATTTTCTTATGATTTTCTTTCTTTTTTCGAAGTAAATTGTTTTAATATAATATCTAATATTTTCTTTTCTACTCTCAAACTATTATAAAATTAATTTCATTGATTTTTCCTCTAAGAGGAAACATTTTATGTCACATAAAACATATTATGCAACCCATTTAAATAATTTGATTAATATATCAAAATATCAGGCTAAATGGGAATAAGTGGTGTGTACGCAGAAAATACAATATAAAGCACACAATTGCTACAACTTTAATGTTTTAATTATAGATAACTATATTATATTTATAAATATACGTGTATAAATATATAGATAGATATAAAATTTATAAAATTTGCTATTTATAAAAAAAATAATAACGACATAAATATCATTGTTTTCAATTACATATAAATTTTTCTTACCATTCTAAGATTATTATTGGATTTTGATGTATTTTTGAGTGCATATAAATTCATCAGTATTCAATGGATGATCACTACAAGTGTAAAAACACACCAAACTACTTGAAGTATAAAAAATTTTCATAATTTTAATTAATTTTTCAAATTAAATTGAAATTTATACCTTATACATACAGGTGAAACAAAGAATCTTCAACATTCAAATTATTCTATTTTTGATGAAGATGTGAATATTAAATAAGGAAATAACATGTAAAGAAAATTATAATTTACTTTTTCTTATTTGATTCAAGTACAGACAAAAGGAAGAAAAATCAAGAATAAATATATATAATTATGAACTCTTTTTATTGAGTAGATATTTTCAAAAGAAAATATAAATACATTAACTGTTATTAAATTATTTTTAATTTTAATTAAAAACTCTTAAAATTTTTTTCATAATTGAGCTCTTTTAATAAGCTTTGGATGCAGTAGAAATTTTAATTTAAAAATCAAGACAGCATAATTATTTTTTTTATTTAGTGTATATACTACCTGATTTTGCGTTTTACATTCTATTAGTACACACCCATTGATAAAAAAATAATTGAAACATCTAATAATGTATAGAATTTTTACTCACGCAATCGAGATCCTTTAACTCATATTTTGTTATATTTATGAAAATATATCAAAACTAAGTTGCTGTATTTTTTCAAAGACAGAGAGCACATGTATATGCGTCCAGTTTTATATATTAGTTTATTGATACATCTTTTATAATAAAATAAACAATTCCATTTCTAATAATACATAGAGCTTATGCATGAAATCATGAGGAATTTATTAACACTTTTTTTTATATTTATGATAAGATGACAATACTACATGGATGTATTTTTGAAAGAAAGTGATCTTTCGCACACATTTGATAACTCATTCATTTTATACCAGAAAATACAGTTGCTAACCAGATGGATTTACATCTCCAAGCTAATAAATTTTAACCAAAATCTGTTCTTGATTCCTCTACGGGTGGCCTGCCAGGTATGGGGGGGGGGTCTTCTGGTTGGTTCCTGCTTCAAAATCTTGAAAACGCCTCTCTGCTGCTTCTATCTAACTGATAGGGCCCAATTCAGTCACTTTTAGATATTCTTGAGAAATAACTGTCAGGCACTTCTTTAGCATATCTTCATTGTCAGTAAAACTGAAGACTTACCATTGCTTCTCCATCATAGTTCCGTCTTCAATTGAACGACTTGATTAACATTTTTATAAAATGGCGTAGTGAAAAGGGGTGACGGAGTCTATCATGCCCCGGGCACCGCTTAGAGAGGGGTGTAAAATATTAGTTATGAAAATATTGTTCAGACTTTTTTTTTTAATTTCAATATCAACTTTATTCGCAGAAATAAATTTTTAATTTAATAATTATTTTCTCCTGTTGAAGAGCTTACCATAAATGAAAATGTTCTCATTTTTACATTTCAAAATCAATTAGTTAATATAGTTTAGTTTGTATTAAAAAGTGAGCTGTTTTAATCGTGTTTTCCTTTTTTTTTTTTTTTTTCTCCCTTTTTTTTTTTTTTTTTTTTTTTTTTTTTTTTTACAGTTTTTTATTTAGTTTTAAGTTGTTTACCAAATAATATGTGTTTATTTTATATATATTGATTTACGAATCAATTATTTAGGGAGATTCCATTAAATTAAGCTGCTGATCTAATCAGTAATTGATTTGACTTAAGCAAGATTCACTATGTTCTTAGAATTCTAATTTTTTACAGGATGTCTAAATGTCTAAATCAAGTTGCATACATATGAAAATTTGTAACATTGATTAAGAAAATAAATATTTTCTACTCAAAATACAAATGAATATTGGACCAACTTACAGATACATCATTAGGAACTCGCATGATGTTATTTATCATTTAGGAATTCAAAAAAAATTTCTAGAAATTTTGTTGTTAAAAAATATTATTTGACATGATAACCATTTTTTATAGTTATTATAAAACATTTTATTTAATAAACAATATTTTCTTTTATAAATAAAAAATATGGAAGTTTTCATCTCACTTTGACTAAAATAAAATCAAAAAATCACTCTCCAAAAAGACAATTTTATAAAACTGAAATATTATTAATAAAAACTTGACAAACTATAATTCAAACACTAGTGAAAATTTTTCTTTAAAGGTTCTTAAAATTAGCTTTTTATAATAATCAATGAGAAAGGTATAAAACTCATAAAAAATTTCATTTCAAATAAAATGAATAGATGTATGTATAAAGTATTTCCTTTCTCAATTTTTAATAATTTACTTTCATAATTCCAATAATTATTGTAAATACAGGGTGAAAACTTTATCCGACAAAAGAAGATTGTATTAAACTAAAAAAATTGAATTTATTTTCAAAATACTAATTTTATTTAATTTGTTATTTAGGTACAACATATTTATTTATTTGTTACTTAGATACATACTTAAGTGTTTTCAAAATGACCCCCTTGAGCATCGATACAGAGTCCTAAACGTCGCATAAAATTTTCTGCAATGGGCCGTAGTTCATCAGGCGTTAATTTAGCCCATTCCTTTTTAAGAGAAGTCTTTAGGGATTCCAAATTTCCCTGTGGCTTAGAGCATACTCTTGATTGCAGAATAGACCAAACACTATAGGTCATTGGTTTTAAGTCAGGTGAATATTTAGGCCACATTCCTACAGGTATGAAATCTTGAGAATATTCTTGACACCAGATTTGCTTTGCTTTTGCTCTATGAGAAGGGGAAGATTCTTGTTGAAGTGTCCAGATGCTGCTTTCAAAATGTTTTTGGGCCCAATAAAGTAAAACCGACCATAAAATCTCATTACAATTCACAGTCTTGCTCATTTTGACACCTTGATCATTGAAAACCAAAGGAGTTTTTCCAGATTCACGAATGCCTCCCCAAACCATAACTGACAGTGGTTTTTGCCGACATTCTACTCTTGTGGAAGTTCCAGGATAATCAGATGACCATTAACGGTCATTTTTTGGATTATAGCATTGTTCAATTGTGAAAAGATTTTCGTCCGTGAAGATGAAATTCTACCATGCTCCTTTTGCAGACTTTCGAAGGAGAACTTGACATCTTTGGAACCGAGTACGCTTATTTTGCTCAGTTAGTTTCTGTATTTTTCGAAGTTTATATGGATTAAGTCCAAGTTCTTCTTTTGCGATTTGTGTAACTGATTTTCTATTAACCCCTATTTCTTTAGCTATTTTTCTCATTGAGTTTCTTGGATTTCAGTTACTTCGTTTCTTGATAATTTTGCGAATTTAATTTGTATTCACATTTATTTTTTTGGTTTTCGGGGTCTATTACCATCATGGCCAAGCTCCGAGAATCGTTTTATAGTAAGTGATACCGTTTGTCTGCGGATATTCAGCTTTTTGGCAATCTGAATTTGCTTTAATCCAGTCTCAAATAAACAAAAATAATTTGTCGTCATTAGTTTGGCATATTTATTTCAAACAAGAAAATAATAACTACCTATTTGTTTTACTAACATTACGATCTCTTAAGGAAATGAAGTTATTATAAAAAGTAGTGCACATGAACTAAACCAATCAAAAGCAGTACAATTTTGTCAACAGTATAAAGCTGTCACCCTATATATAAGTTACGCCATATTCTAATCACTGAAATTTTGAATAGACAACAAGTATATAATAATGGAATTATAGTACCAAGAATTTTGTCAGGTAAATAAACTATATCTCAGAGTTTATTCTTTTGTAGAGATCCTAAATTATAAATTCTTGAAACTACCATGGCTGTGTTCAATGAAATCCGAGAAAAATATAACAAGCATTTAAATATATTATTATATATACATTCGGTATAGATTAGGGCTTCAGTATAGCTAAATGTGCATGATATAGTCAATCTGTAGAAAACTTCCTTTTAGAGAATAATATTCATTATGAATAATTAATGTTGCATAAAAAATTCTAATGATTTTGATTTTGAAATTTTCACTTGCTGATTAAATTAACTTCATTTCACCCCCGTCCGTATCAAATAAAGAAGGGACTCGACAACGTTAAAAAAAAAAAAAAAAAACTAATAATGTTAGAAGAATCAAATTACTTAAAGATATTGATTTTTATATACATTTCATTAACTAAAAATCATTAAATGTATCAGAAAAATAAGGAGTATAAAACATAAGTGAAAAATGTTATTGAGACTTAAAACTTCTGGGAGAAAATATTGTACATCGCCTCAGAGAAAAGAAAAAAGCTGTTTTTACCACAAGCTTTGTTGAAACCTTTTAGTCTACTGTCGCGTTACACTGGCAAAAAATTTCACGTAAAATGTATTTCGTATCAGTGGTCCTCTTTGCACAAAAATGTATGTGTTCAGCAACAGACTGACCCCAACCAGAAGAGAATTCTTTTTTTCAAGATAGCACTGCAATATTTAATAAAGAGAATTGTGTTCCTGGAATCGAAATACGATACAACGCTGGATATAGAAAAGTAATTATCTCCAAATGCTAGAAAAATTCATAATTTCTTTTTACTTTAACTATTTACCCGGTTATAATATCATTTCGCACTCACAAATTTTCATCTTTAGTGTTATTTCTTTAAAAACTTCGTTTGAAATGTTTACTTTTAAGTAAAATTTCTGTCTATAACTTATTCTTTAACATTTTGCTTATTAGGCAGAGTTTTTAGCCATTACGAATATTTAGTAACAAGCATGTGTAGTTTTGAAATTTAAAATCAAATTGCTTATTTAAAATTATTTTAAATCAAAACATTTTAAAATTTAAATATTTTTGTAATTTGATTTGTGATTGTAATTTTTGACTTGTGTTGCCTGTATAATAATACATTATGTTGAAAAATTCTTTTTTGGAAAGCTAAGCAATCAAATGCATTAAATATTTTTAAAAAATATTAAATATTTCTTGATCATTAATTTTTAAATAACTATATATTTCAGTTTATGTAATGAAAGCATGTTTTTCTTAGAAATAATTTTAAGGAATATATTGAAATAAGGCAAAACTATATATATATATATATATATATATATGTATGTATGTATGTATATGTATGTATGTATGTATATGTATGTATGTATGTATATGTATGTATGTATATGTATGTATGTATGTATGTATGTATATGTATGTATGTATGTATATATGCACTGCGTAAAAATACTAGAAAAACAGTGTTTTTTTGACAATTAATATCAATTATTTTATTTTAGCAAAAATTAAAAAACAGGTATGACTTATATTAATAATAAAATTAGCATAAATAATTAATCAAAGAATTACACTCAAAAAATGCCCATTGAATGGGAAGATGGTTCCATTTGTCCAATATACAAGAAGGGCGACAAGATAGACTGTAAGAACTATAGAGAAATTACTCGCTTGAAGACATCGTACAAACTCTTTTCAAACATCCTGGCTGAAAGACTTACTATTTGTACTAACAACATAATTGGAGAATACCAATGTGGGTTCCAAAAGGGAAGATCAACGATTGTTTAAATACACAGCTTTAGACAAATACTGGAAAAGACCAGAGAATATTATATGGATACCTTTCACCTTTCCATGGATTTTAAAACAGATTACGATAGTATTATTTGAGACAAACTGTTTCAGGCAATTCTAGCGATAGGAATCCCTAAAAAACTGGTTAACCTCATAAGAATGACTCTAAACAGAATTAAATGTAGGGTAAAACTGGGATCAGACTCATCGGATACATTTTATACCGAGAAGGTATTGAAACAAGGAGATTCCTTGTCATGTCATCTGTTTAATCTAGCGCTGGAGAAAGTAATTCGAGACTCTGGCATACAAACTCGGAAAACAATTTTTGTTAAATCCATTCAACTGTTAGCATTTGCAGATGACACTGATATAGTGGGAAGAACTAGGGCTGCTGTTGTTGAGGCTTTCAGTGCACTCGAAACAGCAGCAAAAAACTTAGGATTGACAGTTAATAAAGAAAAAACTGAATTCATGGTGGTAACTAACGAAATGATTAATCTACAACCATTAAAAATTAACGAATTCCAGTTTGAGCAAGTGGACCAATTTAAATACCGAGATGCAACTGTGAATACTAATAATGACATTAAAATCGAGATCAAAAACAGAATCCAGATGGCTAACAGATGCTACTTCGGATTACGAAATCAGTTTAAATCTAAATACATAAGTAACAAAACAAAAATACAGCTATATGACACTGATAAGACCAATTGTTGTATATGGCAGCTAATGCTGGACAATTAACAGAGACGATGAGATGAAACTTATGACTTTTGAGAGAAAAATCTTGAGAAAGATCTTTGGAGCAGTAAAAGATAATGGTATGTGGAGAATACGGTACAGCCATGAGCTCCAATTGAAATACAGGGAACCCAACATAGTTAAAATAATCAAGATTTCACAGATAAGGTGGTTGAGACACGTATTCCGATATGACAATGAAAACCCTGTCAGGCAAATAATTTTTAAAACTCCAGAGGGAAACAGGAAGAGAGGAAGACCAAGAACTAGATGGATAGATAAAGTGGAAGAATGGCTAAGGGACGTAGGAGTCAATAATTGGAAAGTCATTGCTAGTGATAGATCAAGATGGCATAAGCTGACTGAGACAGCCTTGGCCAGCAATCGGCAGTAGCGCTTGGGAAGAAGAAGAAGAAGCATAAATAATTTATGATGTGTAAAAAAAGTAGAAGGACACTTTCTAATATATTTAATTTAGTGAGTTGTTCCTAAGGAAAATAGTGATTTTGTAGTTTGTTTTATCCTTTTGTGTCAAAAAATCTAATTTGTTTAAAAGTTACGCTGTTTCTCCGTTCTCAGAAATGTCTAAAGGAATACCTTTGAACGATTTTCGAAAAGGCCAAATTTCCGCAAATCAAAATGATGGTAAAGGTGTCAGAGAGATTGTTCGATTGTTGCAGGTGAGCCCCAATACAGTTTCAAACTTTATCAAATATCCTTATAAAAATGGAAAGAAAAAGAAGACTGGTAGGCCGGAAAATTTAACCCCAAGTGAAGAAAGGAAACTTGCTCGTGTGCTTAAGAAAAACAAAGGAAGTGTTTCAAAAGCCAGAAATCAAGCAGGACTTAATCATGTGACGAAACAAACAGTTTACAACTATATTAAAAGATCTCAAAAATTCGTTGTCGAAAAACGTAAACATCATCCTAAGTGGACACAAGCTCACACTGATAACCGCTTAGCGTGGGCTAAGGAGCACATGTCCTGGACTACAGAATGGACTTCTTCCTATGAAAAGAAATTTATCTCAGATGGTCTAGATGGATATTAGCAGTACCGGCATTGTCTGGAGTATGAAGACGAATACTGTTTAACACGACAAATGGGAGGAGGGATGTTAATAGTTTGGTTGGCTGTTGAATACGGAGGAGAAAAAAGTCTAATTTTCTTAAATGTTAGACAAAATCATACAGACTACATTCAAGTGCTGAGTTCCGAGCTTCTTCCTTATGACTCGGACTTGGGGGATTCGTGTGGAAGTTTCAGCAAGACGGAGATTCTAATATATATAGTAAATAATAAACTAATATATATATATTCCAGCTTTAACTGTAAATGCACAAAATAATTCAATATAATCAATATAATTAATAAATTGCAAAAGTTTGGTTTTTAAAATTTTCTATAAATTGCTAAAAATTTTATACACTTAATATTAAGTTCATATATAACTATCTCATTTAGAAAAGTTCCCTATTTGAAAAAAAAATTCTGCTAAGAATAATTTGGTTTTAGTAGTGGCACATATTAATGTGTAAGCACAACACTAATTGTATGCACAAGGATATATAATTTATATACAGTCAATTGATTCGGAAGAAGTTGTTTGATAACTATATTGTGTAATCAAACTTTAATTTGTAATTAATTCCACTTGTACAATGTTCAAAATATAAACTAACTGTATAAAAGTATATTATAATTAGTTACATGTAAGAATAGGGCAAATTTAAATTTTTCTAAATAGAAAAGAAATTGTTAACTTTAGCATAAGCAAAATCTGTAAGCGAAGATTATCCTTTGACATGTATCTTTAGGAATTTATCAACAGATATGCACATGGAATATGTATGCAGATGATTTTATCGAAAATAATACAATAAAATATAATATTATAAAACATAATTTGGTAACTTACCTTTAAGTATTTCTATCAGCGAAATCAAATGTAACAAAAATGGTCCTTCTATTTAAATAAAAAGAAGTAAACACAGAATTTTTTTTCAGACATAGAAGTAGCACAGCAACTGTAGCATTCAAATATGGCGATGGACGAAAAGCTTAACACCCGTCGCATGATGTCACATGTGTGACTCGGAAGTATATTCAGGCTTATTTCTCTTTTTAGGCTTTGACTGTACTCTCCGCAGAACAACACAGTGACACTTTCCGAGACTGTTTCTTGAGTGAGGAGAGTTTGTTTTCTGGTTCCTACAAGGAGTTTACCTCGACCGAAGGAAAAAAATTTGTATAAGAATGATGGATTGTAAAAATTTCAGTACAATGCTCTTAATAAAACACATAAAAATTAACACATATTTTTTTTACACTTAGTTTTTTAAATTTATTTTTTTATATTTATATTGTTTACTTTTCGTTTTTTACAAAATCAGCTTAATTCAATAAGAATTTTCTATTAACAAAATCTTTATCTTAACTTATGTCATTTATTTAAATTTGAATATCACCAAGAGTTTGCTTACTCTAAAAAGTTATCGAAGAAATAACATTTTCTTATTTCTAAAAAAAAAAAAAAAAAAAAAAAACTCTTAATTATGAATTTTAGTTTACTTATACTAATTGTTTATTTAATTTCTATGTGTTTAAATATAACACTTTAATTTTCTTAATATTTGTATTTGTTTATAAAATGTTAAAGTGATGGTAAATGAACAGATTGTTATCATTCATTTATTTTATATTGCAAATAAGCAACAAAGAAACTTTAAAGCTTATTTTTACTTTTACTAAGCCCTTTTAGCCCTACTTTAGATTCTGTTCAGATCAAAATTTTATAATAAATAATTTTTGATAAGGGTTGTACGCTTTTTGACAAATAGTTGAGGATGATATATTAGTTTAACTAGAATAATATGAAATATAATAGTAATTTCGAAAAAAGAAGAATAATATGAAAGATTTATAAACGCAAATTATGTATGGAGTCTTCTTTATGCAGTGGACTTGTTTACCTTAAATAATAGGAAGGACATGTGCGTCTTAATCTATTTCAATTGAGATTCTACCCATGAATAACGTTTAAGAAGTGTTTGTTTAAAAAAATAATAAATTTTGAAAAAAAAATTGAAAAGAATTCACAAAATAAGAGCCATGCTGATGATTATTTATTTGCACAGAAATTAAATAATTAAATTTTGCTGCAGTTTAAACTATTAAAATATTTATTTGCACAGAAATTAAATAATTATTTTAATAGTTTAAACTGCAGCAAAATTGTCAATACTCCGAAGATTACAAATAAAAATAAAGTCATTGAAATATTTAGGAATTGTAATTCCTATATTGGTAGTAACACAATTGCCTAATTGCCTAAGAATAATTATTATAAAATTTTCCTCCTTCCATGAATTGTGAAGAATGATAGTCATTTTATCCTGCCCCTTTAAATTCTTTAGACTTTTGATAAACGAATGAATTAATTGATGCATTTTTTTTTATTTTAGTAAAGTTTATTTTTAAACTTTTCCAAAAACGTGGAGGAAAGAATTAATGCAAAAAAAGAAGTTCAAATATAATCTTATATTGACAACTTACAAATACATTGAAATTAAAATCAACATATTTTTATTAGAAAAATTATTAAAATTTATTTTCATTTATTTTTTAAAAATTATATTGAGTATTTCATTCCAGAATTCATTGCAAAAATATGAATGGATTAATTATTCATAGTATAAAGTTATGCAATGTGCATGCAATGTGATAATGTATTTATTCTTTTAATCGTAATTTATTCAATTCTGTTATTTAATACATTTAATAAAACATGCAGAGAAAGAGCTATCACATATAATTGTAATTACTTTGGTTTTCTTTTTTCTTCCTGATTTACATTATTAATATTTGAAGTTAAAAGTTTTCATTTTTGGTGATGTATTTCGATATATATTTTAATTATTGGATATATTATGTACTGCAATGAAAAAGTTGAAAATTTAGATTTCTACAATTTCGGAGAAACTTCATCATGAGATTAGTATTATTCTTTCTTTCATTTTTTTTCTGACAAATTTTTTTATATTTTATATGTAGCCTAGATACGTACTGTTAGTTAGAAAGAAAAACACTAAAAATTACTTATTGCTGTTTTCCAAAAATTATCTATAAGCTCCACCGTCATACTTTTTAACAAAAACCTTTCCATTATTATTCATTGTTTAATATTTGATAAAATTATACAAGCATTAATTTCTTAACCATTGTAAAATGTTTCTTATAAATTCACTGTTCAGATAATAATTTGATAGGAATTCAAATTACCTTAAGAACAAAAATAATGTGTATCAATATTTGAGATACGGATATGATTATAATAACCATGTATCGTTTAATATAATGTGATTCATAATAAATTTGTATGAAATTTTATTGTAAGACCAGAGTTCACTGACTTAATAAAGTAGATTTTGTCTTAAACATTTAATCTTTTTTCAATTCAGTACTACATTAACATTGTGATGGTTTAGATTAACATTACTATTTTCCTGAATAATCTAAAATTTTATAAATGTTTTCAGTAATAAATCTAGCTTGATTAATGTCAATTATTTAACAGCAGGTGAAAAAGCTGGAATTTGATAAAAAAAAGTTCAAATCTTATTAATATGTCTATAAACTCTAGAAAAAGAATTTAATCGTACTGAAAGAGATTAGAAAACGAAAAACTATTCATAAAATATATGTATACATAAATCTAACAATTTATATAAATTGATATAAATTTTGATTACATTAAATAACTTTGCAAAAGTGAGAAAAAAACAATCAAACAAGAATAATGTAAACTAATATTTAAAATTAAAAATAAGATTTATAAATAAACATTTGAAAAAATTAATTTGTTTAAATTTTTTCTTTAAAGTAATTCTTGATTTTTCCTTTCAGGTTTTGCTTTCCATTTCTATTACATTTTAAAACCCAGTTAAGATGAAAGACTTATCAGTAACAGCTTTTAACAGTTGAAAATGACCGCGCCTTCTCCAGGAGGTATAGGCTTCATCCCCTCCGTTTACCATGCATAGGTGAAGGCAGAGGTTACGCCAACTGTTCATCTTGGCGAAGCAGTTTGAGCATCAGAATTTTACTAATGGTAGTTCAGGAGTGAATCATAAAACAAGTTCATTATGTATAACCAATCAGAAATCAGAAAACCATGGAATAACTTCCCATTGGCTAGCACTCTGAAATAATGATTGGTATAGTGCGCCATCTGTTGACAATATCTCAAACTTTATTCATTACATTTTCTGAATGCATGAAATAGAATAGAATTTGAAAAGCTAATACGGATCCCGAATGAGGAACATCGTTGCTTGCAATCAGGATAAGCATTTTATTTTTATAAGATTTAAATATTTTGTATTTACTTAAACTTAATAATACTAAAGTTTGCCCTCAAATTTTAACTTTATAAGTTGACACTCTTTCGGGCAAATACCTAAATATGGCAGTAAAATGGGCTTAAAATAACTTTTAAATAGTGTTTCTGCGTATCCACAAATTCTTAGAAAATAGTTATGCAATCTTTAAATATAAACTGTATTTAACATTTGTAATGTGAAGTTATTAATAATAAAATTGAAAAAGAATTCATTGAAGTCATAGCATAACCAAGAACTAAAAGAGCAACGTACTGTATACTTCTTTTGATGCTAAATATATCCAGAAGTTTTTACATTATATTTCCTTTACAGATTCTGCTTAATCTCTTGTTAAAGTATAGTTAATGAAGTATATAATATGAAAACAAATTTTACTTAATTTAATATTTGTATCTGTAAAAATATTTTCCATGTTGTTATTGTTAAAAAATATTCGTCGCAGGTTTATGAAAAAAATTTATTCCCTCATTAAAATAGCAATTTCTAAGAAAGAATTAAAGTTTGTAAAATAATCTAGAATTATATAAATGAAATGGTACTAAGCCTAAAGTTTTCTCTGAAAATTTTTAATATATATGATATGATAGCTCTGGCCAAAAATAAAAAAAAATAATAATAAATAAATAAAAATGTTACACGAGCCAAGATTAACTTTTCTAAAATTTTAAAAACTATATACAAATTTTACAATTTAAATATGTTAATGAGATGAGTGAAATTGCAATTTCTCTTTTAAAAGTTCCTTATATTTAGGTTCGAAGTAAAATGTACTGACTCTAAGGAACGAAGCTAAATGCTTATCTGTCAGTATACTTCTGAAATTATTCTTTCTAGAGTCTGATTCATCGTCAACCTCGACCACTAGGTACAAGCGAAACCCCGGGTCAAAGCTGACATGGTCAGGATGAGTAACCGAGGCGAAAAACTGCCTCTACGTTCAAGAATAGTACCTTTCCATGAAGCTAGGTTAAACCTGACTGCGCATGTGCAGTTTATATATGCGATAAGTGATCATCCGCATTTCTTTTCAACTTTGTACTTTTTTATGTTTACTTTTTGCGAAACAAATATATAGTGTGTCGTAATTTAACAATACTTATTTTATGCACTAATTTAGATTATATTCTACAGCGCTTAGAGTTGCTTGAAGACTAGAACGTTGTAAACGGAACATTAGACGTGAAAAGAAACCTGAGAGAAGATGAAATAGCAATCCACAAGCGATATCTCTGGGCGAAAATCTTGACCAGATCTGGATATAAGAATACCCCCAAATTTTGGGAAAAAAATTGTTATTTCAAATGGAGATATTCTTCTAGAGGTGTACGGACAAATCTGTCGCCAAACTTTCTCTAGCTCGTAATTGGTGATATAGCAGAGATAAGCCAATCACCAAATTTCAAAAGTGATATAAAAAGTAAGCAAAGCTATTTCTTTTTTGCGACCCCATTATAATAATATTCCACTGATAGCATTGTTTTCACTCCTTTGTCTCCTGTTGTAAAGATGTTTGGTAAAAGAAACGTTTAATTTGCAAAAACATTCATGATCTTTTTGGATAAATATATGTAAGTCTAAGAAAGAGGTAAAAGAGTAAATAAAGGGAAGATAATGGATTTTAATGTCTAGTTAAATGATACAGAATTACATGAAAATGTGTTTGTTTTTTATTCTATTTTAAAGTTTGTTACTTATGCACATTATCCTGTCAACAATTTCCGTAAAAAATAAATAAATAAAAATAAAATTTGTGCTCAAATGTTATAGATTTATGATTATATACATTTATTTAAACTTCATTTTATAGTTTCATTTTTAATTACTGCAAACTTTAAATTTATAATTAAAAATTGGGAATATTAATTAAAAAAATTTTCAAGTATTTATTTAGTGAAGTTATAGATTTACACCTCTTGTCTCCCTCAAATGTTGAAAAAATGATTAGAACTGGTATTATTTGACAACAAATTATTATCAAATATAATTATGTATCAGGATAATATGTTAATAATTTTCTCAGAACTTATTGAAATTAAATAAAAAATTTTCAGCAAATTTTTAAAGATTTAACTATTACGTTTCCTTGCAGAGCAATGAAAAATTCTTATACATAGTCCAGTTTCCCAGTGTGATTGGAAATATTGTTTTCACACGTATACAAATCCTTTTACCTGGGGGAATTAATGCGGAAAGGTTTCGTAACAGAAAAGGTATGCTTTCAAATTGTGTGCAATCATTGTATCAGTAGACTTATTAGCTATACAAAATTTTGTGTTAAAGTGGCTTGAAAGTACCCATAACAATACTGTTCAGAAGATGCTTATGATTTCTGAAGTGATGCCACGCACTATGTACAGCAGGTACCAACCCTTGGGTGGCAGCTATCCCAGTAAGCCATATTTACTTACTTGTGTAAATTTAAAATCTAAGACATTTAAAATCTTACACTGAATTGTAGTACTTCATTGAATCAAATATGATTCACATTAAATTATAATTTTTATTTCTTTTGAGGAAACGTTTGTCGTGAATTACTCATGAGAGCCAGTTTTCTTATCAAAGCAGTATTTTCCTTCTATTCACTAACATATATATATATATGGGGGGGGGTGAAAACGCCACCAGAGGGCATTTCACATCAAGTTAGCCGACGGACACACAGAGGAAAAGGGAGGACAACGAGGAGAGGGAAAACGAAGACGTACAAATTGATTTTGTGATTTTGGAAAATTACATATTTTGAATTATAACTAAGACGTTAGATTAGACTATGTGATTTGATATTCATTTGCAAATGGTATTTTCTTGTTTTTTAAAAACCCTAATAATATAAATAATATAAACTTCATCTGTCATTCTTTCCAATAATGAAAAGACAGAACCCACCTACTTACACCTTTTCTCTATCTCTCTCTCTCTCACACACATATCTCTCTATCTATCAATATATATATATATATATAATTGCTACGTTGAGATGGTGGTATAATGAAGCTTTGCTTTAATTTTGGCATTTACAATTTCCTGTTATGTGGTAAAATAAATTGTTTTTATTTTATTTTCATGAGAACTGATTTAAACAATTTCGTCTATGCATAAGCAAAATATAAATTATCATTTGCTAATTAATTGGCTATTTTTTTTTTAAAAAGGCTAGTGATTTAATTATAAACTCTTTATGTGTTTTACAATATTTTTAGAGTTATACATAACTTAAAATTTTTTATTTTCTATTTGATTACTTAAATGAAGTTCTTTTTTATTTGAAGGGGTTGCCAAAATATTTACTTTTGAAAGTATAACATTGTAAAAATTTACAAAATATTTTAAAAATGCTTTCATCATACATTTTCTAAGAAATCTGATCTTTCAATAATTCCACGTTTTCTTGGTCAAAGTGCTATGAATTTAGGAATATGTAACGTGTTTCCTTTTTGCAGATACCGTTTGCCCTTATTTATCATATACCAATCAATATGCTATTGCATTCCTCACCTCTATAAATATTACACAATATATTATATCAAAATATTCTTGGCCTTTTATATATATATATATATATATATATATATATATATATATATATATATACATATATACATACATATATATATATATATATATATATATAAATATATATATATATATATATATATATATATATATATATATATATATATATATATACATAGATATATATATACATATATACATACATATATATATATGTATACATATATATGTATATATATATGTATGTATATTTATATATGTGTGTGTGTGTGCATTTAAGTTACTCTGGATACTTTTATATCATACTAAATAAACAATGAAATTATTCCTCTTCTTTATATATCATTATTAGCAGAGATAAATACATAATACAATTGTGAATATTTTAAGAGTTTTATCAGATATATCAGAGATAACTTCTCATTTAACTAAATGCTTTATTTCGCTTTAGTTGCTGTTTTACATTCTTAAAGTGATTCTGTGATGTAAGATATTTGGTTTTGTTATTCATAATAAATGGAGCAAAGATTATTTCAAATTACAAATATTGCCTTTTAAAAAATGTCTTAGACTTTCTGTACTATTTTGAAAATTAAAAAGCAGTTTTAATTGAATATTATACGTTTATAATATATGCAAATTTTGATTTCTTTACGATTTTTGGAAAAAAAATAGTGTTTATTGATTATGATTATGTTTAATGAGTTTGATTCATTGCATTAGAAATTATTCTTAAGTTACATCCAAGACCTTATTTGAAATAATTCCTATATGTAATTTTAAAATATCTTATATGTATTTTAATGTTTATTTAAGCAAGAATAATATGCAAAATTATTTTATGTAAGAAAAATTTAATGTGTATAAAAATATAGTAAAATTACACTTAGCAATTAGTTTAATAGCAAATATATATATATAGCTTAATTGTATTAGAAAAACTAATTCTTGTTAAGAATAATAGTTTATAAATATATCAAAGTTATTATACAAATATAAATATAATATTATAAAATATATCAAAGTTTGTGCTCTATAAAATATCTCTCTCCCGAATTATATTAGTGTTAAGAGGTTTATAATTATTAACTAGGTAAAAAATGAGTATTAAATTTTCTCTTTTTCTGTAATCATATACATACATAATACTTTAAATATTTAAAAAGAATAAAATTTCGAAATGCAGATAATTTCGTCAACATGTTTACCAATTACGAAAGTAATTTGGTAATATTCTGCATGACATTTATGTAAGTATTGAATCACGTGACTAATTTGACCAATCAGATTTGACTCATCGGTTAAATTAACATTGGTTCCGTAACTTTTTCTATTACGTTATCGGTGAATACCACTTTCTAATTCTGAGGTTCAGGCTGCTTGCTACCTGGTGATTATTGAACTGAAGGTTAACCTCGTGGTGTAGGTTAGTGGTGAATACGGGGGTAAGATTCGCAGTTGAAAAAACTTGTTCAGATACATAAGATGATAAAAACCTAGCACTGATTTTCTGGCCGGCCGGAGTGGACCCGTTATTTGCCCATCCTTCAACTACACGTTCAATGTCCTTCCTTTTGGATCGCTGATGTCGCGTGGATGTGGGGAGAAGGTTACCAGCTCAGGTTTCACCTCGTCATTTCACCGTGATTCAAAATTACGAGGCACTTACCCCCATATTCACCATAATCCTTCTCCAGGAGATTAACCAGAAGTTCAAACTCCATAAGGTAGCAACCTGAATTAGAAATTAACTGAACCGAAGAATTAGAAAGTAATATTCACCGTTAACCTGATAGCGATTATAGTTAATCAACAAATTGTGCAACCCAGGAGTCAAATGTGATGGCTCATTGGTCAAATTAGTTACGTGTGTAATACTTACGAAAATGTCATGCAGAATAGTACTGAATTACTTTCATCATTGGTTAACATGTTCAAGAAATCCTCTGCATTTCGAAATTTTTTCTTTTTAAATATTTATTTCACTTATTTCTATAGACATGATTACAGAGTTAGAAAATTTATTACTCATTATTTACCCTCCCTCTATTATTTATTTTATATTTCTTAACACTAATATAACTGTGGATAGATATATTTTAGAGTGCACACAAAATTTAATATACTTTACTATTATTCTCTCAACAAGAACTAATTTTTCTAATACAATTAAATTTTATATTTATTTTTCCATTAAAATAACTCCATTGTTTTATTTTACTATATTTTTATACCCATTAAATTTTTTTACAAGAAATAGTTTTGCATAACTAATACTTTGTATTTTCTCTCTCTTGCTTAAATAAACATTAAAATACAGTAGTCTTTAAAATTACATGTAGGAATTATTTCAAATATTGTTTTAGATGTAACTAAGAATAGTTTGTAATAAAATAATTCAAATTCAATAAACACTTTTTTTCCAAAAATCTTGAAGAAATCAAAATTTGCATATATTATAAACGTATATAATTCAATTAAAACTATTTTTTGATCATTCAAAATAGTATAGAAAGTCAAACAAATTTTGTAAAAGGTAAAATTTGTAATTTAAATTAATCTTTGCTCCATTTTTTATGAATAACAAAACCAAATATCTTACTTTACCGAATCACTTTAAAAATGTATAACAGCAAATCAAGCAAAATAAACATTTAGTTAAATGAGAAGTTATCCCTGATATATCTAATAATACTCTTAAAACATTCACTATTGTAGGATGTATTTATACTCTGATAATATTAATAAATATAGAAAAAGAATAATTTCATTATTTGCTTAGTATAAATGTCCGTAGAGAATTCACAGATTGAAAAACTTTCTGGGATGACAATAAGGACTGCGATGGACCTGTATTATCATCATCATCATCATTGTTTCCTGTCGCATCAGTAATTTCAGAGAGAATATCTTCATCAGTAACTCCTGCGAAAACCATAAGATCTTCATCTGCTGTTAAATAGTCTTCTATAATAATTCTAAATTTTTTACCGCTTGTTTCCTCAATTTGGGATACGGATTTTTTGATGTGCAAAACACATTCTTGATCATCTGAGAGAACATTATCTATGGAATTTTCCTCATTATCAGCTTTCTTATCTTCCATAACACAAAGACTAGCCTTTTTCCAGCAATTCCGAATGTTTTTTTCTGTTACTTCCCACCAGCTTCTATAGTGATGACACTATAGGCAACTTCTACAGCACTATAGTGATGACAATGAGCTGGATGACTATTTTCGTTCTTCATCAGGATCAGAAACATTGAAATATGACATTACATCTTATGAAGAAGATTCCGACTATTTGGAAGATGCCCGACGTTGGGCATGATTAACTGAAATTTAGATTGAAATAATCGTTTTACAGAGGTTTATTGTTCTAGAGAATATCGCAATATTGACGGGAGATTAACATTAGTTTATATGCAAAATCACCGGAACCACAAAACATTATTGTAGTAGAGGGAGTTATTGTTGCATCGAGCATCGTTGTAGCGAGAGTTTACTGTATATATATATATATATATATATATATATATATATATATATATATATATGTAGATGTAGATGTTAAATTCACAATTCAAAATTGAATCTCACAAGATAAAAGCGTAGAAATAAAAAAATTTAGTTCTAAAACAGGTCAAAAATAGTTTGGTGAAGTTAAAATTTTGTTATAGAGGTGAGGAATACAATAGCATATTAATTAGTGTATGTTCAATAAGTGTATACAGTATCTACCAAAATGAAATAAATTAAATATTCCCAAATTCAGAGCACTTAAACAAAGAACACCTGGCATTATTGAAAGATCAATTTTCTTAGAAAATTTATGACAAAAAAGCATTTTAAAAGTATCTGAAAATTTTTATGATGTTATGTGTTCAAAAGTAAAAATTTTGGCAACACCTTCAAATAAGAAAAACTGCATTTAAATAGTCAAATAGAAAATAAAAATTTTTAAGTATGTAAAGTTCTAAAAAATATTGTAAAACACATAAACAGTTTATAATTATATCACTACCTTTTTTAAAAAAAATACCCAATTAATTAACAAAAGATAATTTTTTATTTTGTTTATGCATAGACAAAATTTTTTTATTTTAACGCAGAACAAGAAATTGTAAAGGTAATTGTAGCAAGGCTTCATTACTATCTCAACATAAAAATTATATATATATATATATATATATATACATATATATATATATATAATTATTTATAAATATAAAAATAATATATATATATATATATATATATATATATATATGTAATTATTTTTATGTTGAGATGGTAATGAAGCCTTGTTTGAGAAATTCTGACATTTACAATTTCTTGTTTTGCGTTAAAATAAAAAAAATTTTGTCTATGCATAAACAAAATAAAAAAATTACAAAATCACTAAATTATTGTTCTTTATTTCGTCAATATGATTCACATTAAATGGCATATATATATATATATATATATATAGATAGATAGATATAGATATATATAGATATAGATATATATATATATGTGTATATATATATATATATATATATATATATATATGTATATATATATATATGTATATATATACATATATATATATACATACATATAGATATATATATGTATATATATATACATATATATATATATACATATGTGTATATATATATATATATATATATATATATATATATACATATATGCCATTTAATGTGAATCATATTGACGAAATGAAGTACAATAATTTAGTGTAAGATTTAGAATGTCTTTGATTTATAAATCAATTTGCAGTCTTAAATTTATGTTTAGTGTAGGAAATTCAATTTACAATTAAATACTATGCCATGTTTTTTATGAGTTTTAAAATAAAATTTTAACAAATAAATTCTAATATTTATCAAAGAATTACAATTTTAAGTGACATATATATACGTGACATGAAACGATACTACGCGAAATCAGCTTTTTCAGTGTGGTAAATAAAAAATAGTTTTTACAACTGCTAACATTAATTTAAAGTTGTCATTGTAGAAATTTGGTAAAAATTTCTTTCTTGTTAATTAATTTACGCCTATGAAAATACATTTTTTCAATATATCTATTAATTAGTCAATAATAATTAAAAATATTTAATTGATCTAATTATAATTAGCTAGATATTATAATTTTGTAATGATGAACTTAAAAAAAAATTTAAATGTATGTTTATAAAAATACTTTTTTAAAAATTTATTTGATTGAAATTAGCTTTTCTACAATGGAAAAGATTAAAATATTCTGCAAGAAGGAATGATTCAAAAGGGGTTTCCAAATAATTTAAAATTCTCTATCTTTCTCGACGTATGTTATTTACTGAGTAGGTTTCTGAGTAATGAATGGCAACTGACATCTTTCTTGGTTTCTTGTCTTTGATGAAAATAACTTTCAACTTATTCAATTTATTTGATATAAAGTTTCTCAATGATAATTGATGATTTATTTTAAAAATATCCTTCTTTAAGAGACTTCCTTACAAGGAAAAATTTTTTAACGTCATTAAAATTAATTTGCTTCTTATATGTCTCCATATTTAGTAAGGCATATGGGCGAAAGAAATTCTAAATTTCAAAAGCAATGAAAATGTTGAATTTGTCAAATGTTTTTTATTCAGTAATACTTTTTATAAAATACATTACAAGATTGCAAAAGGGTGATTTCAAATTTATGCATCTAAAAATAACAAAAATGTTTACTTATAACAAATTGTACAATTTCTTTAAATTTTTAGAAGGAAAAAACAATTTTCTAATCCCTATATATACATTTGTTATTGTACAATAAATATCATTTTTTTCTTTTTTGCTCAAGTAATTCCAGAAATCAATAAATATTGAATGACATTTTACACTCTTACCTTCATACTATTAATGTTAAACATTAAAATTATTCAATCTTCAAGAGACTGCATTAATAATATGATGATTTCAAATATGCTAATAAATTTAATCTGAAGTATTTAAACTAAAAGTTGTATTAGAAATATTTTTTTTTAGAATGCAAATTTAAAGTACAAAAAATTTAAATATTAAAATTAATTTTTTTGGTATTTAATAAAACCAAATTTTTAATGTTGAAAAATAACATATTGGAGTGAATACATGTATCCACATAAAATATTTTCCAAAAATAAATTACTTTAATGCTTAGTAAAAAAAATGGCATTTAATAAAACCTAATTTTTAATGTTGAAAAATAATAGATTGGAGTGAATACATGTATCCACATAAAATATTTTCCAAAAATAAATTACTTTAATGCTTAGTAAAAAAATGCCTTCAAGAGTTCATTAGCTGCTTTACGAACAATCAGGATTTTTAATCAAAATATTTTCTTATTCAATGATAGAAATTTTATAATTTTCAGTCATATCATACTACGCACTTCTTATGCATAATATATAAATACTTGTTAAAGCAAAATTTTTATTGACCTCTTACATTTTGTTTGAAAAAATATGTCATTTTCTTTTGAGATTCTCTCTGTAGGATTTAAACCAAAAGATAAGTTTTATGCTAAATTAAATAAATAAGTAAATCTATCTTAAATGCTACACAAAATAACGATTACAATATAATATTTTTTAAAAGAATGCATAGATTATCCTTATTTGCATATGTGTAAATGAAGTTCACGTTTTCAGGTAAGTATGAGAGGCCCGAGGTTGGAGTTGTGCATGAAAAGTCCGCAGGGAAAGGTGTATAGGAGAGATCCGCAGTTACAGGTGTGTAAGAAGGTCTGCAGTTACAGGTGTGTATAAAATATCCCCAGTTACTGGTGTGTACGAGAGGTGCTCTGTAACAAGTGTGTATGAAAGGTTCTCAGCAACAGGTATCATAGGACCTCGCTTACCTTGAGAAAACACATTTGAAAAATTAAAATATTGAAATGATTTATGTCACACGATTGTTCAACTCACATTTTAAACCATTATAATAAATTTCGTAAAAATATTCCTGTAAGTTAAGAATACATTTTGGGTCCTCGGATTGGGAGTGAAAACACATAGAGCTCACTTGCTGCTTTAAACCAACCTGTGTGTGAGTGTGTGTAGATAGGTAGGTATAATACATATATAAGTTAATTGAAACAGAGCCTATAGCTTGAAGTAGACTACGAACCGCTACAAATATTACCATTTAATATGGGATCATTGAACAGATGGCTGGTGTATTAATGATTACCAGCTCAAAACAGCTACCAGCTCAAAATTTATTATGAAAGAATTATTTCGTTATAATTGTGAAACATCAGCAATTATTATAAGAATGTTAAATATAATTGTATGCTAATTAGCAGGTATGACTAATGCTTTTAAAAATACATATAGTATAAATAAAAACTTTAAAAAGACAAAGTATAATGCTTAATAAGACAGTTATAAAAAATGCAAAATCATATTGCTAAATAACATACTTCTTTCCCTTCTATACGCATGTATTACTTAATTACAATGAAAAAGTCCAAATAACTAAAGAAAACTAAATGTAATTACAGCCGAGAAATTTCATATTTCAATTTATTGAAAATAATAAGTCAAAAATAGAATTCAAGTTCAATCAGGAATATTTACCTACATCAATAACTCTAATTTAAACTATTCAAGAGAAGCTTATAATAAAAATGAGGATCTTATTATTTTTTTACTTTCAAGCTTAAATATTCTGCATGCCTTTATTATTATGTAAATGTAATTATAAATGTGTGAAACATAATTATATTTAAAATGTATATGCAAATAAGTATGTACATACTTTCCAAAACACGGTTGAACAAATTAAAAATTTCAGAGGTCAAACTTCAAAACCTAACCAGAAAATTGCCAAAAAATTTTGAAAACACGATACAAAAATATAGGTTCCAAATTTTTCTGCCCAACATACAAACTTAATTTACAGTATAGCATTAAGGATACAAAAACCTAGATTAAGCAACTAGATGAAGCTCTATACTGAACGGTCATTGCATGGAAAAATAATGCTATTGGTATTAAATTGTAATAACTTAAATCACCTTGAATCATAAATAGTCTTTATTGATCAGAAATTAAGTGGGAAACAATGAGTCAAAAATGAATATTATATATATATATATATATATATATATATATATATATATATATATATATATATATATATATATATATATATATAATTAAACGTGCTCAAACACATCAACCAATAAACCTTCATTGGCTCGCTTTCTTATATATATATAAAGCTTATTTATATAAAAAATTATATAACTAGGATAATTCATATATTTAAATAAAGATAAATTCCGTATTTAACCATTTTTTTAAAATCAGAATCAATGAATGCATCCCAACTTTATATCGATCATATAAAAAGGTTAATCAAAATATTATATTGAAAATAATTTTTTATGATCCTTAATTTAATTTAGTTTGATTTGATCAATTTTATTCACTTTATTCTTAAATTTTTCTTACACTTAATTTAAAAAAAGTGAATAATAGAACAAAATAAAAAAAGGATGAGACAAAGAACTTCATGTAGTTTCATGTCAAGTATGAAATTTTTGTTAAACACATTCAATCTTTGATAAGTAAGAAGACATTTTCAGAAATATTTCCACTTCTTGAATATAATAAATTTCTTCATGATTCTTTGTAAATAAGGTGAAGAATAGATCACCCAAAATTAAAATGAAGTAAAATTGCAAATCATGGACACAACGAAAACTTTAATAGAAACTGTTGTTTTAACTTTTATCAAAAACATAAAGCCCTTCTGACCACTAGACCCTGTCTAGTGGTCAGAGTGCCTGACTGCGGATAGGGAGGTCCTGGGTTCATATCCCGGTTCGGGCATGGATGCTCTCTCTCTCTCTATCTATCCTGTCTTTGTTCTTTCTGTGTATGAATGAGGTGTGAATGGTTGCCTACCCTATAAACGTGTCCCTATGGCATGTGTGTACTGAAGCACTCGGACTCCACGCCAAATATGATTCAGTATGGAAAAGTGGAGCAGCGCACCCCATATTGTCAGCCTAGTTGGCACAAGACCGTAAAAAAAATAATAAAATAAACAAAAATGAAGTTGACTAATAGTAATCACATTGAATTTTATAGTTCCAGGTATAAAATCTGTAAATATTTGTAGAAAATTAGATGAATTTTGAAAAATAATTGGTATAATCAACGACAATTTTAATATCCGTGTTTCTCTTTTTCTATTATTTAGCAGCGGTTTAAGTATAATGAAATAAAAACATCATATAATAGTGATAAGCATCACAGAATAAAACTAGCAGTAAGCAAAATAAAAATACTAAAGAAATTTTTTTGAAATTCAACCTGATAGGAAATAACAGAAAATTTTGAAATAATAAAATACAATTGCATTGCTTATTAAAGATCCTTATTATTCAGGAAATAAAAAATAAATTCAATATGGATGAACTTTAAGAAATAATTTTGTACATATTTATTATTTTAAGATCCATAGTTTGATTTATTATTCGAAACGTAAATTAATGTTTGTCACTTAAAAATTAAAATAAAGTCAAATAAATTGTCGAGTAAAAAACAAAAATCTCTGAAATTATTATTTTTATTAAAGTTTATACTAGAGATTAAAAGTAAAAATTTACGATATTAATTATAACTAAATCTGTGTACTAGTGGACATAGTTATTTAGGAAATAAAATTTAAATATCATTTCGTTAATTATCTAAAAAACAATAAAATATAATATAAACTAACATCATTCTTATTTATTTCTTCAGCTACATAAAGTACACTTCACTTTTGTAAACGTAATTAAACTTTATAATCCCGTATCCGATTTCAGGTAAGATTTTCTTAATTAAAGTTTGAAAGTCTACAGTTGACAAAATTTGATAAGATATTTTGATCATAATTATAAAAATTAATGGAAAAAAATGTCTCTCCCGCTCATAACATCAAAGAATAATTGGAGTTAAGCATTACATAAACATAAATATCTTTCATTTTATTTTATTTTATTTAAAGGATATATAACTAATGCATGTGTTACAAATATTATGGGGAATCAGTAAAAAGAAAAAAACATAACGTTTGCTAAAAAATTTTTATCGGAATTATATTTCCGCATTTTTTTTCTCCTTCCAAATCGGCGAATTTAATACAGTGATTTCAGCTGAAGCAATTTTTAGAGTAACAATCACAAATAAGTTCCACGGCAAAAGCAAAACATTACAATTCAGTAGTGTACACGCGCGGTAATATTATCTTAAAAAAGTGTGTAAATTTATAATTCACCTTAAGAGTCGTTGTTTATTATTTTATTTGCCGGTACAATACAATCATAAATAAAGGATATATTTGCATAGAATAAATCACTTCTATCAAAACTCCTTAAATGAATCCTTTGAATATACCATCTATGTATTCAAACGAATATTGTTATTTATAAGATTGTTTAGTGTGAAAACATACTTCATAAAAATTAAAAAGAAATCTATATTTTTCTTGTACGAAAAACAGAGAATTTTTGTTATTTATTTTAAAAAATGCTAAGTATTTTATCTATATTTCTGAATTCTAACAAAAGCAGTTCTCATTTTTTTATTTACAGCAATACAAGTATACAATTTACTTAACACAGGAATATTTTTCTTCTTTTTTATCTTCATAACTTTATTTTTTTCTAAATATTGAATTTTTAAGTGTCGTTTTTTTATCTATTATTGTAAACTCCTAATTTCCATATGGAGTCTAATTTGATCAGGATATACAAATCAATGTTTTTACAAGAATGAAAAAATGTAGTGAATTATCAATTTTCAATAAATTGATTTACTATCAACATCAATAAACAAAAGATAAATTAGCATTTTAAATTAAATTTTGAAAAAAAGATTAAAAATTTGAAAAACTCAATCTTAAAGTTTTCGGAAAATAAAAAAGTTTATTAAGTTTAAAAGAACTTAATTATTGAAATAATTAAATTCCCAAAAATTAATTTTAACATTAACGTTTCAGTTTTGTAAAATTAAAAATTAAATTTGGAAAAAATTGAATAATTTTATATATTTGAAGCAGAAATTGCTTTTCATTTACTTTTAAGATTGCGCAAAAAGAAATTACACAGTTCCATTTTTTTCAAATAGGAATGCATCAATGATTCAAATCTAATTACTAAAACTTTAATTAGAAAATAATCTATGAAATTAGGAAATTTTCTCATAATTCTGAAAATTCCATCTGCCATCAAAAAAAAGTCTTTTTAACTAATCTTAAAATTTAATTGTTACATTATTGTTTAAAAAAGGGAAACAAAGGAAAAAGGCGGAATTATTTGTTTTTTAAAAACGATTGATAAATTAATATTGAATAATAATAATGTGATAATTATTTTTATAGATCTTGGAAAGTGCGAATGTATATCAAAATCAATTCGCTTTCGTGTACATAGCAGAACAAAGAAGAATTATGTTTTGAAAATCTTATTTCATTCAACAACAAAGTTGATGAAAGATCCCTGCCTTTTTATGCTGAGAAAGTGATTTCTTTGTTCACATGTGACAGCTCTCATATGGCAATCGTGTGAAACAAATTACGATTTGGGGTGATCTTTCTAGAGTGGGACTCAATATGAAAGATCTTTCTATTTTCGGAAAATTTTTATTCCGTATGTATTTAAGTAAAATTGCAGTTTTTTAGAGTCCTAACCTATTGTGTATTAAACGAACTACAATGTCACTATGAATTGATGTTTGCCCTTACTTGTAATGGCGGCAATCCAAACGCTGGATGGTACCAGTGTGTAAGGGTACCAGTTTCACTGGACTATACACTACTTATTTCATCGAAATACATTAAATGAATCCTACACACTCTAACTTTTTATTTTCTTCTTCTTTTGACCTCATAGCCCCTAATGAGGCAAGGCCTTCCCAAGAACCTTCTTCCATTTTTGCAATACATCCCCAATTGATTGCTCTTAAGATCTTAGAATTCCCCTCTACACGGTCCATCCATCTCAACCTGAGCTTACACTTTTTTTTTAATCCAAGAAGCTTTTGACTCATATTTTTAAATGTTAATGATAAAGGGTTTATTTTGCGTACGGGGCCCTCAACTTTCATATAGTAAACTTTAATGAATTTGAAGATATCTCTATCCTTGGATAGTTTGTACTGCTCAAAATTAGGCCGACATCTCCGGAAATTATTTTCATTCTCTGCAACAAAAATATTTCTGGAATGCTGGAAGCTTGAAGGCTTTCATTCCAAGATAGCCTGTTCTGCCTGAAATTTAGTAAACGTCCAAGTCTTAGTGATAAATCTGATACTTATCTGATAAATAATTTGTTATAATGTAATTTATTGTTCCTTGTGATTAATTCAGATTAAAAAAAGTTACGTAAGCCATGAAGGCATTGATTAGCTGCCAAAATTCATTCGTCTTTTAATCTTAATGCCCACATGGCTTTGTGAGTAGTGATATTTGAGCCTAAGAAAAAATTATTATCTACTTTAAATTTATAATCCTAAAAATTAAAAGTCAATGGATCTTTAATAATTGGCATATATTAATTTTGTCTCGTTAATAAGAAAACAGATTTTTTTTTTTTACAAAGTATTTCCATACACGTATTAAAATTTAACTACACTTTTTCCTTTTGATCATGGCATTTTATTTGTTTCATTTCTCCATTCAGAATTCCAATTTTTTTTATACTGATCTTCAATGCTGTTGAATTTTCAATGATTGGCTCCCTAACTGCTTTTTCGCAAAATAAATATGAGTGCAGATGGTCTTAAATGATTCAACTAATTAACTTAAATATGAAGATGCTTTTAAAACTTTTTCTAGGATTATTTTCTTTAAGGTTATGTTCAGATCCGAAGAATGAATTTATACTAATACTAAATTATAGAGTTTTTCCATATAATGGTGTAATGTGTATTTTTAAAAATAAATAAAATAAACACATTCATAAATATGACAACTTTTCCATTTCTTAACATATTCTGTTTCTACAACGATAAAGCTCTCCCATTAGTCTTTTATATTTACTAGCATTATTAGTAACGTATACACTATATTTGAGAGAAATCTAACACATAATTAACCAACACAAAGAATTGTAATCAAGCACGTCTACACTACTTAATTAATTTATTATTGTATTGTTATCTGTTTCCAGGCAAAATTTTCTTAATGAGTACTTGAGCATTTTGAAATAATTAAATTTTAGTTTGAAAAATTCCTAATATTTATAGAAAATTTTAAAAAAAGCTGTCAAAACATTCCATTATAATAAATATTAACAGAAACTTGTGACATAATAAAGTATAAATTATGGCATTTCCTTCTGAACAATTGATTTCAATCTTTTAGAAAATTTATTAATGAAATATTTAATTCATAAATTAAATTTTGAAATGAAAATATTTAAAATAAGACATATTATTACCGGAATTTATATATAAAAATTAAATAGACAAGATATTGCAAAGACATTAGTGAAGTGTTCCGGAAAAATCTGAATTGATTAATTAGAGTTTCACACACATTAAAAATTTGCTTTTTCATTGTTAAATTAATAATAATTACCTGTTTGTAATAGCTATATTGATATTTGTGTACACGACTTTATTTTCAGTTTACAGAAACGTTTATAAAAATCAGTGACAAATAATAATTTTAAGATAATATTGACTAAAAAATATGTTTTCCCTGTTTAAAATTGAAATATAAAAAGTCACCTTCAGAATTTTGGTGATCATTTTGTCAATTTTAAATCCCCATATCAATTACGAATAATATTTATGGAATAAAAATCAAATACACTTGAAAAAAATTTAAATTCCGATATTTGATATTATTCCTAAAGTACACTTATTTATTGATTTGCAGTTGTTAGAGAAATAATAAACTGTAGCAGTTATAATGATGATTATTAATGTAATCGTGTCAACGTTATCACTGTACAACGAAAGGTATATATCGTGCAAATAATGAGAGTTAATATCGTACACACAAAAACAACAAAAAACTATTATAGTGATGATTGTCACTTTAATTGTGCTAGTCATAGCCATCGAGTCATAGCATTGTTAAAATATGCCATGAATAATAGTGAAACCCTTTTCTATTTCTTTTCATCACATTAATATATATATTTTAAATGAAACACTACTTTTTATTAACAACAGTACATTCGACTTTACATGAATTTAATTGAATAAATAATAAAAACGTTCTATTGAAGACGGAAATAATTGTGATATTACCAAAGATAAATAAAATTCCAAATCTGAAAATAGGATTTGGTTTTCTTTACCCTAACTGCCTACGTTAAAAAAGTGATTTTCAGCTACTTATGTCTTTTTTTTTTTTTTTTTTCTTTTTTCTTTTTTTTTTTTTTTTAATTAAAACTTCCCAGTTTCCAAAACAGTTTTTCCTTTTTACTGTTTGTCGAGTAGAAATTAAGTTAGAATAATTTTAAAATGGGTCGTCATTTAAAAAAAAAAAAAAAAAAAAAAAACGAAGCAAGAAGTAGCACTTTCCTACCGGAAGTGGTACAGAAAGTGATTTTTTTTAAAATTTATGTATTTTTTTGTAACATGCTGATTAATAGCCATAAGTATAAGGACGCTATTTAGCTTATACATTCAAAAAGAAGGTGGCAACATCATCACTAACGCAAGCGATTTTTCTCAAAACTGTGTTTCTCACAAAATTTCCAAACTATTAGCACGATATCTCGAGTAACAAGGAAAACATTCGTACGAAATTTGGTTTACGTGTTTCAAGTGATATTATATGTGAAATAATGCAAAATTTTGAATATATATGAAAAACTTTTTCATTTACAGTTATTTTTAAAAGTAATGTTCAGTAAAATTTGGTAAAATAATCAAACTTGTGTATATTTTTAATTTTACTTTCCCATCGCTCAGTTCTTTTCTTAGATTTTACTGTATTTGAAAAAAATATTGCCACATAAAGATTAAGCCCAAATCAAATTAGTTTTGATGCATTAAAATTTTTTATAGATTGTTAACCATTTTGTTAAATTTTCATTGAAATTTGTTCGAAAATAACTAATTTCATAAATATTATAGTATGTAAAATGAAATATTTGACAAATTTTATATTTCTACTTAATAATTTATCTAAAAATAAGATAAAGGAAAATAAAAATAAATTTTTAAGTTGGCTCGAATGCAAATACCTTATGACAGAAATTATTGTATTATTAACAAAGATCAATTACCAAGACTTTTTAAATAAAGGTGAAAGGTTAATTACGCATAATTATGTTTCTGGTACTTCTTATTGTGAAACACTCATGCCTGATTTTGCAGCATTATCTGTTGAGTCAAGAAGATTTGAAGCATTGCTTTTATTAACAGAAACATTCCAATTTAAGGTAATTAAATAAAGTAAATATTTTAAATCTTACTTATTCAAACAATTATTTCAACTTATTATGATTTTAGCAAAAAGGTAAAGTGAAATAAGGAAATTTTGAATGATAATAATGAATTTACACTGAGCTATTATTTACACCATTCTGTAAAGCAGAAAATATTTTGATTCAGCAACATTACATCTAGAATGGAAACGATTTTTATTAGTTAAAGTTATTAATGAAATCCTTAAAATTTCCCTTAATCAAATTAAATAAACAAAAAATCATTAATAGAGTTTAGAAATTAATTCAATATTAGCAAAGGTAAAAGGAACTGGGAATATTAAATATTATTCAGGAATTCTCTCTCTCTCTCTCTCTCTCTCTCTCTCAATTAGTGTAGTTATATTTCGCAGTTAATCTTAATGTGCGGAACTTTAAAATATTAGCCACGTATTTTGAGAGAATTAATTAGATTTGTAAATTTTTTTAATTAATTACAAATATTTCTGATGAAACTTTAGAAATCACATTGAAGAACTTATGTAATAATAAATTATTGTAATTTAATGTTTGAATTATTATCAAAACAGTTATTTAAATGAGCTGCTCACGCATAAAAATTTAAGATGTATAAAATTTTTGGCAAGAGACTTAGGAATTTTTAAAAATTTATTTAAGTATGAAATGTGAGTAAGACAAATGTATATTCATGATTCTGTAACTTACTAGATGATGAACGTAATGCTTTTTCTAGTTATAACTTATTTTTACATAAATATCCATAATTATCCAAGCATAAATAACGTGTAGTGTGCCTTTACAGATAACGGGGCATACTTCCGTTTCGTAAGCCAGGTAACTCAAAAAAATCTGAAGCACCCACCTGCATCAACGCACTCAGAAATGCAGTGCAAAAAGGGAAACTTTCCTTTATTGGGATACGTGAAAACAGTCTATTACCAATAAAATTTTCCTCCGCATGTCAAACTAAAGTGCATAACCCAAGAGTACAATATAACAGTGACTTTCAGAATTTCGGTTTTCACTGTCTGATATCAAACTTATGAGTAAATATTTATATTATAAATTAGTTTTTAATTGCTATTCATCTAAGTCTGTAAATTAAAAAATGAACAAGCAACTAAAAAACTCTTGACGAAAATGATTTCTATCACAGGATTTACAGATAGAGATTTCACACCAAGATTAATGAATCATGGAACCTTAACCAGAATTTAAACCTAAAATTAACGAAAAACTAAATTTTGATAAATTATACATTTAGGATTATACTTGTGATTAACATCAGAATTTTGTTTCAATTGATGGAATTGAGTTAAAATATAAACAAAAGAAATTATTTTTTATATTAAAATATTTTTATCAAAAACATGTGTTCTTATGAAAAAGAAACACCTGTTTGTCATAAAAATATTTAAAACCGAGTAGCATTATTCAAGATAAAGTGTTTAAAAACTAAGTTTCGAAGTACATTATGTAAATTTTTGATTAGTTTAAATATCTTTATTTCAAATTGGCATCGAAATACAACCTTTTTTATAATAAGCTATATATGTTATTATTTTTCCATAATTTTTTTTTGCTTTAGATTCATTTGTGATTAAATAAGAAACAAAAATTACTCTTCTTAGATTGACATGAAATTACCTAGCACTGTATTCCCTTTCAAATTGTAGGCGATGTTTACGCTGTTTTTAATGAATAATTATTCCCTGTTTGTATTACAGCTAAGTAAACCTTTCAACGATAAAAAAAACTCCTAAGTTCTTAAGCACAAAAAATACATTGTATGAGCAACAAAAAACTCAAAGTCAAGTAGGAAAATAAAGCGGGAATGTCCTTCAAATTGAACGATTTATAAAGAATGATGTTTCTAATGCATTTATGTGTAGATTCTTAAGAGTTAACTATGCTCTAAAAAACTGTTTCGAATCCTTTAGGACAATTAAGGAAAATACAAAAAATAAATAATTAAAAAAATGCAAAATTAAAAATTTAAAAAAGAATAGAAATAAGGAAAACAAAAGCGTAACCGCGTATGCGGTATTGAAAAGTAAAAATTCTTTTTAAATCAAACGATTAATAGATATAAAATGCATGGCTAATTTAAATCATGAAAAAGAAGTCAAATAAAATTTGATTAAAGGCAGTTTAAAGTAAGAAATACAAAATTTATAACTTTTCTTCAAAAGTGCCTTTAATTGAATATTTAACTTAAATATACATATAATAGTAAATAAAAGCTAACAATAAAATTCTACAAATTTGGGAAAAAATAATTGCACAGTTAAACCATGCGTATATAATACACATTATAATTTTTTTAAAAAAAACTTTCAGCTGTAATACTTTTTTTCTAATGTATTCCTTTATAGAATGCGCGCACACACACACACTAACCAAATTGTGTTTAATTAATAGAACGGTCGGAGAAAGCAATTTTTTCGTCTACTCGCATTCTCACACTTAAAAGAATGCACTAGTTGTAAAGTTGTATCTCCTAAATACAGTAAAGAATTAAAATTAATAAAAAAAATAATGTTTCTTATAAAATAAAATGATGTGAAACTACTATGGATAAAGGAAATAGAAAAAAAATGCTTATAAAAAAAGAATATGACTTTATATGTCACTAATTAGAATGCTATCCAAAGAAAAAATTCTTTGCTTTTAAAGTTTGATTAGTGTATTTTTTATTTTTTAACACATGTAATGCTTAATAGTATAATACATTTATGTATAACCTTTGCAAAATGTACATTAAAAATTATCTTTAATTATCAGTGCTAAAGAGAAAAGTCAGAAGTTAAAGATTTTTGTTCTCAGATTTTCTAAGAGAAAAATTAAAGTAATTTAAAATACAAATTCAGCTGTTATAATTTTAGCTCATAAATTGAAATGACTTGTAATTTTAAAAAAATTAGTAGATGCAAAATATATTATATGTATAAATATATGACACTTGTAAATGGAGCATTTGACCACGTTAAGACAAATAATCCATCCTAAAATAGAGCTGTGAATATAAAATTTCTATCATTATCAGTAGTTAATCGAGTTGCTTTATCGTATTATTAGAAAATCGATTTAGAGTAAATATAGCAATTTTGCAAGCTTTTTATGAACTCGTTTGTTAAGTCGTCTTAAGGAATCGTTTAATATAGATAAATCCTTTATTTTATTGATAAACCGATTAATGATAATAACGTAAAAATAATAGATGTTCTTAGCAGGTGTGATAAAGAGACTTTAATTGCCAAATGCTATTTTTCAATAATTTCCTCGATTTTTTCAAAATTAAAGACTTTCCATTG
This sequence comes from Latrodectus elegans, assembly GCA_030067965.1. NCBI lineage: Eukaryota > Metazoa > Arthropoda > Arachnida > Araneae > Theridiidae > Latrodectus > Latrodectus elegans. The sequence goes on from CM057816.1 coordinate 12,720,220, forward strand.
ACTGCTAAAATAGTTGAAAAAAATTTGGAAGCAAAACTTTCAGGGAAAGAAACTTTTATTAAAAATATGTTTAGAAAGAAACACAAGAATTTAAAGTACTCTGTGACAGAAATATTCACGAGTAAAATCTGTAAATTTGATATTTATTCAGATGATATTACTCATCTAACTAAATCTTCTAATGGATTTTATTAAAAATTTACAAAACGATTTACATATAATGAAAAAGCTGATGACAAGTTTAAAAGCAATAAATAATCGTTGAATATAGGTTTGTTGAATTCGTGACAGAGCACACAGGTATTATAGTAAAAAATCTTAGTTAAGTGAATGACCGTGACTAAACAGGTCCAGATTTCCGCCAACAAACTTGACACAAATGACCTTCCACACAATAGCTTGATTGATTTATGGCCTAAGGGTTTGAGGAGACATACAGGTAAATAAAAGGCCGCCACATAGTTCACACCAGTTTCTTTGAATTCATGCCTGAGCTTGACTTAGGAGCCACGTGCTCTTTTCATTCAAGACATTCTAAGCGTTTGTATCGCTTTGTTGTCTTTTCCAACCAAAACCATTATTCCTATTTACCTTTTCAACTTCCTCGCTTTTCATACTATAAGTTATGGCCCCAGAGAATTGCCTAGGGTACAGAATCCAAGAGCAAATCCTTTGACGAAAACCATGTGGTGCGATCAATCTTCAATAATACGACAAAAACTCTTAGTGTGCTTAGATCACAAGCAGACGATTCACTATTTATCTATCATTTGAAGACTGAAAATAACAATCTTCAACAAAATTCACCAAAAATAGAAGTTTCTAAGAACCACCCACATTTATAAAAATATGTTTTTAAACTTATCGTCTTCAAAAGTAAATTTCATAATACTCATTTTTGTGAAATATTAATAGCAAATTTTTAAGCATGAAATAGTTAATTATAAATGCAATTCTTTTTTTCATTAATTATTACAATATATTTTTTAAAGCATACTGGAAATTCTAAAATTTGTAATCTGCAGAATGATATGAGTCTACAAAATACTTTATGCTAGTAATTTTTTCTAAACTACAAAAATTTAGTTCTATATGCAATAGAAATATAAAAATGGCTGCTTTCAATGGAATGAAATTTGTCATTTGAATCGAAATTACAATAAATCTTACCTGGATGGTCTTGCAATATTTTATGCAGTTCTAAGTATAATGAGAATTTTTTAATTATGTTTATTATGCTAACATAAAATACAAATGTTAAATGATGTATAAAAAATGTGAATCAGGAGTTAGAGACAACAAAACAAAATGAAGAATCTCATTTTTTAAGGACTTTCATATAGGATAAACTGTAACTGCTAGCAAAGATATAAAATAATGGTTTTCCTAACATATACATATTTGCTAATTTATTATTGTCACCAGTGATTTTTTTCTTTGCTTTATTTATAGTTGATTAAAAAGGGGTTAAATGTGCAAAAGAAAAGTATAAATTCATCTCAGTGATGTTCTAAATTATAAGTTCGTAAAATTAAATAATGCTTTAAAATTCCCTTATAATTCCTTAAACTAATAAGAAATTTTTCCATTTTTATTAATTATTGTGTTCATTAATACCTATACTTATTTGCTATATAAAATCAATAGAATAATAATATACTGTTATGTATCTAAAAATAAAAAAATTATAAAATAATAAAAAATATTAATTAATTCATGATAAACATAAAAATGAAGCATAAAATATTTTGAAAACACGTCTTATAATGTAATTTTTCATTTTACATGAAGTAATTACATCATATGCATTAAATCATCAAATTCATGGGTAAATCATTAGTTTCAATGCCTTGGTTTTTTGCATAAATAACACAATAAGTCATACAAAAGATTTCTGTTTTTTAAAGTATTTATTTCATTTGGTTTAGATGTGATCGACAGTTAAAAATTTTGAGAAAATTACTGCCATTTTTTTACCCAATATTTAAAAAAAATAAAATAAAAAAAAATAAAAAAACTTAAGGAAAAAATTACTACTTACCAGTTTGCTTTTACAAATATTATGAAAGCATTACAATCTAGAACTGAAATAAAAGTAAAATGAAATATATTCTTCAATATAAATTTCATCACAAATGAAAAGAATATTTCATGTTTCCTTTCAACTGTACAAATAACGAAAGAATTGTGGCACTTTTTATGCAAAATATTGTATAAAAAAAAACTATTGCAGCTAAGCTAACTTCATTATACATAACGTTAAATTTTGAGGACATTAATTACTTTCTGTGTGATATTTTTCTTATATTCATCATTATTATGTTGCTATTTTATTAATTATTATTGACATCCGAAAATCATTATTTTTAATTTTTCAAATATATCCCATGACAGTAGAAATATGTGAAGCATTCGTATAAAACATTTTTAGATAAAAATAAAGCTCGTAATATCATATTTTTTCATAAAAAATTTATTACATATCACTCTAGTCAAAATATGATTTACAAAACAATTCTCTTAAGATAATTAAAATAGACAATTTAAGAAAGTTGAAGCTAAGCTTATTTATAAAATATGAAAGCTTTACAAAAACTCTTAATTGGAAAATTGTCGCCTTATTATTTATATTTATTGTGAATTATGTTTGTTTGTTTGTTTATGCTCACGTATTACAAAGGGTTCAATTTTGGGAATGATTCTGCTTAGGAAAACCTGAATTTTGTCAACGAAGTTTTTACATCCAAAAAAATGCCAGTTCAAAATTCTCCCATTAATCATCTATGTTATCTGATGCTTTAAAATAGAAATGAATTAATATCATAAAGATGAATATTTTGAGTTGCAACTGAAATGTCTAATATTGTGCATCTTTTTAATTTTTTCGTTTCGAATTCGTTTTAAAAGTGTGATATGTGTTATTTCTAAGCTTATTTTCGTTGTTGAGTTTTTTTCGCCAACGGGATGTGAGTAATTTAATAATAAATTTATTCTTTTTACTGAAAATTGCTTATTTATTGAATTCTGTGAATGTATTTCTAAATTTCAGTTTTGTTAGAGGCACACATTACTATATTTAGGGATTAATTCCAAATTATAGGATACCAGGATCTTCAAAAGATTTTAAAAAGGCAACCCTACTTGACAAGCGTCTTCAAAACCGGTTTTCCTCTTTTTGCGCATGCTCAATATAGACCAGGGTACGAGCGGGATCACTTATTCTTTCCATTTGCTTTCAGTTGTGCGTCTGAGCAAGTTTAACTTTTGTTGGGTTAAATCTACGTTGAAAATCTAACGATATATTTTCCTTGTTATTATTAACAAATCTTTATTCAAGTAAAAACGTAAGTATTTTTCTGAAAAGGATTCTTTAATTATATATTAACTATTGCTTTAAACTAAAAACGAATTATTTCTATTATTTTTTAATACATTATTCTACTTTTTTAAATGCATTCTCATCTAGGTATCTCTATAATATATATTTTAAGGTTTGTTATGATATAGATATATATATTTGTATTTATTCTATGTACTTTTTGTTGGAAAAATGAGGTATATAGATCAGCTAATCAAATCTTACATTATGTTTTTTAATTTTCTAATTATTTTAAAACCCCGGCGAACTAATTATTTACAAGCGATGTATTCATTATCAATCTTCAATGATTTAATTTTAATGCTAAGCAAAAATCTTTTAATCTTATTTTTATTAATTTCCTAAACAAATTACATTTATAGTTATGATCGGAAACCATACGTGTATTAAATTATTTTCAAATTTTTTTAGTCTAAATTTCAATTTTTACTTAAACTAATAAATGATTAAATATGTGCAGATGGATTACTCTGCAATTGATAAATCTATATATAAAACTTTACATCCCTTGATTATAACAACGTTCGAATTTAAAAAGTTTCCAGCATGGTTTTGATTAGCCAATTTTTCGTAAGATATTTTTAAGGTTGCCTATTAATAATAACATCCTGTAATTAATTATTGTTTTTAAAATATTACTTTAGTACTCAGTTGTTATTGCTAGCGTTATTTTTCTGTTGACATTTAACATATTTAAGATCTGTAGGATTTCTGAAATTTTATAAAAATAAGGTAGTGCCAACGAAATTTAAGAGTTTTTTTCTTTATTTATAATATGTAAGAGATCAAATTATTAAAAATATATTTTAAGTAAATAACCTAAGCACAAAACTTCATTTTTGAAAAATTTCGGTAGTTACATTGTTTTATTTTTATTATCCTAATACGCAGTCGTCTTAAATGTAATGAAATTTGAATTTTTTTTAGGATGAGGAAATCTGCTGTAATTTCGATGAATAGAAGTGGATTTCAAGGAGGTGTTAAGATATTTGGCAATGGTAAGTAATACAACAACATTTTGTTGATGCCTTTTAGTTTTTTTAACTATTTAGTATTTTGTATTGTATAAATGTGTAATATATCTTTTTAGTTTTTGCTGTAAATATTGTATTTTACTCATCAATTAGTTAAGATTTTGGAGTTAATTGTATTTTTATAATTTGAAGTGGCTCTTTAGAGATTTTATACATTTTGTCGGTATGTTTTTTGTTCTGAGCGCTTTTGGAGCAATCATTTTCACCAAATTACCTAGCAAGAACCAGAGAATAAGATATTTCTCTTATTTATAAAATTCATCTTGTTAGAATAAATCAATTGCAAGTTTTTTACAGGGCTTTTCCTAACTAGTAAAATCAATGCTAAAAATTTCAAACCTAGTGCTCAGATATCGAATAAATATTTTTGCATGGCGTTTTACAGACGTGTTTTTTGTTAATATATTCATAATTATGCATTCCAATCATCCTGATTTTGTTGGCTATTTTTTATCTTCCTTTTTGAATGGAAAATAATTTCCTGAAAAAAGCATTCATTTAAAATTATTTAGATATTAAATTAGAATGTATATTTTATAGTAATTGTTTTCTATTATAAAATCATTTACTAGCTTTTTGCAAATCATTATGTATTAAATAAGCACAATCGTGTAAATTATATCATATTTATCAATTGTAAGGAATTTTTCAAATAGTTGTTTTTTTATAATTATTAATGCTAATGAGGTTATATCAATTTGCTAAGAAGCTTGATTTATGTCTCTTTAAAAGAAAACTTTTATCAATATTAAAAATAACTTTTTATTGAATTTTAGCTTTATTTTTCATGCCTGATTTTACTGTCAGCTTTTATTAACTTTTTGATTTCATTTTGCTAAATATTGATGAATATAATAATAATATGAGATTAATTTATTGAGAAAATTAGAATTTTCTAAAACTTAATCAAGCATTGATAACTATGTTTTTTTAGTTGATCCTCATTTTTTTATTGCATATTAAATGATCCAAATATGACAGAAGCTTAAGTAATTGCTAAAGAAAAGTAAATATTTAAATATCTTATGATTTTAATAAAGATATTTCAGAACAAATAATCTTTTCCGATGCTTATTTTAGAATTTTACATTAAGAGTAATATTTTTTTGCAAAAGTATCAACTTGTGGAAATTTTTTTTTGTATATATATAACTTGTGATGCATTTAGTAAAGTTGATGAAAGGCTTTTATAATTTTCTTTTCAGTTCAGTTAGAATCTTGAAATAAAATTAAACAATTTAAAAATATGTAAAGTTTGCCTTAATAAGGAGGGAAAGGGATAATTTGAAGAAAAAAAAAAGTGTAATGTCAGTGTATCACATATATTAGTTTATTTAGGAAGGAGAAAATATTTCTGAACTGGCAACCAGATGGTTTGCACTCTGGCGTCCATTTCCATTGTTAGTGGGTTTGAATCTTGTTTTAGGCATGAGTGCTTGTAATGATTGAAAATACACTTTAAACTATAGACCCTAGTATAATATGTAAAAAATGGCCATTGAACAGCAATGTAGTCACTAGCTACGTAGTCTGTATTTATTAATGTTTATTTGAGAAGAGTTAAATCTGTAAAAATGATTTGTGTGATTATGTTAGTAAATTAAGCTATATAAATAACTGATGTGTATATTAAATAAAAAGAAAATATAATTTATCACATACAATATAATAGTTACTATAAAGAAAATTTGGTTATTAACAATTTAAACAAAATTTCGTAATTATTAATTTATTGTGTATGATTTTGAAAATCTATTTAAATTGTATTTTTAAAAGTTTTTCACCCAAGACATAATCATTTTATGATTTTTTGAAATAACCATTAAATTTCAACCTTGCATTCAAAGTTATGTTATATCTACATTGTTGGGAAAAAATTATCAAGTATTTTTTTAATTTAGCTCAATTTAACAAATTTACATGCAGTGAGTTTAAGAGGAGGGTGAAAATTTTAAGTATTGATTATTTATTGAACTTAGTTAAATTCTTTGTACGTAACAATTTGTGGAATTGTTTTACAATTTAGCTAGTTCATATGGTATATTATGCTACGCATATTCAATAAAGGCTGAAAGGATTTAAGTAACTAATTTCCAAAAATATATCTTTAAAATGAAAATTGAAAAAATCTTGAATTAAATAGACTTTGTGTTTAGATTGTGGGAAGATATATTCTGGGAGAGTAAACAATTTGTTATATTAAGTATATTAACAATGAATATAACAAGATTGTCTTTAAAAATTTTAGAGAGTTAAAAGCTCAGAATTTGTAAATTTTAATTCATGCTGACAAATATATATATATATGTATGTATGTATGTATATTCAATGTATAAGTTTAAATACTATTAATAGGGATATTTCATTTTTTATTTTATTAATAAGTTAAAAGATTACTCTAACAATGTCATGAAATTTCTAGAAAATCATTTCCTGAATTTTGTTTTATCTACTACTTTGCCTGCAAATGTGTAGTGTGTATGTATCATTCTTTGTATTTTGCATGTTCGGGATATATTTTCAAAATTATAAATACAGATTAAATTATTCAGTTTTTCCTTTTAACACTCATGAGTATTTCAGTTCAGGAGACTTAATCCTGATGTATGTAACACGGTAGATTTGGTGACATTTGGCAGGGTGATAGTTTGTTATCTGTACTAGTTGGTTTGAGGAGATTTTGTGGGTTAATGCTTTTCAGTTGTTTTCAGTTTTTTAGGAGTTATATAATTTTCGTGATGTGCTAATGTCTTTGTTTATGTGTGTGTGTTTATGACATTTCTTGCTAACAATTGTAAAAGCACATTGTTGGCAGCAGTTTCGCAGCACGTAAAAGTCATGCCAAGCATGTTATGTACGTATGCTGGGATTTTTTAATTTTTCTAAACAAAATTTAATGTAAAATAGTTGGTATTGCATTATATTCAAGAATTATTTTTGTCTTACTTATCTATATATTAACTTCTTTCAGCTCTTCAAGGTATCAAGAAGAGTAATCCTGTTTGTAAAAGCAGTTCTGACCTACAAGAAAGAGATTCATATATGGCAGGTAATCAATTTTGTAGTTTTTCATTTCCTAATTGTCATACAGCTGTGTATATTTAAGTGCATTTACTGCATTTTCAATGCAAAAAAATTAAAAACCTAGTTTATTATTAATCTTTCTATTTGAAAATTTAATGTTTTGTAAAATACTTCTTTCATACAAAATTGAGATAAAAATTTTTTTTATATAAATGACTGATAGACTAAAGATGTTTCAGTTGCATAAAATTTTGAGTTGGACTGAAAAAATTAAGTTTATATTTACCTGTGCATTTATTTAAATATTATTTTATTACATTTTGTATTTATTAAATATTTTACAAACAGAAGATCATTATAAAATTATTTTTTATATCTATTAATTTTAATGTTTTTTATTATTTATTTACTAAAAGTAATATAAAGTTACAATTTATGTATCAAAACAGTTAATTTTTTAATATTTATGAATTTTTTCAAATTAAAATTTTAAGAAAATGTAATTGTTAATTATTTTCTGTTAATCTATTAAGGCCAATTCTTATATTAGCTGGGCATTTGTAATATAAAACTAGCTTTCTGTATAGTTATTGGTATTTAATTATGATATCGTTAATTACACTTATAATACATAAATATATTGATAATTTCAAAATGTTTACAATATATGATAAAAAAATTTTTTAACTGTTTTATATTCAAAATTACAATTTGTAATATTTATGAAATAATTATTAATTGTAATTTAATAGCTAACCAATCATTTTTAAAGAACTTTGGGTTGATGGTAAGGATTGAAAATGAGATTAATAATTAAATGTTGTTAATTGGATGCAGTTTTATAAAGTTATTCACTGACTACGCATTATCCAATGGATATTATTTTAATCTTTAAGCACTTTGAATATTAATTATTCTTGCAAATTCACGCAAAATATTTTCGATAAAATTAGCATTTTTAATAATGAATTTAAATTTTATATCTTACTGATTTTAATATCCTATTTCTCACTCGTATAAAATATTCATCATTTAAATTATTGATGCAAATTATTTTTTCAACAACATTTTATTATTGTATAAAAATAATGAAAATGCAAGTGGATGACAGGAAAAACTTAAGTAAATGTTACAAAATTAATTTAATTGATATAATTTTAAAAATTGTCACCTCTAGTAATTGTGTTTCTATAAAATATTCAACTTGGGTTATTTCCATTTCCTTAAACTGTAGAATATTTTTTTTTATAATTTGATAAAACTTTAGATAATCTCTTTGAACATTTCTCTGTTAATATGAATACTTAATTTTGTTTTATCTTATATAGATGTGATGACCAGAAATGAATGGAATGATGTAGCCGATTCTGGAGAAATCTTTGCTCCCAAACCGAGTGAAACGTGGCTTAGCAGTCTATCCAATATTTGGAATTCATCTTCACCACCTGCTACAGATTTACCTGTTTTTAGTTCTGGATACCGATTTCCTGAATTCTTGATTGATAACGAAAAAGAGCCTGTTATCTTTCCCCCTGTTCCTTTTGAAGAATCCATGAATGAAGGTCATGAGCTGTGTACTTTTTCATCTTCTCCATCTTCTAGCTGTGGTAATCTTTCCTCATTGGAAATTCCTTTTGACGATGCTGATGAGCAAGTTTATATTCTTCCACCAGTACCAAGAACTTCATCGCCAGTGAATGAGCTGAGTAATGATTTTGGAAATTACCTTTTTCTCTCACCTTCATTGTCTGATTTTGCTTACATGCCAGTAACTCAATCTAATATTGATAGTGAAGAAGAGCCTTTTATATCTTCACCAAAACCTAAGTATTTTCCTCCTACAGAAAGTGACTCTTGTTATGATATGGAAAATTTGATCCTGATGAATCCTAAGCCTTTACATCAAGAAAATAGTATGCAACATTTAAGTAAGTGAAGAATTTTTTTATATTTTAATTTATTCAAGTTATAAAGTTTTCTTTCTTAAATATTGTTTTTAGTTGTACTTAACAATCTAAAACTTAATTGAATTTATGCTAATTATATTTCTGTACATTTTCAGGTAAAAGAAGCCCATTAGCATTTAATAATGTATCTGAACATTCAACATTTGAACATGCACTTGTAAATTATGAGGAGTTCCAGCCAACTTTTATGAAAGACGTATCTGGAAATACATTTGATTGGTATGTACTTTCTCCTTTTTGTTATTAAAAAGAATTTCTTTCAAAATATGAAAGCATAAATTTTTTATCGAAGTATTGCTGATGTTTTATTACATTTAATTTAATGAAAATGGTAACTTGTGATTACTTTTGCAACGTTATTTTCTTGGTTAATTAAATAACTGCAATCATAAGTTTTAAATTATCGTATCTATTTTAAAAAAGAGAAAGTTATACTATTTTTTTAAATCTACAATTTATGTTGACTTGGGAGTGAAATGTCAGTCTTATTTTGAATGGTTTTATTTATTTAATTTTAATATATTTTCAGTTTCTTCATTAAGAAAATCTGATATTAATATTTAAAAAAATGGTAAAAGTTTGCAATCGTGTGCCTTTTTAAATGGCGATTTATTACTAACAAAGCGGCCATTGCGTCACTATACAAATTACTACACAAATCGTAGAAATAAAATTAATTTTCAACAATTTTATAAACAGAAGCATTAAAGAAATAAAAATTAATGCACTTATCTATATATTTTTTAACCATCCACAGCGTCACAAAACTTATATGGGCAGATGTCTCTCACGCACTTCCTGAAATTCTTGAACAGGTTTGTTTTCAAAGAGTCCGCATAGCACCTCCACCACAAAAATTGTCCTTCATGCGAATCAAACATATCTTTGCTGGATTAATCGATACAATATAACTTGGAATCTCATTTGATCTGAGTCCATATACCTTCTATAGTATTAGTGTAAGCGTTCTTACCTTTTTCCTCCAATTCTCTCAAAACACTCTATTAATTTTCCCAGACATTCTAATTTGCATAAGAATAATGGTGACAGAAATTCCAACAACCATTTGACAGATTGCAACAAAATGTGTTGCGAAAATTGCAAGGATGGACAGACAGTTAAACAGTTAATCACAATGACAGAGTTAAAATTTTCAATTATCCCTTGTTAATGTAAATGAATCAATAATATTAATAGACGATATTTATGTCACTGAAAGGCAAGAAAAGTATAGAAACCCTAAAACTATGTTAATAAAACAGATAAAAATAACGGGATTGCAAGAAATTGAATTTTATCGGCAAACAAAGGGACACACGATTCTACACTGAACCCCCCCCCCCAAAAAAAAAATTCATAAACAGCTTACAGTTTATTTTTGCGTACTACTCCATTATATTTAGCTTCAAAGACCATGGTAGTCCAATACCTGATGTTAACGATTCTTCTTGAACTAATTTAAGTTCTTTTATGTCAACAACAGTACATTTGAGAGGCCTTCTTTAAAAAACATCATTTTTATGTATTCCATTTTCTTGTCAAAAACAGGCTTCTAAGCCATAGACTAGGACTTGTCTCATGAGAATTTATAAAAAGTAGTTTTTAGCAAGAAAAAAATATTTCAATAGTAAAAAATGAAGAATGTTTGTGAATGAATTTGTTCCACCTATGATATTCATTACAAGTATTTTTCAGTACAATCAAATTTAGGAGTTGATTAGTTTATTTACTATGATATTCAAATGTGTTATTCAGTGTAGTCTTTAGATACACTTGCTTTATTTAGTTCTTAATATGTTTTAGTAAGTTGATAATAAGATTGAAATCTTATTAATATTGTAAACTGATTAAATACACCAATATAATCATTCAGAATAAATGCCTTTCAGTGAAATAATAAGCTCTTAATATTTTAATTAATTCTTTAAGTTTATAGATATTGTTAAGAACTGTTATTCTAATGAAATATTATAGTTCGTACTTTCTTACTTCACATTGAAAAGTATTATATATTAGAAAAAATTGTTATCTATGAAAGTTTTATTAAATACTTAATACCGTATTTAAAAATTATATAATTAATTTCACTAAACGTTTTTATTTAAAATATAGTTTATTATTTAAACGATTTATTCAGATTTATATATATATATTCAATATTTCTTATAGGTCTTCCAAAAAGTCTTCAAAATGGAATAGAACTCTACCTTCAAAAATACCTCCTAAAAGCACTAAAGGATTTGGATTAACTCTTTCTCCGTCTGTTGAGAGACTTCTGTCTTTCAATGAAGAATCTTTCATTGACTCTCACTGCCATCTGGACTTGCTCCTGGAAAAGAAACAATTTCAAGGAAATTATGCTGATTATGTGAGGGAAAATAAACAAGCATTTCCACAGAGTTATGGAGGCTGTGTTGCTGTGTTTTGTAATCCATTATCATTTAAAAAAGTAAGTTTCTTATTTAAAGAATAATTAATTTTATATTCAGATAACGCGCTACACATCATGTACTCTTTTCCTGAAGGAAATTTTAAACTCTGGATTTTTCTTTTCAGTTTAAGGTGTGGACGAAACAATTAACAGAAGAAAATGTTTATGCTTCATTTGGTTGTCACCCTAAAGATGCTTCATATTATAATGATAGGATTGAAAAAGATTTGGTCATTGCCTTGAGTCATTTAAAAGTTCGTGCTCTGGGAGAAATAGGACTGGATTATTCTGAAAAGTAAGTAAAGTATATCAGTACAATTAAAAATTTTAAATCCTAATTTATTTTAAGTTAAAGTATTTATCTTTACAGACTCTAATTATTGAATTTCAATTTATAATCTTTATAGATCCATGTGTCCTCAAGACAAGCAGAAAGATGTTTTTAGACGTCAAATAAAGATTGCTTTGAAGCAGAGACTTCCTTTAGTAATTCATTGCAGAGAGGCTTATGAGGATTGTTTGACCATTATGAAAGATGTAAGTATGTCTTGATTTTTACTTAATAATAATTAATTTTTTGTGGGAAATCTGAAAAATAATCAATAAATAGGAACAAATTTTCTTCAGTTTAAAAATTTTCCCCTATTAATTCTGCTGAATTATTGGCTAATATATATATATATATATATATATATATATATATATATATATATATATATATATATATATATATATATATATATATATATATATATATATATATATATATATATATATATATATATATATATATATATATATATATATATATATATATATATATATATATATATATATATATATATATATATATATATATATATATATATATATATATATATATATATATATATATATATATATATATATATATATATATATATATATATATATATATATATATATGTGTGTGTGTGTGTGTGTGTGTGTGTGTGTGTGTGTGTGTGTGTGTCCGTATGTGTGTATTATATCAGTGTATAATAATATTATTCTTTCTTTTTAAATAGATGATACCTGAGGATTATCCAATTCATCTTCACTGCTTCACAGATCAATGGAAGATAGCAGAAAAGTATCTCAGTGTTTTCTCTAATATGTGTGTAGGGATTACAAATCTTGTGACCTTTTCAAGTTCCACTGAAGTGCATGAAGTAGTTCGAAAAATACCTCTTGATCGACTGTTGCTTGAAACTGATGCTCCTTTCTTTGTACCCACAGCAGTAAGTTTTACTTTATATATTTTATATTTTTTCCATATAATTTGTTCATGTATTATATATAAAAGTCACCATTCATTTTGACTTAAAAAATGATTTTTTTTCCAGCTTTCCAAAGAAACCTCTGTTGCAGATCCTGGAATGGCGATATTTGTTGCTGAGAAAATAGCTTCCTTAAAAAATATTTCACTTAAAGAGGTTCTCTATCAGACCAGAAAGAACACCATAAGAATTTATGACATATGAAAAAACGTCATCACTTACAGAGATGAGAATTGAACTGATGGAAAGAAATGGCGATGAAGCCTATTTTCGTGTTAATATATCTCAAGTTGTAACTTGTATACTGTATGATAGTTTTGAAACACTTTTGTTCGGTAGGAGCTTCAGAGTTTTCTCAGGTTACCTTGTTTATGTAACATGAATGCAGCCTAAAGTTTATTAAATGTCCTCCGGAAAATTAATTATAATATGTATATTAAATAAGCCTATTACTTTTAGGCCATTTATGTAATGTATATTTATGTATGATTTTGAGTTTCTTTCTGTTCAATTTTGTATTATAAGTGATAATATTTTGTATAATATGTTAAATGTCTAGAATTGTCTTGTAATCGTAATTGTCTGTAATATAATGTGCATTTATATTTTAGTTTATCGAATATAATTTTGCCAAAAATTGCAATGTGTAATTAATTACTATAGAAAAATGTTTGTGATGTTATCCTAATTTTTCCATATTGTTATTTAGAAATTTTTTATTTTTATTTTCAAAGAAGTATTGCAAATATAAAATATGTATACTTGATGAAATATTTGCTAATTGAAAATATTAAAACATATTCCAACTATGCTTATATTGTCAGTCTGTAAGTAATGTCTATTCTTAATTTAACATTAAATATTAGAGATACTAGCTTATGTTTAATAGATAAATGAAAGTAATTAATTTTTCCATACTTTTAAATGGTTAATACCTTCAAGTATTTATTAAAATTAAAAGCTATGTATGAAAAATTCATTTTTTCTCATGGCTATTTGGAAGTTTTCGAAATAATTATTAAAGGTTACTATATTCTTTACAATAACAAAAAAATAAAAAATTTTGTTTAGAAACATTTGAAATATATAATATAAATAGCTTTAAACTATGTAAAAGAAAATTTTACAAAGTTAAACAATATATGTTTATTGATTCACTTAACTTTATTAATGTAAAATATATCATGTTACTATTAAATGGACAAAATTTAAGTCAAAAAACAAATTAAAGAGTTGTTTCATAATATTAATTATAGAAGAAATTGGGGTGAATTTTAAAATATAATCATGAAATCTTTCATCATCTTTTAACTTTATATCAGTTAGATTTGTTTCAATAGCTGCACCTTTTTAATCATTTAGATGCAGATTTTTAATCATTTAAATAAACCATGATATACAAATGATTTTTCCCTTATCTCATTAGTTTCTATAGATTATTTTTATGTTCATTTATATCTATGGAAAGACCGAGCTTAATGTTTCTAAGCGTTTCAATTTTACTTGAATATTGTTTGTTAATGTTACAAAAAATTTTAAATGCTTTGAAAGATATTTTCCTTTTATAACCTACGTTTATTTACCATTATTTCCAATTGTTGTTGTTCTCGTGTGTCAGCTAGGCTGGGAAATGGGGTGCGCTGCTCCACTTTTCCAACTGAACGATATTTGGTGTGGAGTCCGACTTCTTCAGTACACACACATGCAATATGGAGACGTTTATAGGGTAGGCAACCATTCACACACCATTCATGCACGGAAAGGATAAAGACAGGATAGATAGATGGAGAGAGAAAGTACATACATGACCGAACCGGGGTTCGAACCCAGGACCTCAATATCCGCAGTCAGGAACGCTGACCACTAGACAAGTTTGGCAGCATTCTTTCCAATTAAAAAGAATGATTCAGAATAGTAATTTGTTTCTCAGTAGTTTTTTAAAACTATTATTTTATATAGATGTGAAACAACCCCTCATTTCATAATCGTCGCTTGTTGTATGATGTTTTTGAAGCAAGGAATAACTTGATATTTTAAGTTACCTATGAATCTTGTTAAGTTATATTAGCTCTGTGATTAAAGTTAAAAGGTATAAATCAATACAAGCTTAATTTGATATACTTTCTAAAAATGTGATTATAAAGATTTGCCTTAGTGTTGACAAACAATCTTAAACACATATTTTTAAAAATTTCAGGTTGCTTTATTAAAAATCTTACACTGCAATTAACTATTCATTTCTATTTTCTGTGCTGAATATTAAATTCACTGTCATAGTCTTATAGATTGAAACGTTTTAGATTATAATTCTAGAAAATATTTATTGGTGTTTCTTTAAGTAATGAGATAGTTTAGAGTTAAAATTCAAATTGCTTTTAAAGTTGCAAATAATGTTCAGAATTTTTATAGGCTTCATTGCATAAATAGAATCACTGATGGCTGGACCAAAATAAAATAATAAAAACATTGACATATGCTTAAATAATTTTCAAAAAATATTTTAAAATATATGTTGTGGTATATTTTATTTGGGGAGGGTATGAATTAATACACATAAACGTGTAAAAGTATTCCATATTCACCCCATATATATATATATATATATATATATATATTTCTATACATTTTAAATATTTATTATCTTATGCATTTACTGTACTGATGTGGTCTTTGGAATATGTTGCCAGATATTTTAAGAGAATTTTATTTAATCAAAATTCGATGCGAGGAACAAATTACTCATTGTTAGGTTGTGTCAGGAGTTACAAAAACAACCATCAACGAGAAACTGAAAGGAATAATAAAAATTTTTGAAATTCAAGTTATAAAAAATTTATTTTCTCAAGTTTTCACGCCTTTGGCATTAGGTAACGAGTTTCCTTCTGGGAGGAAATTAAATACATGTTAGCCCGTAATAATGGGTCTCAAGGGACATTTTCTTCCTTGCCGCACATTATTTTTTGCAGTTATAAATTTTGAACTTCCTAAGCGGTTATTGAAAATAGTACTCTTTTTAAAATCTCCAGTTAGGTGCTCCTGGATAAAAAGTGACAAATTCTGTACTTATAAGTTAACAACTAACACCGCATAAAATATATTTCTTACCCTAATGTTTCGTTTAGTAGTAAAGATTTAGTGTCGTTCTCTATTAACAGCATTTAGAGACATTTTAGTATAGTTGGAAGAATAACAATGATTATCTACTTTTATCATGAAAAGTATAAATTTTTAATAATATTCATCATCTGTATCCTTCAATAGCGAACCACAAGCTAACAACTTATGATTACAACATATCAGAAAAGTGAGATTATGCGAATAAAATATTTTTTGTTCATGGAAACATTTAATGTTTACTTTTTGATACAAATACGAATTAAAAAAAATTCTCTTACAGTTTATTAAATCCATTACCTTTTTTCTTGGTCCAGGAATTTATATTTTCTTTAACAAAGAAAAAATAATAAATTTTCTAATTTTTATAAAAAAAACTTAATATTAATGTTTACAAAATAAAAATTCACAAACGAAAATAATTAAAGTATTCATATATCAAAAATTGACCATCCTATTCACTTCGTTTAGTTGAAAGTTGGCACAGTATATCTGCCACAAGTTTATCATATTGTGGCTGATATGAGCTTATTGCAATGTGTAAACATGAAACTAAATGTTCATCTGTTAAACGTGGCCGATGTTTGGTATTTAAGGCATTCATGGTTAAAAAAGTAGATTCGCAAAGATACGTCAATCCGAAGTTTTTTTTAAATGCTGAACGAATTTGTAAGTATTTGGAAACGTTTCCTCCGAAATTAATTTTTAAAAATCAGTATCACGCTAGATGATCTAATTTTAAGAATTATGTCGCATCTTAATTTAATAATTTCTTTCTTGACCGTGACTGATGTGGTATCTATTAAATGTCCTATTTTTTCAGATACTCCATCAATGTTGACATTTTCATTAAATGGAAATATCATAAAATTGAGTATTTCTTCCATCCTAATTAAAGAAGATTCACTGACAGTGAATCTTCTTTAAATTCTTTAAACAAAACATCTAAGTGTTTAGCGAAATCTTCGAAGTCTCGATTTGGATTATGGATGCACTCTAATATCCATGTTTTTGAAGTTTCTCATTTCATGTTTTCTTAATTAAGACAGACACATACCTTTTTATAGTTTCTTTTAAAGTTTTAATCGCGCTCATCATGTCTGTTAAACATTTATTCGTCCCTTGTACATTTAGGGTTAAGGTGTTTAGTTTTGCAGGGATATCGCAGAAAAAATCAGTAAATAGTACTGATATTGCATGAGCCATTTCTCATCTTCGATTTCAGTAATGTGCTCACCTTTCATTTGTAGAAAAAATTTTTATTTCTGGTAACAGAATACGAAATATTTTTTAAAAAAGCAGCATGGCTTAGCCACCTCAAGTCTGTGTGCAATAAAAGATCTCCGTATTCTTATTCAGTTTCTTTCAAAAGCGCCCAAAATTGTCGTCCCTAAAGACGTCTTGAACGAATTGAATTCACAATTTTAAAAGCAATTTGCATTATATCATTACACTTTAGTATTTTTGAACACAATACCTGTTGATGTATAATGCAATGGCAGCTGGAAGAACTAGGAATTTCCTCATCATTATTGCACAAGGCAATAAAAGCAATTCGATTCCCAACCAAATCTAGAGCTCCATTTGTTGTAATAGAGACCAATTTATACATTGGAAATCCTGTCTTATCAATAAAAATTTTAAATCAATTGTAGATATCTAGACCTCTCGTTTGTCCTTTCAATGGAATTATAGTTAATAACTCTTCTTTTGAAGTCACACCTTCGAAAACCGTTCTCACAAAAATGCATAACTGTGCAATGTTACAAATATCCGTGGATTCATTGAACTGAAGTGATATGAAGATACAGCTTTTAAATCATCATGTAATAAATCTTCCAAATTATTATTCATAGCTTCAGCACAACGCATCAGTGTTACGCCACAAAGAAATATTATTTATTGACGATATTATTTCAGATTTGTTTTTAAAATCGTGAAAAGGCACTTTTCTTGCTTTACAGAAAGTTCCTTTTATCAATTCTCCGTCTTTGAATAGTTTTTTCGCTTTATCAAAACTTCTGTAATTTTAAACGACGCCAATACAACTGCATCAGCTTTGGTGCCTGGTCTCGTAAATGTAACGAAAGTTTTAAATATAAATTCGACTTTAATTCATGCACTTAAACTTTTCGAAGTTCACTGCCGATTGGAAAGTCTACAGCGTATTTTAAGCACACGGTTTTAAAATATCATCGACGTTTGATTTTTTTAGTAGTGCTACACTTGAGTTACATATGAGACAAACACATTTCTCCTTCACCATAACAAAAAAATCATCTTCCCACTCAATGTCATATTTCCACTCATGTTTTACTTCTCTTAGCACTGTTACCTGTCTGAGTTTTTACGGAAGGGTTGTTGAAACAACACATTATCGTATCATTGCGGTAAGACACGAGCGACTTGCAATGTGACGATTGAATGAGAACTGAAACTAAACGGACGGGTGTGATGGGTAGACTAGTAGACTCGCCACGTCGCTGTTATGGCGCCGGCAACTGGATATATTCTGTTAGGGCAAGTATCTTTTCTAACACTAGGTAGCAGCATGAACCAGTTGTAATACTGTAATTAATTTCTTAAAAATAGTATAAATTGGAATAATATTTTTGTAACTAAAAATAAATTAAAATAGATGTAACTGTATTATTAATTGTAAACAATATTTTAAACACCAAATTATGAGTTATTAGCTTTTGTTTTATTTTCTCTGAATTCTGTTTTGTATTATAATATTGGTAACAGTGAGTTGTGACTTTTAACTGTAACCTGATAAATAACTGTTTTTACCATGTGTTGTTGCAGAATAGCTTGTAAAAGTAAAGAGTGATTTTCTCCAAGTTTTTGTGAATAAATTCTTTTCGTTGGAGAACATTTTAGCAAATAATTTTAACCAATAATGTGCGTAGATGAGTCTTGCTTCAAAAGTATTTTGTCCAGGATATTGGGCTAACACAAATGCTGTCATTTTTCAGTTGAGCCGAACACGTTGTATTTATATGCGGTGACCCTCAGGACTCTCTTCTGGAACATTTCACAAGTAAGCATGCCTGACGTACAGCCTTCCGTAGACGTTGCTAAACCAGAGGCAAGTAGAGTGAGATTTAAGTCGCACCTTTTTGGATTGATAAACTAGAAATTTGTTCTACCAAGTTGAAGCCCAATTCGCTATCAGCGGGATAACATGTGAAGAAACAAAGTTTAACTACCTATTGGCGCAGTTCGAACTACGCGATTCATAGAAAATATCTAGGATATCACGAAAGACTCTGGAAATAGTAAATATTCCGTTGCGAAACACGGTTGATGCAGATTTTCAGGTAAAGTGAAAATATCAAAATCAAACGTCTTCTTAAAAGATTAGAACTGGGTGGTATGAAACCAAACCAGCTACTGCGCAAAATGCGATCCCTCGGTGATAGTGACAATATTTTAGACAAACTCTTATGCATGAAATATACGAACTCTTATATATTCGGAATTACTCTTTTATATACTCTTACATATTATGAACTCTTTGGCATGAAAAAATTCCCGATGTGGTGAAACATGTGTTAATAGTAAGTGAAGAGGGCTTGGAAAAATTAGCTACCATGGTCGACAAAATTTTGGAGATGCAATCACGAACGGAGTGTGCCAGTGTTAACAAAAATGCTGTGCCTGTGGACGAGCTCTTAAAAAAGATAGCTGTTTTGGAGCTTCAGATAGTGACTGACATCCCATAGCTCTTGATCGCGAAATCGTGGTTTCAGTCTAAATCGCAGCTCGAGTCACAACAGATCCAAGACACGGTTCGATCGAAATGCTAAATACTGCTATTACCACTTCAAGTTTGGCAAGAAGTGCTTCCTAGAAAAATGCAAAGATACTTGTGGCTGGAAGCAAATCAGAAAACAGCAACCAGCAGTAGAATCAGCGGCATGTCTTGTTACAGTTGTTCCCGATTGCCGCAAATTCCGATTACTTGTCAAGGATAAAAAAAACTGGTTTAAGATTTCTAGTAGATGGTGGTGCAGACGTGTCATTAATCCCTGTAAATTTAAAAGCAGGAAAACCTTGTTCTTACTCATTGTATGCAGCTAATGGTACAGAGATCCTAACCTTTGGATTTCGAACTTTAACTCTTGACCCAGGACTTCTTGCCAATTCCAGTGGCCTTTTATTGTAGCCAAAGTAAGTAAAGGTATTATTGTAACTGTCTTTTTAAATAAGTTTCACCTGCTAATTGCTGTTCATAAAAGAAAATTGATTGATGTCATTACCAAATTATCTGTCAGTAGTGATATATTGTCCATAAATAATGAGTATTGAATTAGCACTTTTGATCATACTTCAGAATTGTGTGATCTTCTGAAATTATATCCAGACATCACAAAACCCAATATTTTGAGTATTTCTGTCAAACATAGTGTCCAACACTACATAAATGCCAAAGGCCAACCAGCTCATTCACGTGCACGACACTTAGATCCTGAAAAGTTAGCATTAACCAAGCAAGAATTTAAATTTATTCTGAATAATGATAAAATTAGACCATCAAAATCTCAGTAGGCTAATCTTCTCCATCTTTTTCTTTTTCTTTTTTTCTTTCTTTCCTTTTTTTTTCTTTTTTTTGTAAACAAAAAAAATTGCACTCTATGTCCATGTGGTGATTATCGCAGATTAAGTGAGCAAACTGTTCCTGATCACTATCCACTCCCACGAATTGAAGATTTCAACTTTATCTTACAAAATAAGGTTATTTTCTTTAAAATTGATCTTATTAAAGCTTATTAACAAATACCTATTACAGAAGAGGATAAGTTAAGAACTGTTATCAATACACCATTTGGCTTATATGAATTCAATGTCATGAGTTTTGACCTAAGAAATGCCCCATCGACATTTCGACTCTTTATAAATGAGGTGTTTCAGGGCTTGAACTTTGTATTTCCATATTCTGATGATGTGTTTGTGGCCTCTTCATCAAAAGAGGAACATAAAGAGCATCTCAAGTTTTTGAAAGGTTGAATACTTATAATCTTCACATTAATGTAGCTAAATCCATGAGTGTTGATCAAATAGAATTTTTGGGATACCTTATTACAGCATAAGGATCAAAACTCATTCCTGTTAAAGTACAAGTAATCTTGGATTACAAATTACCTAAAACTTTGCATGGCCTACGTACATTTCTAGGCATGTTGAACTTTTATCGCAGATATTTGAAGGATGCTGCAAAAATACAATTCCTTGGACAGAGGATGCCAAGAATCAATTTGAAAATGTAAAAGAGATCTAGCTGATGCTGCGCTTTTGAGTTTTCTAACTACTGGACTTTCACTTTCCTTGTGTACAGATGCTACAGATTGGGCTGTAGACTCAGTACTACAGCAATATGAAGATGAAAGTTAGAAACCTAGAGCTTTTTATTCCAAGAAAAATTGAATGAAACTCAAAACGCTTACAGTACATACGATCGTGAACTTTTGGGTGTATATCTGTCTGTGAAACATTTTAAGTATATGTTGGAAGGCTGAGAATTTGTTATCCTGAATGATCACAAGCCTTTAACATTTGTATTTAAGCAGAAAAATTAAAAAGCTTCTCCCAGACAGCTACGTCAACTCATTCAGAATATTTACATTCAGCACAGACATCAAACATATTAGTGGGAAAGACAATACTGTGGCTGATTCTTTATCCAGAATTGAAGCAGGTTCTCTAATTAACTTTGAGCAAATAGCTCATGAATAGTGTACTGATAGTGAATTTAAAGAGTTGCAGTCTAATTATACCTCTTTGCATTTTAAACCATATGTACTTGCATCTGAGAAAACTTTATTGTGTGATGTGTTACTGAATAAAATTCGCCCATATATTCCTCATAAGTTTCGGAAGATAATTTTTAAACGAATCCATGGTCTATCACACCCTGGAATAAAATCTGCTGTCAAGTAGATGACTGTTTAGGTTTATCTGGCTATATTCGATAAATTAACAAGCAAATTAAGGAATGGGCACAAGCATGTATAAATTGTCAAAAAGCTAAAATGATTAGGCATACCAAATCCAAATTTTCACAATTTAAAGGACCAGATTTTAGATTTAGTGTTATACACATTGATATCATTGGACCACTCCCACCATCAAATGGTCAAATGTACTGGTTAACCTGCAATGATAGGTTCACTTGTTTTGTGGAAACCATGCCTTTTCCAGACGTTACTGCAGAAACAGTAAGGATTTTTATACAAACTGGATCTGTAGATTTGGAGTACCAAGTAGAGTAATTACAGACCAAGGGAGGCAATTTGAATGTGAATTATTCCATAATCTAGCTAATATATATGGAGCCAAAGTTTGTCACACAACCCCTTACCAACCTCAGAGTAATGTAAAAATTGAACGTTTCCACAGAACTCTAAAGGCAGCTATAAAGCTCATAATAATGTAAAATGGACTGTTGTTTAACCAACAGTGCTTTTGGGAATGAGATCAGCAATAAAGGAGGATACAAACCATTCTATGGCACAAATGGTTTATGGGACAAACATTCGACTTACAAGTGAGTTTTTTGATGCTCTCAATTTCAAGATTGAACCTGATACATTTGCAAGCAGGGTTCAGGGATATATGGACAGTTTGAAACCAATCAAAGTGCAAAAAACTACAAAGCGGACTATCTTTGTCCATAAAGATCTTAACTCCACTTCACATGTATTCGTGAGAATAGACAGGGAAGAAAAACTCTTGGAGCTTACCTATGTGATTGTCCATTTCGGATTTTACAGAGACAAGAGAAATATTTTTGTGCGTCAATTAAAGGAGAGGAAGTCAATATCTCAATCGACAGGCTTAAGCCTGCCTATTTGATGAGTACAAATATCAATAATGATAATATGTCTAAAATGTCAATTTATGATAAAAGAACTGAAAACTCTCATCCACAAACTCCTCGAGTAGTAACCAAAGATAATAAACAGCAAATATAGTCCTGTTGTAGAGCAATTAAGCTACCTGTACGATTCCAAGACTAAGATTTGAATATATATCCTTCAAATGTAATCAGTTTTATTTCAAAAACTCAAAATCAACTTCTAAATTATTTTCACAAATGTGTAAAGACTTTTTCCAGCATGGAAATATAATTTCGGTTACTGTATCTCATTGATATTGAATTAGGGATAATACAATGAGTAATAATAATACAAGTAATTTCAGGGCTATGTCAAATTTGTAAATTAAATAGGTTTATAGTATTGAATTTAGAATATACTTTTACAATTATTTAAAGTAGTTGAACATAAATTTTCAAATATTTTTATAGTTGATATATTTTGTTGGTTAATATAAAATACTTATTATTGTGTTAAGGAAGGCAATATATACTCTAGTTTCCTTTCATATTTATGGTTAATAGGTTGTTGATTCATAATTTTTTTTTTTTTTTTTTTTTTTTTTTTTTTTTTAAGCAATTGATGTCTCCTATTGAATTTTTATCATTTTTTTTCTATCAATTTTTAATGAAAGTTCCTCTAATAATGTACCATGTTTTCTTTGTATCGTAACTAAGCTAATGGTGGGGCAGTAATATTACAAGATTGCTAAATAGTGATAGAAAAGGTATATACTGATAGAAAAGATACTTGCCCAAGTATCTTTTCTATCACTAGGTGGCATGTTGAGCCAGTTGTAATACTGTAAATAATTTCTTAAAAAAATAGCATAAATTGAAATATATTATTTATGTAACTAAAAATAAATTAAAATATATATAATTGTAAACAATATTTTAAACACCAAAATATGAGTTATTATCTTTTTTTCTCTCTGAATTCCGTTTTGTATAATAACATTGGTAACTTTCAGTTGTGACTTTTAACTGTCCCCTGATAAATAACTGTTTTGCTATGTGTTGTTGCAGAGTAGTTTGTAAAAGTAAAGAATGATTTTCTCCGTTTTCAGGAATAAATTTTTTTCGTTGGAGGATATTTTAGCAAATAATTTTAACCAATTATGTGCGTAGGTGAGTCTTGCTTCAAAAATATTGCATCCAGGATATTGAACTAACACAAATGCTATCATTTTTCAGTTGAGCCGAACACGTTGTACTTATAAATCTAAGTATATCACCTTGTCAAGTTGTTACTATTTAATCCTCCACTGTAAAAAGGCAAATTCATTGTATTACTTTGCGCATTTTATTTCAGGGTTTAAAGCGTAAACTGTAGTAAATTTTTATTTTAAATAATACATTAATTCTATGTCATAAGTCACAAATTTAAATTGTTAATATCCGATGTTAATATCAAAAGGTCGCGGGGACTACCTAAATATCTTTGCGGTCTACCACAGTCTACTTTTTTGCCACGCCTAATGTGTAATAGAATTATATATGTATAAGTATATAAATAAATAAATAAATAAATAAATATATATATATATATATATATATATATATATATATATATATATATATATATATATATATATACATAAACACACATATATATATATATATAAATTACAACGGCCATGTCATTTATTTTTTTATAGAAGTTAAGATTGTAGTTCTTAAAAACTCGTCAGTTTCTTTGGGAGTGTGCCATTAACTACTCGAAAAATCATTCGATTTATACTGCCTCTCAACGTTTTATTTTTTCGTGGAATATTTTCAAGTGTTCTAAATATGAGACAAATTACTTTTTTATTTTATAAAATAATTAGTACGATCATAAATTCGCACTTTCTGGTAATGTTTTTTTTTTCGACCTTTCAGTAAAAATTTAATTAGTTAGTGTAGAGACTAATACGGGAATGATAAAAAAATAATTAATCACATAGATAAAATGGGGTGAATGAAACTGTTTGTTTTTGGTAAATGTTAAACAATGGATATGCATACATTGTACAATTCATTTAGGCACAAATATCGGTCTTTTTTTCGCTTGAAAACATTCTTTTAAATATCATTTATAATGCTTCATAGTATTTGAAGTAAAATTCATTTATTTTAATTCTTTATTGTTGTCTATTTGAATGGAGTTAAATAAATTTTTCATCTTTTCTTATATAACTTCGCTATTAATATATTTATCGATTTTTTTCTTCAAAACAAGTAAAGCTTTTTTTTTCAATAGGTAATTGTTTTATGCATTTAGTATTTATGCATTTTAAAGTCAAGTTCTTTGCCAAGTTAGGTTAAATCCAATAAATTTTTCTTTTGTGAATCGCTGGAGTGTTGTTGGTTAATAAGCTTACGCTTACATTTTATAATATAAAGAAGATATTAATTTGTTTTTGAAAAATTGTGATTATCGGCCTTACTTTAACTTCTGAAATATATTTGTTAACGGAAATAATATCTAGATAAAATTATCTGTTTTTATTAAAATATTTTATACCATCTGTCATTAACTAATTATTTTTAAGCCATATTTGATAAAAATTTGTATAAATTATGTTTAACGATGATATAAGATGTTCTAAATATCATTGGAGAAATTGCACTTTCATTTTTTAAGAAACATCTCATTGTAGAATATTAAAATTACGAGTATATTAATTATACTCAAAATGAATGTAACGTAAAATATAGTAATTAACTATTTTTTATTTATTTTCTAATTTTAAAAAGCTAAATAGTTTTTGCAAGTAAATTTAATATCATTAAAGTACTTTATTAAGGATTATTACATTTGAAGAGTTGACTCAAATTAAATTTTTAACCAAAAAACTAAAGAAGCTTTAAAATTACAGGATCATTAACTTAGTATCATTTCTAATAATGTGCTTGAATCACATAATTTTAAAATATAAATTTAGTCTATATTATTGTCATTATATATTGGTATATAACAGGTAAAAATGTTATATGTATACCTGATTAAATAATTTTTAGATGTATAAAAATGTATGTAAAATATCAAAAAATAATTTGAATTTCGTAACTTTTAACAATAGAAATTTTTTAATAGAACTTTGTTTTATTGTTAAGTATTTCATGAAATAAAATAAAAATAGTTTTTAGAATTAAAAGTTATAAGTCAAAAAATTACTAATAATTTTGGATTTCTATGCTTTTGGTCTGAAGATAATCCATGATAAAAACGGAAGTTAATTGTAACATAAGAAAATTTAAAAGTCGCTTTTGAGATTATTTTTAATTTAAGTAAACACAAAAACTACATTATGTTCAGAATATGTATGTATTAAAAGATATATATTATTAAATTTTATTTTAATCACAAAATGAAAACATTTTGTTAAAAAAACAAGTATTTTTTCAATTGTCATTGTTCTATAAATACAATTATAGTATCCATGGTCATGAAATAGAGTTTTTATATTTACATCTTGAGATTTATTTTACGTTATTTAAAAAAAAAATTGCTATTATATAAATGGCTGAATTTTTCTGAATTAGATTCTCCTTTTTTTAATTACGTGTTAAAACTGCAAAGTATTACATTGCAGTTTTTTTTTTATTTTTACATTGCAGTAAAAATAAAATCTCATTTTTTTCAGATAAATTTTCTTACACTTAAATACATATGTTTAATGACAAAACAAATGAAACTTTCTCTTTTATACTTACTTCAATTTGTTAATTATCACTTTTTTCGCATATCAGCATTTAATTATTTTTTTTTTTAAATTAGGAACAAAAAATTCAAAAATAATTTAAAACATGATATTGCATTTTCTCAAATAGCATCATGAAGCTTGAATTTTTTGTTATTCGTCAAAATATAAAAAAATCTCAGGTAAAGTTTAAGAGAAATATATTTACTGTACTTCTAAATTCTATCTAATTGTTGAATCTAAACGAAAAAGCTATGAAACAGATTTTCTCTTGAATATTTGTCACTGGAAATAAAAGGTAAGTAATTTTATTTTTTATATTTCCCACATTTTGAAATAAAACAACGTCATTTTAAATGCAGCCAAAATATAAATAATTAATTGAACGGTTCGTCAATTTTCATATAAATAATCTTCAATGAAATAATTCATTTTTTTTTTCAAAGCTGCTTTAGAGCAATTGATTTTTGTCATGACAGTGATTAACATTTTCTGTTTGTTTATATTATTGACATGAATGTGCTTACAAAGCATATGTTGGAAGGGTTGTTTTGAGTAAGTATAGTTGCAATGAAGAATTTTTTTTTTTTTTAGCTTTTTTTTTGCATGGAAGTGTTACAGAAGGTTAGGATCACTTACGTTTATTTAACCCCGACAATTTCAGCTTTTTTTATAGTTTATTTCCCTCCTCAAATGAGTTTTGAATAAATGATAGAACTTAAGAAGTCTTTGAATCTTAAATCAAATTGTCGATAGTTAAGTTTAATCTTGTTTTCCAGATATTCTTCTCTTCTTTCTTTAAATTTTTCCACGGTAGCTCTTAATTTCTTTTAATTGTTTTATTTGACGGTGATACTTATATTATAAAAGGGAAATATTTGGGAAAAAGTTTGATTCCAATTAGATAGTTTTATTTTTAACTATTTATCTTTTAAGAAGTGGGGACAAATTCCTTTGCTGTTATTATATTTCGCACTCTTTTTTAACCGAAAAATTACGCTGATTTAAAATTGATATTTACAAATTATGTTGTACCGTGTGGATGTACCACAAAATAAGTTGTGTTTCTCAGGTATGTTATCACATTTTTTTTATTTTATATATTTCGTTGGTATGATTATTTATGTCCATTAGAATAGCACAGATAAAGATTTTGAAGTGAAGAGTTGCTCATTTATAATTTCTTTTGAGGAAGAAAGTCACTGCTAATTATTTCCTATAAAGGTTGCAGGGGTAAACTGTTCATTTTGTTTTCTTGGAATAAATAAGGGTACCCAAAATTATATATTTATAAAAGGAAAAAAATGTTTATTTAAAAGGAATGGAATCATGTTTTAAACTTATGTGAATTCAAAAAAATTTTAGTACTGTGAATTTTTAAAGCAGTGATATAAACTCTTTATCTGGTATTAACTTGAATAATAATTTCGGTATATCGAAATTATTATTCACTGTATAATCATTCTCACTGTATGAGCATTATACAGTGAGAATGATTTTTGCATTTCTAGATAATAACTTTAACGATCTATTAATGAAAGGAGATTAATGCGGCGAAATAAAAAGATTTTTAGCCGCTAGTATTTTTTTGTAGTGCGTAATTTTTCTTTGAAAAGATATCATAGCATTGAAACATTTATTTATACTCATTTTGCGTTTATTCAGTTAGCGCCAAATTAGGTAAAAAAAACATTTTTAGTAGTGTTTAAAAAGATAACTTTAATGAAAGTTGTGGATTGCAGATATAAATTTTGTTTATTATATATATATATATATACATATAAATTTACACATAATTTCAAAATAATCAGAAAAAGAATCAATAAAAAAAATGAATTGATCTATTTCGTGTAAGAAGAATATTCTAAAAGAAAAAATCATTTCACATCAGGGAAAAAAAACCTATTTGGTCTAGAAATAGCACAGTTTTTTCGTCCTAACAAAGTATATTAGTGTCTACGTTTTATAACCTTATGAATTATTGCTTGTAATCAAGATTTTAGAGAAAAAATGTGTTCCTTTACGGAAAAGTAGAGATAGCTACTTATTTCTGCTGGCTATGATGTGTGTTACATTAATTAGTTTCGTGCATGCATTTTATTTTGTTATTCTTGTTTCCATTTTATTTTATGGATCGAGTATTTTGTTTTACAGGGTAGACGAAACTGCGCTAAGACACAGGTGAGTATAAATTTTATTTCGTATTATTTTCACAGGGAATATTAAGCTACTTAAACATGTGACTTTAACTTTTTTTCCCCCAAAATGTGCCTTAATATTTTGTCTTCGAAATTACTGGCAAATTTTTCAGAGCGTAATTTTTTTTTTCATGTTTTTGTTCTTCAAATTATATTTGTGTCTTTATGTTTTCTTCTCTGTTAGAAATCAATTTTTTTTTTTTTTTTTAAATGTCATTCATTTTTTTTATAGAAAAACAAAAGTGAGTAAATTTTTTTTTAAAATTTTGTTTCTGTATGCTTCGATGTTTTATTTAAAATGTCGCATTTAAATAAGAATGTCGCATTTAAATAGAGAAGAAATATTGGTGTGTGTGTGTGTGTGCAAGAATAAGTTTTATGTATATATTTACTTCATATGTTTGTACGTAGTTAATATGCAGCCACTCAAACAAGTAAGGGTTAATTTTTTATGGGAAATCTCTGATAGAATTTGGAGATAATATTTTCTTATTGCGCTAGAAATTTAATTTTACAATTCTTATTATTTGTGGTAATGGAAATTAGGAAAGATATTAAAGTGCACAAAAAGTTTTACTTACAAAAAAAAAAAAAAAACCACCTAAAGAGGAAGGTAAAATTTTTATCTGAAATAAGGAAGAAGACTGAGTATAATTTGTTGCTTTATTTTTCTTCCTATATGCATTTTTTTAGCAACTATATGCAGCTATTTTAGCAGCTATATGCAACAAAATTTTAAAAAAAATTTACTCACTTTTGTTTTTCTATAAAAAAAAATGAACGACATTTAAAAAAAAATGCATATAGGAAGAAAAATATGCATAAGGAAGAAGACTGAGTATAATTTGTTGCTTTATTTTTCTTCCTATATGCATTTTTTTTCACAAGGAAGATGTAGCTACTTTGATTGGTAGGTAGGATATACATTTGGCAGGTAAGAAGCTGCTTAAGTAGAGTGGTATAGCATACAAATTATTTTATTAAAATTTAATTTATTGTTTACATATTTTAGTAGTTTATATATAAAATGACTTATAATAAATTATTATTAAATTTCCTTTGTTATTTTTAGTTAAAAGATAGTTAATTTTCTTAACGATATTTACAGTTAAAAAAGCGAAACGCTTATTAATAGCCGCTTTTTAACATTTTATTTAAAAGAAAATTTTTTTTGCACATTTAAGCAACAAAATGTCAAAAGAAACTAATGATAAGTATATTATTAAATTTTTTTTCCTAAAATTTTAATTTAACTAAATATTTTTGTTGAATTAATGCTTCCTTAATGTGAAAAGTAATAGATAATTAAACCAATATCACTTGGTGTTTTCCCAGTTGCCTAGCCTCCCAAGTACTGATCTTGCCCAGTGATGCAGGACTTCAGTGATTTAAGTTGCTCCGAAACTTTTTGTACTAGTTAAGTATATCAATGTTACTTTTAAAATCAAGTTTTAAAAGTGTTAATGTTTCAGAAAATAAATTATTGTTAACTGTATTAACCTCAGAAAAATATTTGTTAAGTGAAGATTGAAATAAAATTAGTGTGCCAGGCGAAGAAGAGTTACGAGACTATAAAGGTTAGAATACATATGTGTTGGCCAGGTCAGGAGTTGCGGTAGTCCGTACACCACCGCAACTCCCGACCTGGCGTGCCAACCTGCGGCACGAAAAAACTAACTTTACACACTTATGTAAACTACTTATGACTTGCTTGGAAACTGCAGCTGCATTTTTACTTAATGATTAAATAATCTTGTAACATGTACAGACATTCCTGTAGCACGCACTTCCTTTCCTACCAGTAATGAAAGTTTGCTCAATTTTATAGAGTAATATTCTATTCACCATTTTCGTCGGTGATGATTTATCCGACTTACGACATCTAAATCCCTGCATATATAAAAGAGTCCAGTACAAGACCCAAAAAGGGTCGGAACTCATTAAGTTAATTGACAACCAAACTCGCGATCAGTTGAGACTTAAAATGAATTTAATATGTAATCAGCGATAAACAAAAATTATAATATTTTTAGTTTTGATCTATCGTTAATTTTTAAAACTTTAATATTTTTCTAATACTGAACAAATCAAGTTAATTTATTAAAATAAAAAGGTGAGCATAAACACATATGTGAAACCTGCAACAAATTGCCATAAAGTTGCTTATAATCATTAATCTCATTTGTTTTCAAGTAAATTTTTGACATGAATTCCACGTTCAGATTCAAAGCCTTGCTTCCATAATACATTTGGGATACATCTTTTTATAATTGCGCCACAACTTTTCTAATTGTCTGCCTTAAACAATTTCTGTTACTTAATTGTAATTTATAAATTATTTATAACAGTTGTATTTAAAAGAACACAACTCATATTATGTGTCAATAATTAATTATTTATGAATGGAAATTTATCAATACTGAACTAATGCAGAATAATTTACAAATCAATATGCTAAAAATAATATAGAATCAATGCATAGAGTAAATACAAAATAAACGAAAGAGATTTTATTTTCAAAAATAAAGAACTTATAATGAAATTCCGGAATAGCTTAGATTACATAGTACCATATTTCATATTTATGTTAGATATATTTTAACATTTTAAAGGGTAACATAAATATAATTTTCTTATACATATGGTATGCTATTATAAAATTAATTTCATTGATTTTCATCTAAGAGGAAAGATGTAATGTTATATGAAACATATTATACAACGCATCAAATAATTTGCATAAATGTATCAAAATATCAGGGTGAAGAGGTGTGTACACAGAAAATACAATATAAGACATACAATTGCTACACCTTTAATGTTTTAATTATATATTAACTATTACGTATATCAAATTTATAAAATTTGCTATTTATAAAATAATAAAAATATCATTGTGATTTGAATTTTTTATAAATTATTTACCATTTTAAAATTATTTTTTGTTTTGATGTATTTTTGAGTAAAAATTTATTCATCAGTATTCATTTGATGATCACTACAAGTGTAAAAATACACCAAAGTACTTGAAGTATCAAAAATTTTCATAACTTTAATTAATTTTTCAACTTTAATTGAAATTCATACCTTACACATACAGGTGAAACAGGGAATCTAAATATTCAATTTATTCTATTTTTGATGAAGATATGAATATTAAATAAAGAAATAACATTGATAGAAAATTATAATTTACTTTTTCTTATTTGATACAAGTGCAGAAAAATGAAAGAAAAATCAAGGAAAATGGGAAATAGTTACTTTTTACTTTGCATTTAATGAGATTTGCCATTTAACTCTCAAGAGAATCCAGATAAAATTCACCAAAATGCATTCATAATAAAATTTCATTCCTTAGTAGAGATTTGTTTGGCAGCCTTTGGATAGTGTCCCATTCTGTACATTAGGCTATGTATTTCAGAAATTATTCAAACTTTATATTGAATGAAATATCGTATCATTTTAGTACATAAAACACTACATATTTTTCTCATTTGCATTTTGTTATATTATGCAAAATAAATCCTTATCATAATAATACATTCAAATAGAAAAATTCGAGTTATTTTACTTTCCCGTTAAAAAAATAATAATGAATTTTGTAGATAAGAGTTAAGGAAAGTAAATGAGAAGCCAAATATGAATTACATGTTTTCTCATTTAAAAAAATGAATATTTTTTATATTTTGGTTTTTATTTATAACAAAACCAATTATTGCAGAAAAATGGTCTCGTAAAAATTTTTTCTAAACAAATTTGCATTCAAAAATGAAAATTCAAAGGAAGATTTTGTCAATATTTCTCGAATTTAAAATTAAAAATATTCAAGAAAATAATGTGTAATTTTAATGAAACCGAAATTATTTTATGATATTAAGATTTTAGAGATGTGGCCAGTTTAGTATGAGCACATTATCAATTTCGTAAATTCATTTGAAAAGATTTTAATTTTTTGAATTGTGTAAAGAAATCTATTACATTTCTCTTGAGTTCTTTAAGTGGACATTTAAATTTAACTACACGCGTGTAGAAAAAGCTATAAAAAAATTACTAAGATTGTCTTTACTATTTTTTAAGCTTTGTCAATTATACCAATTTTTTTAATTTCTTAAGAATAAAAACAAATGTTAAATCACTTTTATATGTTATTTTTCAGAATTATGACAGCATCGTCTTTCTTTTTCAGAAAATATCATTTTTAGACTCAGATATTTTCAAACAATCAAAGAAATTTTGGATTGAAAAAAATTTCCACTTTCTACAATTAATAAAAAATGATCATATGCAAAATTTTTCGGATGTTTTTTAAGTAGAAAAAAAAGATACCCAAAAATACATTCGCCTATATAGTTTATATTAAATAAGATCGCTAAAAAATAAGAAATATTTTAACATAATAATATATATGATAAACATTTAAACTGTAAGTTATTAAGGGACAGCAAATAATAAAAATGGTATTTGTATTCTTTTAGAAAATACAAACGTTATTTGAGAAAGACACTATTTTTTTTTATCGAATTTTCTATTATATGTTGCAAAATAAATTCACATTAGAGTTAGAAATGCTCTTAGTTATTTCCAAAATTTTCGGTAAATAGCCTAAAAAAATGCTTTGAATAGAAGAAATAGGGAAAATGCAGTTGCAAATATGCTATATAAAATAAATTAATTTAGTTCAGTATGACAGGGAAAAAATAAGTTTCTATTAAAATACTATGAATTCAATAATTTGACAAAAAATATATATTTTTACACTAGTGTAAATTTTAATCCATGCGAAATACAGCAGTCTGTCTTTAAATAAGTTATTTCGGGTTAATTAAGAAAAAATGAAAACAATATTTACATATAAAGTTCTTACCAAAAATTTGGAGAAATAGTCGAGGAGAAATGCTTACTATAAAAAAAAATTAGTTGCAAATATGCTATATAACATAACTTAATTTAGTTCAGTAATAAATATAATAGTGAAAATAAGTTTCTATTATTATAGTATAAATATAATATTTTGACAAAATATATATATATGGATATATAGTTTTACACTAGTGTACATTTTCTTCTATGTGAAAATGCTACAGTTTAGCTTTAATTGAAGAATTTCCGGTTAATTAAGAAAAAACAGAAAACTGTATTTATATATAAAGTTTTTCAGTCATTGTAATAGTATCCACATTTCTTAGTGATTTGTTATAAAACAATGTATATTTGAAAGTTGCTCAAGTAGTTTTTAAAAATTTAATTCCACTCATTTTCATACAGACATATCTTCTTTAATTTAAGTTGTAATAAGTTGTGGACGATGACATAAAAACACTTTAATTGCACTCAAACACAGATCATCGCATATTTAGAAGAGATTGATTTCTGTATTCTTGTAGCTGACAGATTCTTCATGCGTGTACAGAAAACTATTAGACAATGAGTCATTAAAATAACGTCAATAAATAATGTGAACTTTTTTGAGGCAGAACTATGACATCTATCTAAAAATTATTTGCACGTTGTTATGGTTATTTACATATAATAATAGGTAATCGTGAGTAGTGTTGTAAACTCTTTAATTAAAAGAAATTTTCATACATCACAGAGTATAAAATGTGATGCTAGTCAAAGGCGTGAAATTTCAGTTTACATTCACAAAAATTAATTCTATTTTTCTGACTTCGGGTATCCATATTCTCATCATTATTTTTAATGTGAATGTATGATTCGATTAATTAAAAAAATAGGCTTTTATGCAGATTTTGTTTTAAATATTTTTATTTTCAATGCTATTAAAAATTTACCTGTGCTTCAAAATTAAAAAAATGTTTTGCTAGTCAAAGGAATTCGGTCATTATATATTTGGAATTTTATCGAAAAAAATGTGATCATACTATTTCTAATGACTCATTCAAAATTTAAGAACAAATTATGAAAGCTAGTCTCATGCGTTGTGACGAAGGAAAATGAAATCTCTCAGCAATTTTTAAATTTAAGCTTTCTGAGGAAAATGTCATTAAGAGTGAGCAACATATGGTGACGTCAATTCGCTCCGTAAGGCAAATCGCCCAGCAAACACATGTATGACAGGTGCAGCGATCTCCCTTCATGAAACAGATGAAGCTGTCAGCTTTCGCTGAATGGAAACTCTCCGCACACACAATGTGAGTCAAAGAACACAAGGAAAATTCAGATAATGATAATGATTTTCTACAAGGATTCACCCCTGAGCATGAAAAATTAGGCAATTCTATTTCTAAATGCTAAATTTAACAGAGAGCTTTCAAAAGTAAAATACATCATTCTTTCATAATTCATAATTCTTAACCATCCTGCCTCTCTAGATTGAAGAAAAATGTAAGCCTTTCTCATCTTTCTTAAGTACCAAAACTTTATTACTGAATTTAGTATAAATGTTGGAACAATTGTTGTTTTTTGTAAATTGGCAGAAAATAAAGGATTTATTTTGCTTCTAACTGTTGGAATTTTTTTATTCCACTATTGAACTTTGTTAAGTTTCAATTTGTTAATTGCTATTGAAGAAACTTTTAAATTTATTTTAATATAAAATTTAAATTAAATGTCTTTTTTTAATCTACTGCATAAAACATGAATAATTTAAGTCTGTAGCTTTTTATACTAATACACTAATTATGCAGCAAAAGTTCATACAAAATATAACAACGTTTGTATCATAATTAGCAGAAAATTATTTTCAAATAATTAAGTTCATTTTACCTAAAATTAAACTTTTTTAAGCTGATTCGGATTGAATTTTGAGTAATGGAAGGATTCCAGTTCTGATGATTAAAACTTTATCCTGGCACATATGTGAATATTGGAAATAAAATTATTAGTATCTCCATTTTTATATATTAGAAAATTAACTGTCATTATGTTGATCTGTCGACAAAGTTTTGAAAAATTATTCAAAATTATGTAATAAAACTTTTTTAGTCATATGAAAAAAATAAAATTTTTCTTTTCGCCGTTACATTTAAGCTATAAATAATATTATATGTTAATCCTAACACAAAATATATTGTTATTTAAGGAGCTTTATCAGAAACTGTTCAGTTTGTTTACGGTTAAAAATGAATAAAATATTTGCTTACCGCAATGGCTAAGATCAAACGCAAAATAAATAACTTTCTGCCTCTTAAAAAACTAATTTTCAGATAAGGTTGTATACAAAACTTTTCTCATTTGTCACATGTGTTCGAATCTTAATTGATATTTTTTACTTTGACGAAAGCGAAAACTTTGGGGCAAAAGTAGTGTTCGAATCGTTAGACCATTTCGCATCAACGAAGGAGAAAATTTTTCTAAAATGCGGTTGAAATTAGGCAAGTAAGTGAATATTGCTACTGAAAAAACAGAACAATAATCTTCTTTCCTTGATCAAGTCACAGTCGGTGGGGAATGGCGAATAAAATTGTTGACCAAGGAATTCTGCATGAATGCAATGCTCTAATTTTTACATATATTTATTATATTAAATTATTGTATATAGTAAAAATTTTGAAAACGCTATTGCTAACTATTCTATTTCCATAACATGCTAAATGAAAGTTCCGTAATAATTAAAAAAAGACATTTTATTTAACATTTTTAATTACATATATTACGAATTTAACAAAACCTATGTGCTAACATGAATTTCTTAACTTGGCTATATGTCCGTCATGCGCTTAAGACTCACGTGACTGGGGTTGAGCTCTTCGTAAGGGAATGTTTCTAGTTCGATCCCAGACTCTGGTGCACAGCAAAAGCGGAGGGTAGCAATTGTGCTTTCTGAGTTTTGTGATTGCTTGCGTTTGCAATAGAGGCTGTGACTTGGGTTTCTATCAATCTGATTCGTGAATCTCGCTCACTTTATGTAAAAATTCCTCCCAACTTTTTAACAAATAAATAAATAAATAAAATAAAATAAAGCTTAATGTATGATTAGAAGAAGTATAAAGCAGCTACTACACTCTTCATAACCAGGTAGACTCAAAAAGTTGTGTTACGTTTTGTTAAATAACAACCTTGCTTTACATACCACAAATAATTAATTTTCCCTGAGACTATTTATCTAAATAAATCATATATTTTTCAAAATACCATTTTACTGGTTGAAGTATATTTCTTAAATTAAATTTCAGCTCCATTAAATAACCTTCCTGTTGGTGACCGTTGTAAAAAATTTTAAAATGAGATTAAATTGATCGCAAAAAACTTATGTCTTCTAGGAGCCGTATTCATATGTTTCAAAATCTATTTCAGTGTCTGAGGAACAAGCACTTTGAAAACTCCAAAGCACTCACATGAGCAATTAAAGCAACAATGATTTTCCGATGTCTATGCGTGGCTGATATTGAACGTAGCACCTTTCAATGCAGAGAGCATTTTCCATTTCGCTATTTAGTGGAAGCTTTTACATGCGCAAACGTATCATCATTTCTAGAAAATTTTAAATCAATTTAATGCCAAACATTCTGGATGAAAAATGAATCTTTTTTAATTAATGAAGTTAAAGTTCAAAATAAATTACCTTTTTTTTTTACCAAAACCTTTCTTTTAATCAATCTCATAATTACAACGAAAATTTTTTTTTAATTGCAAGATCTGTACATATGTATTTTTTTCGTATGATTCAACAGAGACACAAGACTTTTCTTCTGAGGATCTTAAAGTTGTCTATTTTCAGATGTAAAATTGAAAATTGATCATTACATTTCTAATGATTTCTAAGCAGGATTTAAACATTTTTAACAACCCTATATCAGTTTCTTAAATGGGATATTTTTTTTATAAGCGAGAATCAAACATATTATATTAATTAAAAACAAATCTGGATTCGCTGCATCGCTTTGATGACAACTTTGTAATTACCTCATACTGATGGATTTGAAATGTCTGCAGCCTCGTTCGTTGTCCTGCGTCCAATTCAATCCACGAAATTGAAGAGAGGGTGATAATATAGTTTTTCTCAATTTCTTCTTTTGAAATGCAGCTTTTGAGCAGATTGCTGGGATCTGCATTTAATAAATTACTTGATTGAAATGAAAACATCACATATCCGTGCAACTCTTTTCCCTTAAGCAGTCGAATTCCATTTGCTTTGAAATGTTTAGATTTTTGAAAACATTTTTCCAAATGGTAATCACCATTACAATATAATGCTCTGAGTCACTTATTTCAAAATTTTTTAGAAGTAATACAATTAGTAGAAACCAATTCTTTCACTACAGTTCAAAATCAATTTATATCTTCAATATTGTTTCAGTAATATAGGTAATTATAGAAAAGGTTTACTGTGGTATTATTGAAGGGTATTCATATTTTATTAAGATAACTATTTATAAGTTGCTTAAAATGTATGGAAGCTCATTACATCAGTTTAAAAAAGTTATTATAAATTGAGCAGAAAGAGATGCAGATATTATTTGCAAATCTGCTTAAAGAACTAACTTGGAAAAAAAATCTTGGATTTCATTTTTTGCTAAAATGAAACAAATTACATTTCTCACCACTAATAAAAAAAATTGATTCTCTTTATAATAAATGATAATTATTTTTTTAAATGAATGCTAAAATAAAATCAGGAAAATAAAACAGCCGTATTAAAAATGAATAGAAATTATCTATTTATTTTTTTACTTTTTATTCCTATATGGGTATTTTTTAAGATTTTTTAATCTTATTTGTTCTGGGGAATTCCCCCAACATCAAGCAATTGCTCTGGATACCCTGTGGAACAGTCCATCTTGTTATACAAGGGATGCTTGTATGAAATTAACATTCTATGGTAGAGTTATATACTAAAAGTTTTACACCATTCAAAGGAGTTTCTTAAGACCTTAAAATGATTACTTAGAGAATATTTCATAAATAACGTATCTCATTTGAACTTACACACAAATGCGATACTTTATATGGCAATATTTCCAGCAGTTCTCAATCTGTGGCTTGAAAAATTTGTCGCACTTTAAGAAAACTGGATATTTTTCAAGAAGGATTGTTCCCACTGTGGCGTAATGCATACAATCCCGGATTCGCTTCCAACAAGAACGAAAGATATATTTGTCGTTTCCGTCCAAAACATGTACGTTTATCGGGATGGGAGCTTGGGAGTTTCCCGGGTTTCCTTCCTTACGATACATGAATAAAATTCAATACCTATGAATCACTTTTCACGGAACGCAATCTGCTGTGAATATTAAAATGCCTCATAACATTTCTCGGCTCTTAGACAAAAGAAACAAGTTGAGCGGTACGACAGCACTCTTGACAATGTAAGTTCGCGAGTTCGATCCAACATAAAGTTAAACAGAGGAAAATCTTCACAACTAAAAGACAACCATTTCAAACAATATTTTAAAATATTGAATAATTTGTTAGATTTTGTCAAAATCTAATAAAATCATCATATTTAAGAGATTAATTAATTACTTTAAACATTTTTATTTAAACTGAAAAAGTAATTAAAGTACAATTTATAGTCATGTTCACAATAAAGTGAGTGTTCACTTTTATTATCACATGTATACATTCAAAGTGTCTTAAAAACAATTGTACTGACGATTTTTCATTCAAAACCATTAAAAGCATTTTAATTTAAGTAAATTAGCTAAAGAGTTAAATTTGTAGGACAGAAAAGAGATTATGACTCATAATAAGTATCTAAAGTGTTCTCAGTTATTTAAAGACAAATTGAATATTCGTTAATAGTTGATAATTAATTTTTTTACTGCCCGAAATTAAATGTAAGATTACTTTTCACATTAAAGAATATAGTTGCAGTTGTAATTTAATTACATTGATTTATGAATATTCTTGGGTACTTACTATATCTTTAAAAAATTCCATACATATTTTCATATAATATTTACTGACTATTCTAAATAAGATCATACTTACAACACCTGTCGTGCTGCTGGTTTGAGAATAAAACGTACCAATTGTAAGAACAAAAAAGATTTACTAAAAAAATTAAATGTCTCAGTAAAACTTTTTTAGAAATTTATTTTATTTCTCCAATATATTGAAGTCGCATATATTTATGTTATATTATTTACTTTTACGGTCGAATTTCTTTATTTGTATTAACTATTTGATTCATATATTTTGTTTAGTTAATAATCAAAGTTTCGAAAAAAAGTTTACTTATATGACAATACAATAGTTTAATTTTGAATTTCATTTTTAGTTAAAATCTGTATAATGTTCATATATAGAATTTTTTTAGCAGTCTATATATATTCTCTTTTAGTTTTTTCTTCATAGGTAAAGCACCTTCAATTTATATGAATATCATCGTGCACCTTCTCCAAAAAATTCCACTTTTATTTATTTTATTAGCTAATTTTCTGTTATATTGACGGTTAAAAATTTTAATTGATCTAATGAAACTTTTAAAAATGTGGATTGATATTTAAAACTCTGAACATAATATATTACATTCTATGGAAAAAAACTGTCCATGAATTTATAGTATTCAAGTAATGTTATATCCTTTGACAAATATATTAAAAATGAAATTCTTTTAACCAAAAATGATTTCTGTATTTATTTTGAAGGTAACAGTTGTCAAGTATGCATTTTGTGTGTGCATTAAGTTATTCATCAGAAGATTTTCAAAAAAGCCAGAAATGTCAAAGTTCGAATATTTTAAATTAAAAATTGTTTGAAGTCTTAATACACTTTTACAGTTGTAATAGGTTGGAAGATTTAATGCTTTTAAATTTTATTTGATAAAGCGAGAATAGATTGTTCAAATTCACAATTTTGGAGTAATCGCTTAAAATATATAAATAACTTCATGTATCTATACGAATATAAAATATTTGGAAAAAAACTTTCCCGTGCTCTCGAATAGATATCAAGAAACTTTAACATTCATTACTTGGAATTTGTTTCATCTTATTTAAAAAACGCTCGATGAAAAGTGATTTCCCTGAATGAGGACGAAAACATCCTGCTGTGAAGAAAGTATAACACGCATTTATTCTGCCGGCACAAGATATGAAAAATACAATATAGACAATAGAAATTGATTAAGAAAAACTTCTTTATTGAGTTTAAATTTTAAAAATAAAAATAATTTTAATCTTAACTTTTTATTTCATTAAAATGAATTGTTTTCTAATTTCAAGAGCGTTTGTTTGCTGCTAAAATATATTTATCATAATAAATGTCACTGTGGTTAAAGCTATAAAAAGATGCTGCAAGTATTATCAGTCAAATGCAGCTCAGGACGCTTAGAAACGTTGAAAGTAAGAAAACAGACGGTTTGTTCTGCTTAAGCTGCCTTCATTCGTTTATGTCAGCGTGATCCATTCATTAAAGTAAAAATCGATTTCCCAAACAGTTCATCTCAATGGATATGAGTGACAATGCGATTGCTGAGGTTCGATTCAACAAGAAATAAGTGTTCCTATTTTGAAATATTCTAAAAAGATTTCAAGAAGTTTTAAAATAGCAATGCACACTGTATGCCTGACGTCCGCATACCCAGATGTAAATGAATAGAAATAATAAATCGATTTTGCTAAGAAAGGCATCATGAAATAGACCCATCACAGGCATGCAACAGGACAATAGGTGAGAAGGGGGCGGATCGCCTGTCAACCAAAGGGCATACATCACTCGTGGCAGCTGAAAAGACCGATGTCCTGTTTTAAATGGATTCCGATTCACTATTACTATCATAAGTAAAAACCCAGAATGTAAACTGTTCCAAGGAAGAAAAAAACAGTGCTTTAAATAGATTTAAAATTTAGTTATGAGTTAAGTTACAACAGAATAACAAAATATTTACCTCAAGATAACGTTTAGATGTGACAAACTTGACTAATTTAGTAAAAAATAACAAGTTAATTCATTTTAAAATGTTGTAATTAATAATTAAAATGAAAAATATATTTGATCATATTGCAATATGGTCGAGTACTTCTTAAAAGTTTTGCTTTTTTATGAGCAAAATTTTCATAAATAAATTTGTTTTATTTTAAGTAGCAGATATTTCTCCAAATATAAATCTATTTTAATTATTTTTCATTTGAAAAAGTCTTAAATTTATGCAAAAATTTCTTCCGAAAATTGATTTTGAGCTTTTATTGTATTAGATTTCTCTATATTCACATAATTCTGAATCTGATAAGATGTATTAAATTTCATATTTATTTCGTACAATGCTTAAATCTTTCATCTTGTTTATTCTAAGAAATTTTATTATTAATAATTATTTTTAAAATAAGCTAATTTATTTTGTTTGATAAATATATCATTGTGTAAATATTCATTTTTTTAACAATTGTATATTGAGGATAATAAATCTAAATAATCCTTTAATATACATTCTAATAGTTTTCAGTAAAATCAAGTACATTGCTTAAAGTTAAATTTACATTTCAATCAATTAAAGGAAAATATTTTTAACACTGAATTTTATGTTTTCTAATGTATTTTGTGATTTCTAAAGTGAAAAATTATACGTTAAAATTTTTAATGGTAACTTTTATGATAAACTAGAATATCTTTGCAAATTTTTGGTGATGTTGTCGCTACAAGTCTAATGAAATACACTATAAAAAAATAAAAATTCTATAGACATATTGAGAAAAAAGCAAAAGTATACAATAAAATTAGCACAATCAGTAATAAATGAATGCGAAATATTGATTTTATGAATTTAATAGTTTCCATACTTCTTGATAACTAATTAAATTACCAAATGTATACACATTATTTGTGTCAAAAATTGAAATCCTTCCTTAAATATTTTAAACAATTTAAAGAACGAACACGCACACACACACACGCATATATATATATATATATATATATATATATATATATATATATATATATATATATATATATATATATATATATATATACACACACACACACATTTAAAATTCGACATGATTTACTTATCTTAATATTTTACAATTAGAATATTTTTTTATATAAATATGATAATAGAGTTAACAGAAAAAGGAATGCAATATTATAAATGAACCAATATCTTTATTCGTTCCAGCGATTTCAATAATTTTAAATTCCAATTTCATTTGTCGATTTAAATGAAATTTTTCAAAGATAAAAAAATTTCTCATTTATGAAAAATATATGTTTTACACTTGTATTTTTCTTTTGTCAATGGAGTATAATATTAATTGAACCGTAATATTTGTCTTATTTATAAAACGTTTATATTTTAGAAAAAAATTTTTTTAATCATAAACTAGTAATTTTTTATATAATATGCATGCATGTAAAAAGGTATGAAAATTTCTGTCTGTACAAGGTCGTCAATTCTGGACTTAAAATT
Source organism: Latrodectus elegans (assembly GCA_030067965.1). Taxonomy (NCBI): domain Eukaryota; kingdom Metazoa; phylum Arthropoda; class Arachnida; order Araneae; family Theridiidae; genus Latrodectus; species Latrodectus elegans. The sequence goes on from CM057816.1 coordinate 12,763,545, forward strand.
CATTAGACAGGCAAAAAATAATTTTAAAAACTTTAAATCGCATTTTTTGTAATCAGTTTTATAAAAATGTTACTGAAATTATCTCATGCGAAGGGTCGCCGTATACATTAATATTTATTCTTCAAAGTTAACCATTAAAAAACTTATTTCTTAAATATCAAGAATCAAATACTTTTGAAACGAACAAAAGGCTAAGTAGTGCCATTTTTTTTCATGCATTTATTTATCCGTATTATGTGGTGCTTATAAATTTAGGGATTTACGTGAAAATATGATATTTTTATTTTTTAAAAATTTCTGTAAATATCCAATTAAAAAAAATTAAAACACGATTATTTCTTTCTATGAAAATATAATATGATAATAATTAATAGTTCTTATTTAATGAAAACTCGTTTAATTTTAAAATTGATTTCATCTGTAATTTTAATTTGTATTCGTACCGTTAATAAATTGTTACGCTTATTTTAAAATATCAATGACACATTTGAAATCAAACCTTGATATATATTTTAATGAATGTATAATTTAAAATACATTGTTTAGATTTTAAATAATATTGCTTACTTAACTTACACTGCTCACGTGGTTTGATAACAATTTACTTTTTCTTTTGATCTCAAAAGACTAAATGGACTGTTCACAATTGCTGGTTCCATTGCTAATTCAGTAGAAAATATATAGAAATTTATAAAGCATTTATTTGTCATTATGTGAATTTGTGTCCACATTTATAAATTTATAGTTCCAAAAACAAAAATGTAAAAATGTTTAACATTTTTTCTTTTATCAAATATCTAAATAACTGGACAACTAATTTTTACCACACTGTATTTGAATTACTTGATCACAAAAGCAAAAAAAAATTAATAAAATATATTTTACAAAAATCATTAGGATATATATAGCATATTATATTTTGAAAATAAGTGTTTCTGTTCGAAATACCCGGAGGAATTACTTAAATTCTCAACAGGTGGCGTTTCTTGCACTCTGCAGTCAACCGGTTTTTGAAGGGGATCTATTCACGAAGGAGCTCCAATGCTATCATTTCCAATCCAGCCCCCGTGAAGGTAACACTTTACAATATTCGAGAGCATCTTTTTAGAATCCTGAGCGTCCTGTCTCTAATCTAGAGAAAATGTTTAAGGCCAGTAAATTTGTTCAAAATTATTTAAAAGGTCCTGTTAGCCGTGACCGATTGCTTGTTGCCGCTCTAAACCTAGAGCATGTCGTAACGATGAACGTTGATGAAAGAAAAAGGATTGATTATTTAAATCTGCCTGATAGGAAAATAGATCTTGAAGCTTATCGTGATGAGTTCGAATCTATATTCATACGTTTCAGTATGGAGCATGTTGAGGAATTTAAAAAGCGCCATTTGACGAAATCAAATGATTTACTAATATTTTTGCAGAAATTTTTAAAAATTCAAAACTTTTTGAAAAAAAGGAACTTTAACCTTCTTATATCTAAGGAAGCTTTTATTCTCGCTATAAATCTAATGTTCACGCAAAAAATTACCGATGGAATCTTGATGGTAGAATTTATTAGCTTATTTCGTTGGCGTTTTTGGACTCTTCAATTCCTCATACAAGAACTGAATTCTGATGTTTTGCATTTCATGTTAAAGAGTGTGAAATTATCCGCGAACGAAAGCCGTCCCTATCTCTACAGAGAGATTCAAGATGTGCTGGTTCTCGACATCTGTAATCTTCGAAGCAATTTTCTGCAAATGGGAGTCCTCATACAACATGGTCATTGGTATCTATTTTTCCACCAACAGTTTCTGTTCGAACAGGTGGCATACGAATGGTGGCAGCTTTTCTCTCACTCGTAAGTATTTTTATTTTTCGGTATGAATTCTTTAAGAGATATTGCCCAATAGTTTTTTTTTAAGTTATTTAAAGTGTAAGCTGTTGTTATGAAAAATTATACGGGTGGATGTTTCTCCATTATTATAGATATATTCTAAACTATTTTTCTTTCTGATAATATACAAGCTTTTTTAAAAAATAATGTTATTTAATATAAACACGATTATAAAAATATTTTTGACTTAACAAAATTTATTTGCTTTAGCTTTTATGTAAAAAGAAAAATTTTAAATGTATAACTTATTAGAATGAATCATATTTTCCAACTCTATACTATATCAATTTATAATTATGCTAAGAAATATCCTTTTGAAATTTTACAGAAAATATCTTTTGATAGTTCTATTGAGTGTTAACAGATAGTGTGATAGTGTTAATTTAAAGAGTTATATTGATATTATTCGATATAATTGGTGTATTAATTAACTATGCTTGCAGATTGCAGTAAAACATAAATTTTTAAATATTTATTGGAAAATTAAAAGTTAAAATCGCAGTTTATATTGAAGAAATATTGTGAGTAAACTAAAATCGTTTATTGAACTTGAATCGATGTCTATTAAGATCAAAATGTTATAACGATTATTTCGCTTGTTACTGCTACTGATTTTCTACAAAAAAATGGAATTTTTTTTTCTACGTGCATTAAAAAATTGCGTATACATTATAATTTACAAAATGTAATTAAAATATAAACTTTACAGTATAGCATATAACGTATTTAAATTTTGTAACTGTGATAATTTTTTTCATTCTAATTACAAAATCTTGGTATTGTTAAAATTTTTTTTTATTTAATTATAAACATTTTGATTAAAAAAAATTATAATTTTTAATGTTTACACATGTCCAAAACTGCTTTTTCAAATAACAAGAAAATTATAGGAGATATTATATTAATTATGACGAGCATAATTAAGAGTTTATTCAAAAAATATAAAAATAAGAAAGTTTATATTTTAATTACATTAACAAAATGAGAGTATATATAAGTATATTTTTAATTTTAACTTAAAATACTTTAAAACAATATTACAAAACCTAACATTTTAAAAATATTTTTAATGTTTGGCATTTAGAGAAATGTCAAATAAGATTCAAACATTATTTATTAAATATTACAGAAGTAAAATACTTAGCAAATATTGCAAAAATTGAAAAGTATTTTAGATTTATATACACGTCATATAAACATTTTTGGTGTATAGGATACACTAAAGTTTTGTTCGTGTTACAGTTAACTTTTTACTGAAATAAAAATTGAATTTATTGCATTTAAAATATCTTTATATTGATGATTGCAAATAATATTTTTATTCCTTAGAGAATATTGATTTAATTATGACTGACATATATAAAATAAAATACTCAATAAAAATTTTGTATTTTTTTTTTTATCTCTTGACTTTAATTTGAATATGTCGAACTCTAAATATTTTAATCATAAAGATCATTCCTTTTTGAAATTATATAATAGAAAAAGAATATCTTTTATAATTAAAAACGTTTCCAAGTTTCCTTGGAAGTTTAGTGGCTAACAATTTACATGTCATATCATGTAAATAAGGATTATTCTGATTGTGATGAAGCCCACCACTGATACTGAAAGCAGCCTCAGATACATAACCCCCTCTTATTTTTAAGTGCGTAATTATTTCACTGAGACGACTTCCTCTTTGTAAATTAAGGCAGTGAAACAAATCCTAATATAAATATATATTTATTAAATTTTTTCTGTGTACCCCAATTTTAAAAATACTATGTGTTATTTTTTTAAATTTTCAAATAAAGAGGTAGGTTCAAATGCATAGATATTAATGGCAGTCTCTGGTTGGCTGTTTGAATATTCAAAAGATAACTTTCAAATATCTTTTTTCATGTAAAATATTTTATTGGAATACACAATAGCTTTGAGCTTTGGATCACATGTTCCTTACAGAATTAAAGAAAAATATTTTCGCATTATTTGTATGAAAAATATTTTTTGTTTACTTTAATTTTTTATTTACTATTGTGTTAATTTTTCTATTGTTACTTTTTTATTTACTAAAGTTTATTTATAAATTTCTATCTAAACTTTTGTTTTCATTTATGACCTAAACTTTTATTTTGATTTATGAGATCTTGAATAACAGATTTTATCTCTCTATATCTTACCAAAAATAATACTTTAAGAAACATTAACTATGAATAGTTTTATATTAATATTCTCAATCAGTCCTCCAAATAATAAATTTTCTATACCTGGAATCTTAATAAGGAATAATTTAAATTTAAAATTAATATGAATTGAAACAAGAAAAATGAATTTTTCTGAACCAGCTATTTTTACTTATTTAATAACATATTTCAGCAAGTAAACTTCTAATTATTTTTAAAACTGCTTTATTTATCATAGGTTCTTCAGTATTCCACGTAATATTCTCAGCTATTTTTATCTGAACAGAATTTATATGGTTCTCATGATGTGCAGCACACTTAATGAAACAAAGTCTGATCTCAGAGATGGCATGCTCACTGTTGTCCAGCAGCTGTGGAGATCGATCCCTCAACCGTTCATCACGTGCGAGGAGATCAAGTACACTTTAGGGATGTTGCTTCCAATAGAAATGAGAGAAAATGCAGAAGTGTTCCGTTTAAAGTTCAAGGAAGAATTCGGTGACTCATCTTACTGTCCACGAACTCTGAGACACTTGTCTCGTTGCGCAATTCGAAATGAGATCAATGCGAACGGAAAGCTGCCGGAAGGTGTTGATCATTTGCCACTTCCTCCACTTCTGAAAGAGTATTTACTACTGGAAAGATAAAATTTCAAATTTTCTCTCTATTTCTGCATCATGAATCACCGTTCAATTCAAAGACAATGTAAGCAAATGTATTAAATTGTAAAAATATTTCAAAATAAACATTTTCCTTTTCGCAAAATTTTTTTTCATTATCTTACTTCTGGCTTTTGTTTCCCCAATCTATCTCTGTATGTAAGCCAAATTCCTACATTAATATCAAATTCAAAAATTAATTGTATTAAAATGGGTACAGGTTTTATAAGTAATACTTAGAGACTTTTTTTCTTGAGTAAAATTATTTTTCAATTTGTTTAATTTAGCTCTATTTCTTCAATTTATTTTAATAGCTGTGAAAATAATATGTTCTTTTATCTTAGATTAGAAAATATATGTTCATTTTTACCTGCATTAATATCTGCCAATAAAATTTTATAATTTTTGGGTTCTCTTATAGTTATTGAAACCTCTCTTTCTCTGTTCTAGTGTTTGTATTATATGTATATATATATGAGCTTCCAAAGTTCGATTGACTTTTAATATTGCAGCTAAATTGGAATTGCCTAAAAATAAAAAGCCTTATAAATTTATATCATAATCTTTCATTTATTGATTATAAATGCAATTAATTCTTTTCAGGGTTTGTTCATATAATATTATTACTTACTGTCCACCATCAGTGAAAATGCACATTTTATTATACTGAAATTTACTCATAGGAAAATTCATTGTTATGTTTAATGGTTGTTATTTATAAATATTTATGAGCAGAGATATTGTTATATAATTTATTTGAGAAATGTGTTTTATAAAACCAAATTTAAAGGTAATATTTTAAGAAACTAAAGGTTTTTTTTTCAATCCTAATGCAGTTTTAGCAAACATATGAAGTAAATAAAGACATTTGTCAAAATTAATTTAAATAATACAAAGAAATATTTAATTTAATTTTGGCAAATGCTCTTAAATTTGACTGAGTAATTCATTAAAATATATGTTTAACACAACAGGTGTATTCAATTTAATAAATATAAGAACGTGAAATAAAATTTTCAAAACAATGAGAATGCTTGATAGGTTGTGAATAAGTAACAATATCTTTTATCATATATGTCATTACGTGAACAAGGTAATATAAACTGTACCTAAATATGCAATATAAACAATATATATAACTCCCATTATTCACATCACTTGAATGTGTATTTAGTAATCGTGAAATAGTTTGAAAAAAAGATACTGGCGATGCATTTGAATATTGTATGTTGAAAAACATCCTATTGGCAAATATCATGATTACAAATTTACAACAAAATGTAAATATTTGTGACAAGTTTACATGTAATACTTTTCTAGTTTTGGAGAATAATTTAAAATAAGTTTAATTTTAAAAAAAGATTTCAATTTATTTTAAATACTTATATTTTTACAAACATATAGCGATACATCAAAGTATATTGAATCATATTCTCTGTATGTTTTATTTATAAGACTATACCTTTTGATTTTGGAAAATATGAGAAAAATTAAATAATCATAAATACCATGAGGTCGAAGATTTTGGAGGGAAATCATTTCGTTAAAATCATCGCTTGCTGACATCCAGTATTATTTTCTTTTTAATTGTAGTTTCAATATCTCTCAGTACTAACTGCCTGTAAACTTGCTGGGGCATTTAACTTGTTTAGTGTTAAATCAGTTAAATATTTTTAAGGAATTCCATTTCGGAATGGGAAGATGTACCTAGATTTTTATATCGAGGATCGAGCAGTGAACATAAGCCAATTGTGCGACTTTTTTCAATGCTTCCTAGTCTTTCCATCAAACCTTCATTTAAATCTCGGACAACATATTTGAACACAGTCTGAATTTTTTCATTTTTCAGTTTTTACAAACTGTTAGTAAATTATTTATTATTATGGGTTGCTCACTTGCCATTAATTGTTTCTCAACACTTAACTTCTTCGTTACTTCTTTGAATGACCTCAAAATTAAAACGATTAATCTAATGTTTCACCATTCTGAATCAGGTAAAATTGATAAATTCCAAACTTTTAATGCTGTTGACGTTATTTTGGATACTTTTAGTTCTAAAAAACATTCACACATGTAAAATGTGGGATTCCATCACGTTGGAACAGCATGAATTTATTTTTTAAATACTTAACTACTGAATTTTTTCCAAAATGAATTACTTTATTATTTGCTGAGGAACTTCTTTTAAAAAAAAGGTACGATTGATTGTTTTTGTTTTTTCCTGTAATTCATTTATGTTTTTAAGGCATTTTTCGCAAGAAAACTTAAAGTGTGTGCAGCGTAACAAAAGTGCTTCTAGCCTAATTTTGTAACTGCCCGCTTCATATTAACAGGAATTTCGGTAATGCATTGCAATACTTAAGCTGACAAATCGTATTTTTCTGCCAGATCTTTCATTATGACTGAAGTGCTCTTACTCGTGTGAGTTGCAGAAAGCTCACTGCAGCCTATTAGAAGAGATAGAGTAAGGTTGCAGGAATTAAATTTTTAGAAATGACTTTCCTACTTGGTAAATTGCTGCTTGTATTCAGCTCGTAAATAAAATCTTTGAAACCTTCATCCTCAACTATCGAAAGTAGTTCAAAGTCATTTGAGAACAATTTTAATAATTTTTTTTATCAATTTTGCGTATTTCAGCAGAAGATATTTTCTTAGTAATATATTCACTAATCGCATAACTTCTGCAACAATTTTGAAAAGGAGCAGCGACGTTGACTGAAGCAGAATTATCCGATGCATACGTAGGAACAGAACTGAAAGTGACTCCAGATCCAGATTCTTTATTTAGAGATAGTTCGTCAGGATTTTTCAGTCACACGTCTAGCATCTAAAACTGATAAATCAACTGAAACATGTTTTTTCCCAAATTTTTTTAATTAGTTATTGCTTATTTATATAAAAATTTTCTACCAGAAATATTACATTTAGCTATTTTCAAAGGGCTGTTTTCTTCCGTGAAGGAAACCAAACTGGACTTTGACCACGATTCACAATTCTTTTAAATTATGATGGTAATGACAAGCACAGAGCAAATTTGAAACACCATAAAATAAAAATAATATAATAAATGAAAAAAAATTGAATAAAATTATAGAAAAACTTTAAATATGATACTAAAAATAATAAACAATAATGGACAACTTCAGATACCTACATTTGTGGCACACAAATGATTACTATTTGTATACAAGTTTCTTCCCCAACATCTGGAACTATAGTGACCTCCAAATTCATATTCTGAGGTCACTTTTTGACTCATATTTCCGGCCATTGCACCGATTTGAATAAGAAAATGGGAAGAGGCAATAAATTCTTCGAATATATCAGGTCCACTCACCTGGTGATTCCAATTTAATTTGACGAATTATATTTGTCAAGATTGACTTAATGGCCCTTCACAAATCCTGTTTGCAGTTCCCATATAATACCCTAATCACAACTTACTGATTATCTGTGGTATGGGATACTTCCTAGGATTCAAACAGGGAAGAATCAATCTTTTTCACAGCTGCAATGGGGGTAATATTTCATTGAAATTATGGAATTATCTAAGGGTTTGCTAACACAATAACGGTGACATTATAGCTTACAATAATAATAAGTATAATATTTGTTATAATATATAATTGTACAAATTTACCAATACATTAAAGTATGTTTTATTATGTAAGGCAAAGGCAACAAAAAAAGTATTCAGCATATATATATATATATATATATATATATATATATATATATATATATATATATATATATATATATATATATATATATATATATATATACTCGAATCTTTACAGTTTATATACACAAACACTTCATTGATTCTTACAGATATTGAGGATTCCACTGAAATGTCTGCTCAGGGTAAGTCAGATTTGTGTCTTAATTCAATATTGAAAATATTGACATCATTAAACTGTTTTTCTTTTAATATCTCAAAAAAGTTTCTGAAAAATTACTGTTTTTGCTTTGTTTTATAAAAGAATTTAACTGAATATCTCCAAAACTGAATCAACTAAAACTATTCATGGATAAAAATCAATGTAGATTTTTCATTGTGTTTCGAAGACATAATAGATTATTTTAATTATAACAGTGGCTTGCGAAGGACATTGAGGGAGTCCTGTCTGTACTGAAATTTAGGATTAAATTCATATTCACTGTTTAATTTGATTCACAAAGCCCCTTAAATTCCTAAAAAATTTCTTTATTGAATTAAATTTACAATTAAAGAAATATATAATATGCAATAAAATATTTGGATATATAAAATTTTTTTAATATTTTTATGTATCATGAGTAACCAAAGAGTTTATTATTATTAGGTTTCAAAATAAAAAGTAAGAAGGTTTAAAATCTTTAATATTTGAGTTTTGAACCTTAAAGTTTAATTCTTACTAATCCAATTGAATTGATCGTTTAATGTATATTTAGCATAAAAACTATATCCTAAGACTTTAAATTTTTATTTTATATTCAAACAATTTTAAAGTTAATTCATATGTTTCCAGTTTTTGATTATTTTAAGGTCCTCCAAAATGAGTCTTTAATGAATTGGATAAGATTAAGAGGGAAGCAGTGCATAAGTTTATTTTTCTGCTAGGAATTATCTTTTATTCACATTTCTCTCAAAAGAGATTTTATAATACATACCATAATTTATTACATCTAATAACTACATTGTAGCTAATAACACTTAAAGTTTTCGTCTGAATAATTCTTGAACAACAGAATTTAATTACCAGAGCATTTGTGATCTTAAGTTTAACCATTTATGAAATCTGTGGTATCACAATTATTTATAAAAATTAAAAAATTTAAACCTTCTTAAGATACATTAGAATAGGTGCTTTGGAATTTTCCATGTTTTTCTCTTAAGATTTGTACGTTCCACTATCTTATGAAAAGTCCTTCCAAAAGATGATTTACATGGTGTATGCTGAGAGAGAAATTGTTTTGTTTCCTTTGGTCACTATTCTTTAACCTTGTAAATCCTAATTTTTTAAGATGGTTTAGAGGACATCTTAATTTTTTCTTTCTTAAAACATTCAATACATAACTTTATAAAGAAGTACTTAGACAAGTAACAGTAATGCAGAACAGTAATGCATTATTAGGTAAATATTAGAAATATTAGAGAAATATACATGGTAATCACATTCTTTTAATAAATTGCTTTCTACAATGCTAAATTGTGAATGAAACACAAAAAAATTTTTTAAGTGACTTAAATACTTTAAATGGCCATCAGAGGTCACATTTTTCTGAGGAAAACATGAAATTTAGTATAGTAAATGATCAAAACGAAATTCAGGAGCAATTTTAACACTTATTGACAAGCTTCTGATTACCTTGTCATCGAATCACATTAAATAAAGGTAAGGAACAAACAAAAATAGTTCGGTTTGCAGAAGCAAGGAGTAATTAGGGTGAAAATGCACAACAGGTGCAGTTATTAATCATGTCCAGGACAATGTAGAAAATGTTGCTCAATGTGACAATACTCATTTATCTTCAACATTTCAAGTCAATGGTTAGTGTGTTCAACAACAGATTGTAACTGACCAATTGTGAGTCTTTGTACATGAAGTGTTATGGAGTTTTTTTTAACAAATTCAACATTGCAACACGTTCAAGTACCAGACTTCAAATATATCATAACTGTAAATGGCATGTAGTTAGATCTGCAAATGCAATGGTTAAGGATTAGAAAAGGAACAACTAATAGTTCGTCGCTCTTGAAAGTTAGAGAGCAAATGTCGCCTTCACAATTCCATGAATATGTGAAGGCCAACCATCCTTCAAGAAAGTGGTCGCTATAAAGATCCCTTTTGTTGTAATTGCATCACAACAAATGTCTGCAGCATGTCGTTCTATCGATGGTTTATAATTGAGCATTGGCTTACATTCAGCTATTTTCTCAATGGCTTACTGTTGCATTTCAGCATGATTTTAAACCAGAAAGTGACCGTTGGGGAATTTGAAATTCTATGTTTGTGACTGCATTAGCAGCTGTCTTGACTGAATCAACAATTACTGATGACTCTTTTTTCATTTTGATATGTTTGTCCCAAAAAGGCATGTTTGTCATTTAAAGGGCATTTTGGAAATGAAATTTATCTTTGATTTTGAAAATTTAAAGCTATGAAAGCGAAAAATACTTTTAAAATAACATTAATATTCGACAATGAAAATGAGAAATCACTTTTTAAAAAGTTGATTTAAACTTTCTGTTCATTTCCTTACGTGCATTTGTCATTTGAATTTCCATAATTTATAACTACAAAAAATTCGTAAGTTTAGAACAGAACATAGCATATTCAAGAGAAATAGTTTTCACATTTTCTTTAATTTATATCCTTCTTAATCAGACACAATCATTTTTATACATTTTAACATTTGTAGTTTCAAATCAAAGGGAAGTTCTAGGCTAACATTCAAGACACTTGGAAAAAGGTAGAGCTTCTCAACTACAATAAGTGCAATAATAAGGAAAAAATAATGGCATGCTTACAGTCATGTTTCTTAAACACTAAATGATTTTTCGATAAATAAACTTTCATTGTTTGAAACTTTAAAGGCACAGACACGTCCAGAAATACCCAAATTCTTCTAGAGAACTTTCTGACAAAAGTTTTGATATAATAGTTGCTAAAATATATTACAAAATTCCATGAGCATAACTTGTATATAGTCCTTATACAAAATTTCATTGCATTATACTCTTCTATTTCTAGGGTGCTGTTTATATAGGAAATTATCTGTTTGGAATACCTTTAAAATAAGTAGATTGTATTGGCATTGCATTTAAAATTTTATTCCTAATATTGTTAAGGACATGGGGAGGAAGATGTGAGCAATATAAAGCTGGTTACCAAGAGGAGGTACATCAGTGATTCGTCTTCGAGTAAGTTCTTTTATTAAAAATAAGTTATTGTTATTTTATTCATTACATATGAAATTTTTGCTTTTATTAATGCTAACTATTAATATAAAATAATTTTTGATGCTTGAAAGTATTTTGAAAATTTTATAAAATTTCAATTTATTTGACTTTTTTAAATTCAAACTGACTATGTTTTAATTAAGTGATTAACTAAATGAATAAAGAAAAATAACATAAAATGAATAATCTGCCTCTGACATTCATTATTATACAGGTTGCAGAAGTATCACAAGCTGCAATTATGATTAATAGTATAATCAGATTCCTTAATTTTGTTTCCCTAATTTCCCTTCCATGCTAAATACTTATCTAAAATTTTAAATTACAAACTATTCCTTTTGAGATAATGATATTTTTTTATTGTAAGAAGTTTTTAATTTTCAAGTTACTGCCTGAAAGAAACTTATTTATTTTCAATGAATTTTAATATCAATACTAATTTGTCAACGTGAATAGGAATATTCGGTATTGAATATATATTTTGCCTTGTAACAAAGATAAAGCTTATTGGTTTATTGGGCATAAATAAAGCATATTTTAAGATTACCTGTAATTTAAATTTGGTGAAGTTTAAATACTTAATATTTGAATTAACAAATACTATTATGTTAATAGAATGCTTTGTTTTCTTTATTAAAAAAAAAGAAATATGTTTTTACAAGTTTATTACGCATGATTAATTAAAAAATGGTTTAACATGTTTATTATGTACAATTAAGTATACTTATAAGCAAGATGTATGTTTACCTTTATATGAAATTTATTAAAATTATACTGAAATTAATAAAAAATTTTGTGAAAACTTAGATTAGAAATCTAATTTTAGATGTTAAATATTTAATTAAATTTACTGATCTAAAATCCAAATGGTCTATCGTACAATATTTTTTTGTACAACAAGACATCATTCAAAGATAATTTGCAGCTATGGAGCATTAATACTTACTTGAAAATTTTAATAGTAATACTTGGTTATAATACTTATATATAGACGATATGAAACAAGTAGAATATTATTAAATTAATAGTATGTGCCATTGGTATAGAATAAGGAGCAAGAAGATATGTGAAAAATGACTTTTCTATAGCAGTGTACCCTCGAACTTTTTAACATTTTTTAGATTATTTTGATTCAATAAATTTAATTGGTTTAAACATGCCTTGAAAATAGAATACAGTTACACCAAAAATGTATATAAAGTTATTTTAATTTACTAGAATGTTAAATCATTGAGAACCCTGTGTCTTTTTCTTAGCAGTGAAGGGTTCAATCTGAGGGTAATTAAAGACAATGACACCCAAAATGGGTTGCTTATGTCCAGTTTTTTCTGTTGCTTTGTTTTGGTTGCTCTTACTGCAGAAAACACAACTTCTCGCTGATAGGTTGTCAGAAATGTAGGAGTAGGGATTTAAGTGCTGTGGCGGCAACCTCAGACGATTCTGCAGTAACTTTAATCCAGAACACGGTAGAGTTGGTGTCTTGAATGTAGTTTTAAATTCGCAGTCTCTTGCAATAATGAAATGGGCTCTTAGTGGTGACTTCTTTTCTAAGAGAAATCTTTGCAAAGGCTCACTTATTTAAATTACTCAAGATTGACGATTTTTCTCTGGATAACCATCTTATTTTTGTGTATAATAGAAGGCATCTATACTTAACGTCTACCTCTCCACAAAAGCTGCTCAAACAGGTACGAGTTATACACGTGCGAGTGCTTTGACTTTGTTAATAGCTTTAACGACATAAATCAATATACTTTTAAATTCTTAGGACATTTTTGGCTTTTTAATTACACTTTTTGGTGAATGAAAGCGTATAGATTTACTCTCGGTTACTATTTCCTTAATCCAAGCAGTTAAATAAGAGTGATTTTCTGTAAAAAATGAATAAAATTAAAACAAATGATGAAAGTTAATATATTTAATACATGAAGCAGAACAAGAAAGGAATCTGTTATTTTTACCTAATGAAAATTTAATTTTCTATTAATAAATATATTAATTATTATTTACTGTTTGAAAGTTTAAGCATTACTTCTTTTACGCGATTTTTAAAATTACTAGTAACATTTACACAAAATCTTTTAAGTAAACTTCTCTACACAATACATCAAAACACAGCAGGTCCCAGTTTCAAGGCTGATTATGTACAGACTCTTAGGGCACATTGATCTAAATGCTCGTAGGCCTGTCAGTTGTGTTCCACTTATCACAACTCACTGTCCCTTCGGTTAGCCTACAATAGACAGCATGCATTGTAGACACTGCAACAGTGGTATTGTGTGATGTTTTCCGACGAGTCCAAGTTTAGCTTTTAGTCTGATTCTCACCGGACTTTACATATGGAGAGGGCCAGGTACCCATTACCACTAAGAAAACACCATTTGACGGCACAGTTACATGGTACAGGATTGCTTGCTTTGGGGAGGAATCATTCTGGGTTACACAACAAACCTGTATGTGCAAAATGTAACCATGACAGGTCACATCTATCTAGATGTCATTCTGGAACAACATGTACGTTTGTTTCGAGGCACCATAGGTGCGGAATTTCTGTTTATGGATGACAACGCCCGTATTCCCCGTGCAAAGTATTGTAGACGAATGCCTTCAATCGGAGGATATCATCCCGTATGAACAAGCCAGCATATTCACATGACTTGATTCCAATAGAGCATGTGTGGGACATGCATGGCCGATGAATTTCAGCTTGTCAACCCTCTCCCATCTGTCTACCTGAAACTTTGGAGATTATTGTTTGATGAGTGGTGTAATATTACCCAAGATCAGATTAATAATTTGATAATCAGCATGCCTAGGCGTTGTACGGCCTGTATTGCATCGTCTCTGGGGGACATATCATGTATTAACCATCATACCAACCATGTTATATTGGTTTTTGTAAATAGTTTATTTTTTTAATTTGTTCAAGGGAGTAAAAATTGCAGTTTTTATAAATGATATCAAACATATAGTATCGTTTTTGTTTTTTACCATTTGCATGATAGACTTTACAAATAAGTCACATTTGTTTTGCTTCTGTCTTTTTCTTTGCCTGAACTTGCATTATCCTTAATTTATGGACTTGAGTGTATTTATAAAGAATAGAACAATAAAGACAAGGTTAAAGTTAAGCTTTTTAGTTGATGTAAAATTAACAATCGTTATATGCAGGCATTAAATTTTAACACTCCCTCCAGTTCCTGCCTATAATGAGGATTTATTCTACTAAATTCAGAGTTCCTTAGTTCATTAAACCTTTCCTTTTGATAGAGCTTTAGTAAAGATGTTAGCTAGTTGATCGTGAGAACCGACATGCTGAATTTCTACTGTCTCGTCTTGATATTTTTTATGAATAAAGTGGTACATTTTATCTATGTGTTTGGAACGTTTGTGAAAATGGGGCTCTTGAGTTTGATGGAATTCTGATTATCAATATGCAATACAACACTTTCACAACGTACGGACTACTGAGTAAAATCATGTAAAAATTCATAATTTCCTTTACAGCTGTAGATGCAAGAACATATTCCGACTCTGTTATTGATTTTGCCACTGAAGGCTGTCTACTTGTGCGCCATGTAATAAATAGCATCACCTGACTGGATAAAAACATCCATTTATGAATCTTTTGGTGTCCATATCACCAGCAAAATCCACATCAGAATACCTGACAAGGCAAGGACTTACTGATTGAGACATATATTGGATCTCATGATGCGTTGTGACAGTTAAATATTTCATAATCCTCTTGACAGCATTTCAATGCACCTGACTGTAGTTGTTTTGAAACTGACTGACAGGGCTTACAACACAGCATATGGAATATCAAGGCGTGTAGTGGATGAAAGGAACATTAAAGTTCCGAAAGTTTCATGATAATGTACATCTGTATCTTCTGAAATTGTATCAAGACAAAACAACACTAAAGTCAGCTGGAACACTAACTGGATTACAATTTTCAAGAATGAAATATTTTAAGATTTTCTTAATATAGGCTTGTGTATGGATAAAAATTGAACCATCTCTGTTTTGATCAATCTCTACTCCAACAAAACAACCTGATTTGTGAACAGTCACTTGAAAATTTTTTAGTCTATTTATAGTAAGAGAATATCATCAACGTACAGGTTGAGAATCTCATTTCTATTTTTGAAATGAGTCCAAATTTTCTGTTTGAGTCCAAATTTCAATAAAATATCTGAAAACTTCTGTTCATCTTTATATGGATTAAAACAATCATTAGGTGGTTCTAACATCTAATGTGATTGTTTTATTCCATATAAAGATTTTCTGAGCTTACATACCAGGTTTGAATCAATAGCTAGAGCTGGAGGAGGTTGCATATGTATTTCCTCATCAATATCACCGTCCAAAAATGCAGCTTTTATGTCACTGTTTTATTTTTAACTTTCTATGAGTAGCAGTTGCCAGAATTATTCGTATTGTGTCATATCTTGATGTTAGTCAGAAAGCTTTATTAAAATCAACTCCATCCATTTGTGAGAAACCTTTGGCGCACATAATACACATTGAGCGTTTTTGGCACACTCGTTGACTATTGGCAAACACTGGTCGTTTTAGATTTATATTTTCACATGGTAAGTACATGATATTAATTACCCATTTTGATCCAATAATATTCTTCTCCTTAGGACATTCTACCAACTGCCAGGGATTTTTCTTAAGGAATTTTGCTCCTCTTTCATTGCCTCTAACCACTCTTCTGATTGATTGGAGATAATTGACTCTCATATGACTTTGAACTTTAGTGGCATTTACATCATAATCTTTAGAGATTCTTAAATTCTGTCTGGGTCTGAAATTGTAAGAATGTTCTTTTTCATCTTCATTCTGTGATGCATTAAATGTACCTGTTTCATCAATCATTTAATCTTCTGGTTCAGTGGTACTATCAGAACTACTTATTGAAATTCTGTTGGGGATACAACTCTGATATACGTGAGAATTCATCAAGTATGACATTCCTTGAGATTTTCATTGTTTTTGACATTGAAAAAAACAGTTTATAATTTGTTGAATTCCTTTTGTACCCAACAAAATTCTTTATTACTCATTGATTGAAACTTCTTACCCAATTGATCAGGCACATGCATATAAGCTTAAGAGCCAAAAGTTCTTATATGTTTAAGTGACACTGCTTACCTGTCCACAATTCTTATGGTATAGATTCAAGTGATTGACTTGTTGGTGTATTGTTAAGAATGTACATAGCTGTATTTGGTCATTCGAAATTTTAAATTGAGCAAGTCATCTGGGATAACGCATAAATTTCTGTTAATTCATAAATCTCGTATATCTTTTCAGTGCTTTAGATTCCACTTTAGTTATATAGTTAATGTCTAGTTAGCTCTTATGTATGAAAAAGGTTACAATTGAGTAAAAACCAAACCAAACTTCATCTTTAAGGGGTCACAAGCAGATGCAGCTGTTAGGAATAGCATGTAAACAATGGAAGTGACTCTTCATAATCAGTCAATTTAAGCTTATTATATAGAAGCTAATGAAATTATTATGAAATTTTATTGTATAACAAATGGTATTTATTTGAGCGTATTTAAAGAAAAGTGGCTGTTAATTGAATAAGATAAGTTAAATTTATTTAAATTAGGGTGCACGTTAAGATTAATAAACTGTATCTTGTTCATAATTTTTAATGTGATATTGAGTGTTCTATCGACCAGATGGAAGAACTGAATATCGAAGATGAAGCTGATAAAGCTCCTGTACTTCCACTGATTGTACCTGTTATCAAAAATACTAATTTCACGCGAAAAGTTAATTTGCATATTTTCGTGTTTTTCATATTTCTTTCACATTTACATTCTTTTGCAAATATTCTAAGTATTGAAATTTTCCAAAATCATTAGTAAATAAATTTAATGTAAATAATTTTAGATAATGTTAATTCATAAGCTGAAAGTAACTACTACACTATAAAAATAGTATTTTTTCAAAAAAAAAGAGTAACATTTTACTTTGACTAAATAATAAAAATAATTCTGGTTAAATTATGTAAAACTAAAGAAATCCAACATTTTATGTTTGATAAGTCCATGTTATTTATATGTAAAGTAGTCTACTTAATTCTTTGTGCTAATCAACTGTCACACTGCAAGTACTTTCTAAAATTAAGTTGTATTTTAAAATATTAAGAGAAAATCTGTATAAAAAGTTTTATTCATATTAAAACTTTATAGTTTAAAGAAATTCTTGAAATAATTAAAAAAAAACTATTTTATATTTTTAAAAAACTTTAAAAAAATATTGGTTAAACTTATAGAAACATTGACAGAAAAGGTTATTATATCTATGTCTTAAATTTATTAATGAAGTTAATTTTATAATGGTGTATAGTAAAGATATCTAGTAATTTGACTTATAATAATTTTTCAATCAGCTGTAAAGTATATTTATGATTAGATTAAATTTTAATTAAAAATAATTTAGTTATTACAGAAATAATTATTTTTTAACATTATTTTTTAAACTTGTTGAAAGTATTTTAAGCTTTCTTTCACAGCTAAAGAATGTGAAATTCTTTAGATAGCTTTGTGTGAGATTGTTTTTTTGGTGTGAAAGGTGATTGAAGTTGCAATTAGATCATTTCATATGACATATTAAATTAAATATTCAAATAAAAAGCTATTCTATTAAATTAACAATTTTTTCCCGAGTTCATCTAAGGAATTACTGATAGTTGTCTATCAAATATTGTTTCGTGCAACAGAATAGCAAATATTTTCGTTACGTATTTGCCATGTCTCCATGATAAAAATAATTATTTTATTTTTTTAGGCAATCCGTCAGTAAGCAAACCAAGGGACGAAAAAGGCCATTTTATTAAGTGTAATTTTTTAATTCGGTTGAGTAATTTTTTTACTGTTTGTGGCACAAGTGAAAAATTTATCTAAGGCTTTCTATATTGTATTTTTAATAAAATTTTAAGATCAAAAAAGTTTTGTTTATTAGTTTGTTCTTCCCTTTCTGTAAAATAATTTGAATGCATTTAAATTAAAGGTCCTTTTTTTAAATTTAGTTGATTAAATTTGATTACACTAATTTTGTCAGATAATTATATTAAATTTGCAGAAAATCTGGAAACGTGTTTCTTTTAAAGTAAAGTTCTTGCTTAGGTTTTTCCCTATGTCATAGGCACATCTGTCTTGAGGATAGATTTCATATTTGAAAATTCCTTAGTAATGATTTTAATTAAAAGTTGTTTTAATGTAAATTTCAATTAAGTTCAAAGTTTCCTTCGAATCAAAATTCCAGAATTCTTGGAAGAATCTGTTTGACTGAAAATAATTCAGTCAAATAGATTCTTCCAAGACCTGAATTTTAAAGATTTTTTAGTTTTGTTAGTAATTATGTACTTTTCTCATAAAGCTTAAATAATCAGCAAAATTTTACACATGTAAATACTCAAGTAAAGAGAATCTCTTTTGAATTATTAAAGAAATAAAAATGCCTATAATATGGTTATGAAATTGTATAGTTTTAAGTATTTGAAAGTAAACAGAAGAAGAATCTAGAATTTCTTCTATTAAATAATAACTAGAATATAAATCATCCTGTATTTTTTTAACAAGTATATTTACTTGAAAAGATAATTATATACTTCTTGAAGTGCCCAATAAATTAATAGATAGAGAAATCTCTAAAATTTCCCATTATTTTATGCATTGCATAATTCATTAGTGTAGAGGATATGGATTATTTAAATTAATTTTTTCTGTTATAAGCTGTAAGTTCATTGAAGGCATTTAAAGTAACCATTAAATATAATTCTAACTTAAGTAAAAAATGCTCTCAATAATTTCTGCAACTTTTTATGTTATTTGGAACTATTATTGAAAAATGTGTTGCATATACATAACATGCATTATTGGTTAAGAACAATTTTTATAATAAATTATTTAACATATTCATGCTAAATAATTTTTATAATACTGGAAATTTTATCAATACATACTAGAAATTTTTTATTATACCACTGCGCATGCTTAGTTTTTCATCTCTTTATTAATGTTTATTTTCATTTCTCTATTCAGCTTTTTTAGTTTAAAATCAGCTGTGTAACATTCACACTCTACTTATGCATGGCGATATATGAACACAATATTATCATCTGGATTCTATTCTGTATACACGAAGATGAAAATTCTACGTCCTATACGTAGTATTCTCAGACGTATTAATGTATAATAAGCCCACAGAAATTAGAGCACATATTCCATGGATAATATAGAGGAAAATATGGTAACTGTAAAGCTGTTATAAAAGTTCTCATTTGTTATTGCTTTATCAGTTTCTATCTCTAATTGATTTACAATCTTATTTCATGTAATGAATAATAATCTTCTCATAGTTGATAGTTTTTTTCAATTATCGAACTTCCAGCCAAGCAGTTCTGTGTATTTTATTTTCAAATATATTGCACTAATATAGAAATAGGGAATTTCTCATTTTCTTTCTTATTTACAATAAAATATTTAATTTATATCACAGTTCTTATGGATGAAATAACATATATAATATATTTTAGAATCTGAAGATATATAAAATCATATCAATTATAAATTCTGAACGAACATTATACGATCCCTCTTTGATCTTAAAATGTTGGTATGATTAATAATTGTTAACACAACCTAAATTAAAATTTCTAGAATCAGCTGATAGTCAAGTTAATTGGATAGTATTGGATTCCTTCTACGAAACCTTTTGATGAGTGATTCTTGTTTTTTCTGATACAAGAATGAGGGTATCGGAATTTGTTTTATCAGGGTTTTTAATAATTAGTAATACAAAGGATTTAAACAAGAATAAAATCTATTTCAAAATAAATGGCGTATTTTCTAATAAACATGTTTTCATAATCCTATAGTAGTAGTTCTCGGTTGATTTATTATAGATAATGCACTGTGGATTAGATGCCATAATTTGGAATTGAATATTTGTAAGGATTTATAATTAACTGTAACATCTACAAAGGTTAATACTTAAAGGATGAACAGAATAAATCAAACTTAATCTCAACATACTTGTCATGGCTTTTAACAAATACATTGTTTTCTTGTTGTGGAAGAATGGATGTTTATCTAATATTGATTAGATCAAAAGTTCTCCAAAATTATGTACTTGTGAAATTCTAGATTTTGAAAAGTCTTCTCACTAAATCCTTGAATTTCCTCACTCATGCTGAAAACTGCTTTTACTGAAACAATCTACAGCATTGAATTCTTGCCAATCTTTTGATATTGTAAATGTTGCATATGAATTAAGTTCGAGTTTACTTGCTTTAAATTTGTTACTTGTGTGTGTGTGTATTCTCTTTCAGATAAAAATTTGATTTGTGATACCATTGAAATAATTTTTCCGAAAATTCTATTGAAAGTGTAGGAGATAATCGTAAGGTTATTAAGGATTTTTCCAAGGATTAATATTTTAAGAGTTGAAGAATGAAAGTTGTTATAAATTCCTAACAAGTAAATTTGTTGAGAAAATCACAGCATGATAACAGTTCAACTCAGATATCGAAAAAGAAATTCGAAATACTTGTGTGGATCAATGAATCAAACCAGTTTTTATATCATTAAAGAAAAAAACAATATAAGTGCAAGTACATTACCCAGTTTCAGTTTGTAAAACATGCCTGAATTCCTTTTTAAATAATAAAGCCAATATTTGTCTATTAAACAGGAATACATTGATGTGTGAATTTTATAATAAAGACTCTGTCAAAAGAAGCCAATCTTGAAAAATGGATCAAAGAATTTTTATTAATTTTATTAACAAGAAATTTCAGAAGTCCCCCCCCACCAATAATTTAAAGTTTTATTTATAATTCTTTTGTATTAGACTTTTGTATTGCTGTTTTATAAAAATTTTGTATTCCAGTAAAAATTAATATGGATTTAATTCTGTTTAACTTTTGTGTTCAGTTCGACCAATTTCTTAGTTTTTTTAAGAGGATAAAAACTTAAAATGTACTTCATTCTTACAATTAGGTATATTTAATCAAGCTTTTATTTTGACAATGATACAGTTTATCCTTTTTGGGCCTTGCGCCATAAAAAGCAACCCACCAACAAACAAACTTTACAAATTTGAGAATTTAAAAACCCCAATTTATGTTAATATTTATTTATGAAATATTTTATTAGTTCTATTTGTATGTGAGGCATTTTTTAAATCTTTTCTTTAAAATGCACAAATTAGGGGCAAAGACTTCTCAAATCTTTGAAAATGAATAATAGTTAATTATCTTTTGTATTCAACAAGTATTCTAAAACTGAATTTTTGTCTTGTTGTAAGCAATTTAATTCATTGAAATTAATTCCTCTAATTTTGTATTTAACTGTTAACGTAAAACTAAAATAGTAAATTTTAAAATGTATTTATAGGCCCATTTTCACTACCTAGTCATCAGAGAAAGAAAGCTTGGAAGACAGAGGTCGATAAGCTGACCGAGTCAAGTTTTCTTAATGTTGGTGTAGATCCCTACACTTTACTTGTTCTTTCATCCCTGATTAGGTCTGGCCTACAGTTCATTGAAACAGACTGCATTGATATTTTTAAATGGTGAAATATGAGATTTCTAAAATGATTTTGTCAATTATCTTTTTTGAAGTAATTGTCAGCAAAGATACACATAAGTAAATGTGACTCTTATCAAAAATATAAAATTGCATCCAAATTTTAATACATTCTAATAATTATAGCATCATTCTTATTCGCATCTGATTTCTCACCTACTCTAATAAGTTATGAGGAAAATGGCTATTCTTTTTGACAAAGATTTTTTTCTTTTCATATTTTGTTTGAAAAATTACTTTTTAGTTGTCTTTTATGTATTGTGTAGCAATTTTAAACTGATCAGATTTATTTTATTTACCCAAATTCATCTATTGAAGGAATTTTTTTTTAAACTGAATTACTTAAATATTGTATTTACATATTAATGAAAAGTTAAAAGTAACTAGAATTAAAAATATACATCCTAATAACATCATAATATTCAATTATCTTATTTTTGGTGGTTGATAGGAATAGATCTTTATAACTGTAATTTTCTATTTTTTAGGAATTACCATATTTTCCTGTATATAATCCGCATCGGCGTATAATAAGTAGCAATTTTTAAAATGAATAGTCGAAAATTTGTACTGCTGATAATTTGATGCCAAATAAAATAAAAAATACATTCATTGTAATTAAAAATATAATAAATTCTACTCATAAAAAACATTTATAAAGATCTGTTTGAATCCACCTTAACGCAATGTGCGATTAACTGAGATGAAAGCTCAATATCGATCTATGTCCGAGAAGATTCTAGTAAAACTTAATCGATTTTTAGATTTTAATAGCTTTTAAAACGTGGTTTAGAAATATTTTTTAAAATAAACTATATTTGTTTCGCTAATAGTTAAGTGTAAGAAATGGATTACTGCGCAGGGAATACATTTTTTCTTTTGTACCCCGCAGGTTTTGTTCATCACCTTACACTACACATTTGTCGACATTTTTTTAATTTGCCTCCCCTATAGCTTTCAATTTAAAATTTTCTCTGTGATTAATAATTTGCACTTATCTTTGACAATATATAAAGTTCAATGTTTTCAGAGCGAAACAGATCATGTCAAAACAGAAGGCAAAATGACGTTAACGAATGGCAACTTTAATAACCATTTAAAAGAACTAAATTCGCTTTTGAACGTAATTGGACAATACATTAAAGTTAATTATTATTTAAAATAAGTCAACTGAATATTGACGCCATCTGTTATATATATTGTATGTCTGTTCTGTAGAATAAAGCTCAATTCGAACAGATACAAATATTTATTTAAAAATTAACATTAATAGTATTGTATATTAAAATTATAATTAATAGATTTTTAATTATGGCCCTACACGGCCAACAGAACAAACACCTAAGGAGCACCAGCTGAACTTCCTCGTTCGCTGGTCCAAGGCAATCTCTCCCCGCCGGAGCGGACCCCCTCCTCTCCTCTCTCCTAATGACTACAGCGCCATCATATGAAGAGAATAAAGAGTATCCTATAACACTTTTATATATATATATATATATATATATATATATATATATATATATATATATATATATATATATATATATATATATATATATATATATATATATATATATATATATGAAACATAAATGGCGTTTTTTTTCCAAACTTTATTGTAAGCTTTTCTGATGAAAAATATTTTTTTGTCAGATTATACGCGGCAACGTATAATACGCACAACGAAATTCGGAACCTATTTAACACATAATCCGCTGATTATACACAAGAAAATACGGTATATAGTGATTTTGTTGAAATTCAGGTACATTACTTTTTCTGTTTGATATTTACCTGACCAAGCATGGATTAGAAAAATAATATAATGTAACTTTTCTGTGAAAAAATCTTTTGATCGTAGATAAGAATTTTGAAGTTGAACATCTTAAATTTTGTTTTTCTTTTACAGTGGAATACTTTTTTGATGTACATACATTAATATACATTTTTAATGTGAATGACGAAAAACAAAGATTATGAAATACTTATCAGAAAGTTTCTGGCTTTAGAAAAATTATTTGCAATCAATATGTTTAAAATAGTATTAGATTAGTGAGAAAATAACTGTCTTTTCTTTTTAGTGTTATTTTCTTAATTTGTAGAATGTTCCTTTTAGATATTGTAACTAGTGTAGACGATAAATTAAAAAATATTTATCAAATTCTGTAGATTTGCTATTTCAATGTTTCCTTCCAAAACAGGCAGTCAAAAAAAATGCAAACCATATATGTTGGGAAAGGCACAAGAAATTTACGACACTAAAAATTGAAAAGGACACAGTTAGTTTAAAAACTTTACTAAGCTCTACAGAAGAAGAATTCTAACCATAAATTAATGTTCATAAGAGAATGAAGTCAGATACAAAAAAAAATTATTTATATAGTTGTGCTAAGGAAACGTGTCAATGAAAAGTATTTAAATATTTTTTAAAATGTTAATTTTTTTAAAATAATATGCTATAAATTAGATTGTAAGAATGCACTGTAAAATTGTCTAAAATGATAAATGTTTTTAAATTTTTTCTCTCGCTAATTTTTGTTTTGCCAGATTTTATTTTCGGGGAGTGGGGAAATTATTTTGATAATTTAAGGTGTTGCATTTTATGTCATCAGAAAGTTTTTTGTAATCTCGCATCACATTGTAATCAATGATAAAGGCTGTTTTTATATTTTTCTTTAGGCACTAAGATAATGTATACCAATATCAATTATTTTTATTATAATTGTTTGTATCGTTAATTTGAATTCATATTTAAATGCTAGTGTTTTTTTACACCTTTCAGTTGATTTGGTTTTAGATTTGCTTAGTTAAAACTATAAACATTCACTTATTGCAGACATAAAACTGTTTATCATTTTGTAAGATGTACACTATTATATAAATTTTCTGGGACAAACACAATAAGTTGCAAATATTTGACTAGTATAGGTTAACTTAAATCCTAGTTAAAGTAGCTAATATGAAATAGTCATATTCCTTGAATGAGAGCAGAGCTGGTTAGTACTCTTGCCTTTGGTTCAAGAGCATCTAGTGGGTCCAATTGCCACCTTTGGCTTTGGTGCTTGTAATGCTTTGGGATCTTCTTTAAACCATAAGTTCTGATTAGTCTGCATGTGTAAAGAGATGACTATGAGCAATAATCAAACCAAATTAGATCGAATTTGATCTGGTACATGGCGTGTAAAAAGTTCATACTAAAATTATAAACTTTTAAGTTTTCATCATGAAACCAAACTGTTAGAACTTTTTAATTATATTCTTTGTTGAACAGTCCATTTTACTCATATGTTCCTTTACAATTCTCCGCAAATTACCCGTCGAATTTATGTCAGCAGAACTACCAGACCAGTCAAAAATAGCTAATTTCTCTTCTTGAAAAAGATTATTTTGCTAACATTGAAGTTATAGTATGGAGCCAGATCTTGTGGATAGATATCAACACCAGCGAACATTTATACAATAGATATAATTTTTCACTTGATTATAGAAGTGTATTATCCATTCAACTGTTAATTACCTGACAGACCGTCCAGAAGTAAGATAACCAAATGCATCTGTTTTGAATGCTTAACTGTTTATATGTAATGTTGTTCCTTCTTGCATTCTTAATTTCTTCATGCTGACAAATCTTGATCAACTCTTCCTCAAAAAAAGGGTTTCATCACAGAATACAAACTTCTTCTAGTCTTTTGTTGTCCATATTACCTGGCCCAATTCAAACCTTTTTCCTATCATTGCAGGTATTGAGAAACTTTAGTGATATATGTTCTTGTAAATCCCCCAGATAAAGTAAGCCTTCCCTTAGTTGTTGATGAATTGATTCTCACACCAATAGCTAATAATTCTTCTTGAAGATCTATAATTGTTTTACAAGGAGGAATTTTATTTCTTGCAAGAAAATTCAAGTTGTGGTCTTGTATTTGTGTCTGCACTTTGATGTCAGAGACATCCCCAAATTCTTCCAATTATTAATCCTCAAAATACTGGGTTTCCCAACTGCTATAGCAATATCCCTCACTTACAGAAGTATGTAGGATAACAATTCTAATCCTTTTCTAAACTTTAATCGAAATAGATACAACACAATCCTATGCTTAAATATTTGTGGTATCCAGTCACAAGCTTTAGAAATCGTATGTTATAACCTTCTGCTCTAACAGTTCATTATATCATATAGTCTATGCATGGCTTTGTATTGTTGTACCCAGGTATTCTTTCAGGTTAAGTATAATGTTGAGATTTCTTGAAACAAAATTCGAACTTTCAAATTTTCCTTCATATTTGATGCAATAATTTTTGAGTTTCAGCAGTAATATGAGGATTGTTAAAAGTTGTAAAGAAACCAAAAAAGCATTTTTTGCATTTTGTTTTTGAAGGATACTGCGTTCTGTTTTCCTCAATCATTTGTGCAGTTTTAATTGCAGTTTCATAATTTAATGCTATCAGAAAAGTATATGAGAAATTTTAATCTATATTGTATTTATTGTAGTACAAATGTTAAAAAATAGGTGATTGTGTAAAGAAAAAGAGGAAAAAATCATTACAAATATATTATTAAACAATCCCCACTTTCTGAATGATGGTTGCATTTAGTTGTAGCAGTTAAAGATATAAATAACAAAAGCTAACTCTTTAAACGTAATGATTTTTGTATCATGATAAAACTTTTTATGTAAAAGTGGCATGTGCTTCAATGTTTGTAGTAACTTGTTTTATAATATAAAAATGTTTTGGAGAATTACACTTTAATAAATTTTTTTTATTCATCCAATTTGTTTGTCAGACAAGAGTACCTTGGTTAAACATCCTGAGATTCCAGTTGGTTCAGTAAAAAAATTATACAGACCGCAGTAAAATTTCTAGTTCTTTGGAGGAATTAAAGAAGTGTTTTGCTAAGTAGGAAAAGGGGACACAGAAATTGGAAAAATGGATTCTTCTGCTATTTTAAATGATGTAAGTTTACCCACAAATTCTTTTTTGCATACCATCATGCTTTTTTTAACAATCGTGTATTATCCCATTGACTGTCAAAGTATTTATATTTGTTAAAAATTAAAGCAGTTAACTTGTATATTCATTGAAATAAACTAATTTCTATTCAATACTGTTATAGACATGGTTGCTGAAAATTTAATCATGAGTTTAAAATATACATGCAGGAGTTCAAGGTAAGAAATTTGTAAGTGCTAAAGCAATGCAGTCATTAAATTGGCACTGAATCGCAATATTCGGCGAGGTGTTATTTATTTGCGGAATTTACAATTATGAAATCATATGCTTCTATATTTGTCAGATTCTAAAAGTGTTCTTCAATCCTTTTTGAATAATGGAACTATGACTCAAGGAATTTTAAAGTGTAGACCCTTGCTTAACCCTTTGCAGTTCAATGTTCTAGGTAATGGAACACCAATTTTTAAATTCTTACCAAGTCCTTGCATTTTAATATAAAAAGATGAAATTTGGCTAAAAATGTTCTTTTTCGATACTAGATGGCAGCACTACATAAAACGACTAATAATTTTCAATTATTGCAGATTATTTAAATCCCTTTAATTTGAGGGAATATTTCCTATTTTTATTATTAAAAATGATTGTTTAAAAATTTTTCTGTTATTTTGTTGCCGGTACCTTGAACTATTGATCTATATTACTTTAAATTTTTTACGCATAAAGTACATGCAGAATTATCTGATAAAACAAGATATTCCATCACCTGGAACACTGCGCCACTACGTCACTTTTCCTTTACGCGATTTAGAGCACGATTAGCCTTGAACTCAATGTTGAGGGGAACAGCTATGTTTATTTTTTTTACTATTTTTCTCTCTTTTGGTGCATAATAAACTAATGTTGAGGAATGTACAAGGAAGGATCACTTATGGATAATATTTCTACACCCTTATTGGCCTCGTGAATTGGGAAGCTTCAGTGTGGAAAAGGATTATCATTTCGAATCATCTCTAGTTAGAAAAGCATTATTTTTGTGCTCTAAATTTTCTTTCCGCTGCTATTAGTTTTATAATATTGTGTATATTTATATCTTTGAATATATATATTTTTAGTTTACTCTCTGAAATAAAATTTTAATTTCTAGTTAATTTTTTAACTTGTTAATTGCAAATGAATGGCATGTAGAGAGAGAGGGGTCTTAGTCCTTTTTAAGCTATAAAAATACTTCAAAATTGCCCTCTTTTAGTGAATCAGATCATATGGATGGTGATAGTGATACAGAGAAATGTGTTCCTAAACCACTTGACGAGTCTCAGTCTGATAATTTTGTGACGGATGCCAGTGAAAATGATAGCAATAATTTATCTCAACCGGACTCCTCTATGCAGCTCCAAAACCTTACTTGGATAACTAAAAAGATTATACTTAAATCTTTATTTTATTTACTTTTTATGGGGTAGAGTAACATGCCTTCTTATGAAGCACCCTGAGCCACGTTAAATCTGTTAAGTAGATGTAATGCATTGTTTTTTCAATCATAAGCAAAAAATCTTTCGCGTATATTGACTTCAATGCAATGCTTGCGATTTCCGAATTTTGCGGCGCAGTGTTCCATGTGATGGAACAACCAATAAATCGAAATGGTTCATACTATCTTTACAAAATTTTCACTGCTTACTCGTATAGGACTAAATAGATAGCTTATAAAATTGTTAATATTTCAACTTTAAAGGGTAGTGCGTCTGAAAGGGTTAATAAAACCTCTTAAACATTATTTAATAGTTGTATTTATTTTGTTTTCAATATTTATATTTATTTAAAAAGAAGTTGTAATTCACATCTTGAAATACTCAATAAATTAATAGATAAGAATCTAATGAAGATATTTAAAAAATTCTAAAATTAACTGTTATAGAGAATGTATACTTCAGTAATATAAAGAATAATGATTGTCTTAGTAAAGCAGTTTCTGTTATATCTGTAAATTCTTTAGTTTTAAGAAAAATTCTTACGTGTATATAATAATGAATAAAAGTTTTGTCTCACTAAACTTAATGTTGAATGTGTGGTCACCCTGTTTGCAAAATTCAATTTTAATTTTTAATCAGTATTTTAATTAATAATTCGAAAAATCTGTTAAAGTTTTCACATTAATATCAAATGCCAAATTTAAGTCGTCACATTATTGTAAGATAGGGAAGGATAAATTGCGTTATGCAAATACTGAAAAGTAAGTAAACTCTTCTTTACTATATAAATTGGGATATTTTTCTTCTAATAAAAGCGTTAAATTTTCAAATTAAATTATTCAACCCATTAATTACTAAACTTATTCAGTGAAAAATATTTAGTGCATAATTCATAATATTTTGAATTTAAACTTTGTATGTTTTCATAAAAGTCTAAAAAGATGAATTTCGTCTAAAAATTTTAATGCCAATTATTTTAAATTAAACCTAAATTAGAAATTGTTTGCTCTTTAAATCACTCATGAAAATGCCATAAAATTGATTAAACATTAAAAAAAATTTATGCAAGTGTATACTGAACACAATTATTGCTAAGTAAATGCTTGTGTCTGCAGATTTAATGGCTAATGTTGCATTTAAAGATAAAATACATTTAAAGTAACCGAGAATCATAGTCTCAAACCAAATATCATTTTATAAAACTCTAATGATAATGGGTAGGGAATAACACTTTAAAAATGTACATAGTGTTAAAAATAGGGGGAAGATTTTTATGTTTAAAACTTGTGTGCAAAAAATTGTGAAACTCTCTATTAAAAAATTTTAGGCCAGATTTTAAACTTTGAGATCCATCAAAATGTACTTCTAAAAACAATTATTGTGAGAAGAAATCTGACAAACACGAAAATTCTCATTAATATTCCATAACATTTTCATTATTATTCCATAAAAATAAGCATAATTAAAAGCAGCTGAACCACTGTTAGTATTTTTCTTCATCACTTTAGAGATAAAAATTATGGGGAAGTTCAGTAATTATATGGAGTAAAATATATATATATATACCAGAAAAGAAATAACCCTGGCCTTTGTAGTTACTTCTTTTGTACTACAAAGTGGAATATTCAGAGCTATTTAAAAATGTCAGTTTTATCTACATCAGTTTCTATGTTAATTTTTGCTCTTGAAACTCTTGTTATAAATTTACCTTTATGAAAGTAATACACAATTATTTATTAATGTTGATGACTTAAGTTAGGGCAAGCAAAATTTACTACTCATATCTCAACAAATAGATAGCAAAATTTTAATACATAATTTGAGAGATAAAAATCTGTTATTAAAATTATAGGATGAATCTATTTTAGCAATCATTTCATGCTCTATAAATGATCGATGAATGTTTTTTCTCAGCATTAAAAATAGAATTGTTTTTTCCTTTTGAAAGTTAGATTCATATTAAAATTTTTCAAGAATGGCAATTTTAATTGTGTAAATGTTCACATTTAGTGCCATTAAGATGTGGAATTAGTGATTGGGTGTAATGAATGTACATTAAATTCTCTCGTTTTTAAATAATTCTCATTCTACTTTTTGTAATGAAAATAGATTAATTAACAAAATAATTGCGAAGAAATCTTTGATAAAAAAATATCAGGTTTAGCTTTCAGTGCATTAAGTTTAATTAGAAATTAATTTATTAATTTGATGCAATAAACAATTTCTGATCCATAAGGATTACATGGAACAAATCTCTTCCATGTGCATCCATGCCTGTGGTTAGGTTAGTCTTTGTATGTAGAGAGTGTCATTTGAATAAAAAAAGTAGCCTACCATGAATGTCTCAATACAGAATTTCTTGGGTACTGCTAGGCAATTCGAATGAGAAAATGTAGCATTAGACTTGCAGATTTCCCACCGTTTTCGAAGTTGGCTTGAAAAAGGATTTCCCAGCTTATTACCTAATAGGACCTACAAAAGACTGCTTCGTGTATTTCTGATGTTTAATGACATATTTAATTAAAATAACATGAATATAAATTTTAAGAATAGTTCAAAAATAAGAGATAATTTAGTAGGAAATATGCAGGACGTCCATAAATTACCTGCAAGTTTTCCATTATTCTCACCATTACCTTTTTTACTGCTACGAAGTGCGGATGTAATAATAAATAATAATTTTATCATATACACTTCACACATAGGCACTTGTTTTTAAGAGAACTAAGCCACTGGCGTGAAGCGTGTGATGAACCAATTGACTGTTTTTAAAGCTTTTGTTGTGTATGTGTGTTGGTTTTAATCACCGTTTGTTATTTTTTAATTTTAATACTTTGTCCTGCAGCCCTGAATGTGGTGGTCCTGAATGAAAAAAATGTGGATCTGAAAAAAAAGTGGCCCTGATGCAAAACCAGTGGCTCTGATGAAAAGATATTTCTTAGATCTGTAGCGAGAATAATTAACACATATGTTACAGAATTTGAGCATAACCAGGTAAATTTTTTAGTGCCGATGTTGGACCTAGATATGCTAGAATTATTCTGAATTTGTTGAAAGTTCAGGTTTTCCTTAAACCAGCAGCTAATCAGTTTTTTGCTCCAAAAAATGTTATTTGTGTGTTTTTAATTATTGAAATTTAAATATGAAATAAAACAAGATGCAAAAAATTCGAAATGTTAAAAAAAAATCTCAAAAATAAGAACAAAAAAAATTATCGAAGTAAACAAATGTGATTTGATGAGTGAAATATGGAAAAATTTAACCCTAATGTTCACTATTTCTAAAAATGATCTTACAATTTTCTAAAAAAATGGAAACCATATTTTTGCAATTAAGAAAATTATCTTAAACATTTTTAAAGTACATTTTAACTTTTATTTATTTTACAATTATTAACTGCGTTTCCACAAACCAATTATTTTTATTTATGTAGTAGAACATTAATTTATAATTTTTTGCAGACAAGAGAAGATAATTATCATTGGACTATTTTTATAGTAATGCATCCCATTTACCTGAAGAAAATAATTACTAATGTTTAGTAATTTACATCCAAAAATGAGAACCTAACCAACCAGGCCACGGAGGGTTAATGCTAAATATGTCATGACAAACCTTCCTTAAAATAATTAAATTTCACTAAATCTTTAATACAGGAAATTTTTGATATAATTTCAAATATTTAAAGAAACGAGTGTTCACACTTTTTTCCCAATTTTCACACACAAGCAAGGATACTCATTTATTATAATTGATTCTAATATTTTATCACTTTTCTTAATACTTGCTTAAAAAATTATATATATATATGTATGTATGTATATATATATATATATATATATATATATATATATATATATATATATATATATGTATGTATGTATATATATATATACTGCTGGAAAATAGTATGACACAAGGTTTTTTACTAATAAGGGAAGAACTTTAAATTTTTAGATAATAATTTCATTATAGCACCTTTAAAAGCTTATTTACAATCAGATAGCTATATCAGTAACATGAAATAAAAATTATTCGCTAATTACAATTAAAAATTAATTTCATTCACATCATACAGTGTGAAAAAAGGATACTCTTCTAAAAATGTAAATAAAAGTATTGTTAACAAGAAATTCTTTTGTCATTTGCTGTAACTACTTCAAAGACTATTTTCCAATGAATCATGTAAGCCTTGAATTTTGGTTTGACAAAATTGTTCCGAAACTCAATTTAAAGCTTCTCGAAATTTAATTATATATTTAAATTACTGGCCATATATTTTTAATAATATTGAGGCCTGTACTTTTAGCAGTCCATAACAAAAACCAAACATTATTTCTTTCAAACCAATCTTTAACTGTATTGGCTGTGTGAATTGAGGCTCCATATTGCTGAAATATCCAATTTATTCCCCCTAGCTCACCGCCATGGGGAAGAATCTCTAAATTTAAAATTTGAATAGAATCGGTTTCTCTCTTTCATCCAAAAACACTGTACTGGTCTTTCCAACGTAGGCAACCGATATAAAAAGCATTAAATTGCCTCCTCCTACCTGTCTGGAAGAATATATTTTTCTTCTTGTGTACCCCGACAATTCCAATAATAGTGACAACCGTTTGGGAGATCTAAATTGAATTTTTTTCATCCGAAAAAATAACGAGTTCATTCGTTGTTCTAAGGCATGTGTTCTTTGACACACAGTAGCTGTACTTAATGTGCCTTTCCTTCCATTTAAAATAACGCTTTCTTTACTTAAATGTAAAAGTATTCGATCTTTTTGTGTAGTTGTAAAGTGTTTTATTTGTTGCCTCTGTGATTCGAGATAGGTTTTGTGCTTTGCCAATGGCTTCCACATTTTTTTTTAATTGATAAAAGATTTTTCTTCGATTACATAGAGTCAATAATTTAGGTCTACTAATCTTTGCTTTTCTCTGACTCTTTAGATTTTTCAAGAAGTTAGAAAAAGCATTTGGACTGATGTGTAGGTGCTTTGCAAATGTCTAGCGGCTGTCTTGATAGTCACATCTTGGCGTCAAAAAATCGCAAGAATCAAGGGGTGCCCGCGATTGTAAATTTTTATCCCATATTTTGATGCTGCGTTGTGAACCCAAGGCTGTTGTAAAGCATTTTGATGCCTACCACTTAACTGCCTTGAGAGAGGATTTGTTTGAATCTACGGATGTAACTTGGATAAGTCTCTAGCTCACCACGACAGACGTGCATGCAAATTCCATCTACCATTGTTCAACAGTGGCGGGAATCGATTCCTTGACTTTTCACTCGGAAGAGTAACACAGGGATCCCAATATATATAGTTATTAAACTAGTTGGTATACATGTACTGTGTTTTAAAAATTTAAAAGTAATAATTGCTTGCGTCAGTTTAGCATACTTTGCTTGCTTATCCGAGAACATGAACCATGAATTTAGAGTTGTGAAGGGAATTATTTTTTCTGTTTCCTTGGTGGTTGTAACTTCAAATAACGGAAATAATAATAAAACATCCTTGTAAAAGTCCCTTTGTGAACTTGCTGTTATTACACCAGCTTGCTTCTTTGTACGTGTCCATGAAGTACTTGCAAAAACACTAAATATGCCCAAAGCTGCCGAAAACAGCCTTGGCGATCTTTACAGATTTATCTGTAAAAAAGAGCTCCACGAGATCCTGTATGCTGATGGTAAAAAGCTTAGACAGCTGAAAATGTGTTATGGGTGTTATCTGGTCAGTGAGGACAAAACCCGGTATGATTGCAAAGGATGGAGCTCACATATGAATAAAGCAAGGGAAATGTCCGAACGTTGAAAATTTTTTTTAATTAATTCCATTGCAGCATAAGCGATTTTATAACGAATTCAAATCAGCATTAATTTAAATTATTTTATCAAATAATTGAAACGAGTAAATGCAGTTAAATAAGCTAGTGAACAACATTCTGATACGAGTTCTGTTTAATTCTGTTCGGCTATTGTCAGATAAACTTTGGAAAAGAATTCGGTGAACACTCGGAATAAATCTTATTTACGTTGATTAACATGTTATACATTGTTAATTTTTCTTTAGAATATTTAAAATCAGTCGATCTAGACTTTCTTCTTCTCTGAGAACAGTAGTTCGGGAAGAGTAATTTGTTAGAAGTTAAATCCTTTTGTATATACAACCGCTTAACTATTCGTTTTTTAGTATATAAGACTATTAAAATAAGAAGAACTGCAATGAATTTGAATTTATTAATTTGACTTTTTGTTCTACGAGAATTGAAGATTAGTGTTGAAGTTGAAATAATTATCAAATAAATATTTAAACGAATATTTCACTTAGTTGAGCATCATAGTGGTATTATCGAAGCTCGCAACACTATATCAGGAAAACTACTTATAAAAACTAACAAGGTTAAAACAGCTTTGAAGATATGTAAAATTAACACTATTTTAAATGTACCAGTAAAATCTTTTATTCATCAAGACTTCATAACTACAAGATTCATTTTGGGAGCCATTCCAGTGGACTTATCATTGGTAAGCCTAGCAGAAGAAATCTCCCCAAATAATCTTAATGTAAAAAGTATTCGAAGATTTACAAAGAAAAATTCATCTGAACTAACTGAAACTCTATTAGTACTTTATTTTTTTCAGTAGTAAAAATCTATGAGTTCATTGATAATCCAAGACAGTGTCCAAAAGGTTGTAAGTTTACACATTATCCTGAAAAATGTCAAATCGCTACTCTAATGTCTCTAATGTGGTGTACCTCATGTTGATAAGTTGTGTCAGATATCAGCACCTATTTGTTGTAATTGCAAAGGTTTACATTCAGCTGACTTTATAAATTGTCCAGTCAGGCTAGAAGAAAAGAGGTTTCTTAACTTTAAATGCAAAAATTCACCTAACTTACACAGAAGCTCGGCGAATATATCAGTCAAATAAAATTCTAGCTATGCCAATGTGGCAAAAACTAAGGCAACTGAACCATCCTTATCACGTAAAGAAATAGAAAGTTTAATAAACCACACAGTTCAGACTACTGTAAAGGCAATTTTTCTATAATTAAGCAAGATATTTGAAGAAAAATTGATAATCCTATCTAATAAACAAGATGAAATGTTCCCAAAAGTTATGCTGACTATTCAAAATTTCGCCGATTCCCAGATGACTTTGTGGGAATTATCCTCTTCATCACGTCGGAAAACTAGTCGTAATAATGCAAATACAAAAAAATCGAATCATCATATAAGATGAAATTACATCATTCCGCTTCTAACAAAAATGAAAGTTCTAATAAAGAAAGTGAAATTCTCATACCAGGAAGTGATATAGTGGAAGAACTATATCAGATTCACTAAGTATCAGTTCGACAAAATATAATAGAGTTAGAAATGTTTAAAAACTTTTACTGATTTTAAAGCATGTTTTCTCTGATTTCATGGAACTCTCGCAGCATTCTCAACAAACGCCATTTTCTAAAACTCAAGTTTATTGCTAATGCAAATATGGTTGCAATACAGGAATCTTTTCCGAAGAGCAGTAAACAATAGCTTATCAAATAAGATCATATTTAGATTGGATAAACCTGATGGAAGAGGAGGTGGTCTGATTTTAAGTGTCGATAAATTTCTTCCCGCTCGAATGATCTCAATACCTGGAAATTTGTCAGATAGGAAAGAAGTTCTTGCTATACACATCTCTATTGGTAAAACAAACCTCTCTATTATTAACATGTGTATTCCTCCAAGTAAATTTTCTTTTCAATGGATTCAAAACGTCCTTCAAACAATAGAACCTCCCTTTGTCATCGTTGGGGATTTCAATATTAAACATACTTACTTAGGCAGCTATTCCAACTCACCGCAATCCAAAGAATTTCTAAATTGGCAAATAGAGGATATGTATTCTAAATGACGATAGTCCTACTCATTTTGGTTATAATCAGATACCATCCCTTCTAGACTATTGCTCAGTTTCCCCTGATATTTTTAGTCACTGCTGTCACCAAATTCATCCAAACAGCTGTAGCAGTGATCATCTTCCAACGCATATTTCTATTAATTTTAATGTACTGGAAAATAAATCCCAATACTATCGGGCCCGAATCTTGTGGTCTAGATGTCTCTCTTCTCTTAATAATCAGATTTCATCTTCTGGTATCAGTTATTTTCAGCTTTTGTATAGTCTTTGTAATAAAGAAATACGTAATAATCTTAAATGGCAGGTTTTTAAACAGAAATCATATTCTCCTAGTTGGTCTTCAAGATGTAGTTTCCTTTTGGGTAAGAAGAGACGATTATGGAGATTGGCAAAAAGGTCTTGCAATAAGAATATTGGGATCAAGTATAAGCAAATAGCAGCTCAGATCCATCAACTTATTGTATTTCTTAGCCGTAAATATTGGGATGATTCGATTAAATATGCCTGTTCATCAACAGATATTTTTCACATACTAGGGCAAATTTCTCACTTATTGTTCAAAGTTGGTGACACTTTCATGTCGGATTTCCAGGAACAGGCTAGCCTTTTTGTAAATTACTTTTCCAGGCCTCCTATTTCGGTAGGAATTCCTATAGATTTAAGTTCAGAGATTTCCTATTATTATAATATGGATTTTACATTAGCAGAGTTTAAGAGTGCTATTACAAAGAAACACTCAGCCGTTGGTCCCGATCATATGTCAAATAAAATGCTTAATGGTTTATCTTCTCTCGCTTAATGACTCATAGTCTTCAGGAAGCATTCCCAGCACTTGGAAATCTACCACAGTGGTTCCCATTCCTAAACTTAATAAACCTCTAAACGAGGTACCATCTTACAGGCCTATTTCTCTCACTAGCAATTTATGTAAAGTGGTAGAGAGAATGGTCCTTAAACGTCTTCTTAACCATACAACAATGTGGAAAATTTCTTTCATCCTCATCATCATGTGTTTCTACGTTATAGAGGCTGTGATAGTATTCTATCTATGATACATCATATAATCGCTGCAAGATCACAATGGAAATTTATTGTTTGTGTATCGATTGATATTATCAAAGCATACGATTCTGTTTATCATGATGACTTATATTATAAACTTACACAAGCTCATATCACTGGCAGAGCCTCAAAGTGGACGATGATCCTCATTCAAGACAGATTTTTCAAAATGAAATGGAGGAACACCTTTTCAAATGAATTAAAATCTTACAGGAGTGTTCCACAGGTAAGTGTATTATCCCCGTTCCTATTTATGATTTTTATGGCACATATTTTTGAAGTAATTCCGGAAGGGGTCCTGTGCTTCATTAATATTGACGATGTGTTTCTTTTGTGCTCCGCTTTAACATCTGATAGATTAAGAAAAAAATTGCAATTGGCTCTACACAAAGTTAGCCAATGGTGTGAACAATGGATGTTGACAACTGATCCTAACAAATGTTCTCTCATAAACTCCTCGTCTAGGAGAGACATTGGAAACATTCAGTTGAACTTTGGTAATCAACTGATCAAATCTTCGCAACATATGCGTATCCTTGGAATATATTTTTTCGATAACTTGTCTTTTAAACACCATTTATTGCAAAAGAAAAAGGCGTGCCTGAAGAAATTTAATGCTTTAAAAGCTATTGCTGGATTAATACGAGGTTTGAGAACTTTCCATCTGTTAAATATCGTAAATGCCTGCATTTGTGGAAGCATCAACTATGGGTGCCACATACTTTTGTCTACAAGTAAAAGCGATAAAAAAAAATTTAGATGTCATTTATCATGCAGCGCTCCGTATCGCTACTGGGCTCCCAAAATGGACTCCAATTCTTATCCTATACCAAGAAGCGGGAGTGCTTCCATTATATCGCCAAGAATTGCTTTTCCTAAAAATGTACATTCGAAATATTAGTTTAGATTCAGAGTCTCCTTGTACGAAAATGTGGAAATCATTATCATTCAATTACATCAACAAGGGACACCCTTTTGTTTTTCGTGCCAGAAATTGGATTAGCTCTCAGGAAATTAATGAAATAAACATAATGAAGTCAACAAGATTTCAGACTCTGGACTTTTCCAACGTAGTGTTTTCACTGACAGATCTCCCCTTTCAATCCAAGAACATTTCTAGTGAGATTATAACAAATATTTTCAATAACTACTCTCATACAACTTGGAAAAATCATATTTTAATTTTTATAGATGCTTCAAAGAAAATGCCAGTCTTTAATTACACCCAAAATTATTTTTCTGGAAAGGTTGCATCTCAAAATACAATTTTCACTGCCGAGTTTCTAGCTATTTTACTAGCACTGAAAAAAGTATATACGAAAGCTCACAACTATTTGATACTGTCTGATAGTTTTTCTGTATCTCAGCTCTATTACACATCTCTAAGGAATCTCCTACAGTAATACAGTTAATTAGATCAGCAATTATCGATGCAATGCCAATTTGCAATTCAATTAATTTCGTATGGGTTCCCGGACATTCTGAAATTGACGGCAACAAAAGATCTGATTGATTCGCTATATCTGCACTCTACAGACAGTAAGTATATTGACAAATCAATTTCTCCAGATTATCTCACCCTTTACGCTCGAATTCATTTTAAAAACTCTTATCTAAAGTAATGGTCGAACAGCAAGTATGCTAACAATTTTGCTTACCTGCTATCTATAAAGAACTGGCATCGTTTCCTTCCAAAATCTCGCATGGAAGATGTCTGGATATCTAGGGTTTAGAACTAGGTCAATTTCAACAAATGCGTTACTGGCTCGATTTAAATTATCTAATACAGACAAATGCACATGTGGAGAGGTCGAGACTATAGATCACTTATTACCCAATGCCCCCAATACAAGCAGATACGAGAGCACCTTCGCCAAAGAAATGGCATTGGAGCGTCATCTTTCTCTTGGTTATTTGAACTATCCTTAAATCCTTTCAATAAAATCGAATGCATCGTGGATTTTATGAAACAGTCTAAAAGTTTCAACCATTAAAAGGGAAATTCGGCACGAAAGTTCATATTAGAATTTTTCAACATCATCTTTCCATTAGATTCCAATCAATTCACTGGCAAAGAGTTTCTAGTAACTTCCATAATATCGTTTGTCAATCAACTGCATAAATCGAACCTATAAATGCATTTGATGGTATACCAATTCTACTTTTATAAGTGAATAAATTCTGCCATGCTTTCCTCCTGGAAAGGTGAAGACTATCAACTAACAAATTTTATATCAAGTTTCATATAAAATCTATCAATATTTGTATCAATTTATAAAAATTTACTAATTGTGATGTTATATTTTCAACATGAGCTAAAAGCATTCTATCATAGAGCTCCAAAAATATATTTTGAAAATATATTAAAATAAGGTGTAATTTTTTTCTAGCTTGTATTTTCTTTATCACACAACTTATTATTAAATTACTAGAATTAAAATGCAAAAATTCAATTATAACAAAAATTAAACACGGGAGATAAAAATCTTTTTAATTGTATGCACACAAATATAATTTTTATACTTTAAAACTAAGATAATTTTGAATTGAGTTCAAATAAACAATACTTAACCGCATTAGGCTATTAGTTTGAAGACTAAGAATTCGTTATCAATGAGATTGAGAAAAACAATTCACATTAACGGTATTTTGTACAGCAATGGTACTCGAGCTATTACCCCTCCTCTAGATTTTAAATTAAAGTAGTTGTGATTACTATTTGTCAGAAGCTTTCGTCATATTTATCAGTTAAATTTCAGTGACAATCCGGCCAACTTGTCTACGGATAGGAAGGTCCTTGGTTGGAATACCGGTTCTGGCATGGATGTACTTTCTCTATTTCTCAATCCTGTCTTTGTCCTTTCCTTGTGTGTGTGAATGAAATAAAAATGATGCCTATCCTATAAAGGGTCCCTATGGCATGTGTGAAAGTGCGACTGTGGCCCACTCCCTGTGGTGCACCCGAGGCAACGCCTCGGCGGTTAAGAGGTCGCTGTTTCTGGCCGGTTCCTTGGGTATCAGGGAACAATAGATTAATAGACTATGTTGCAGTTGTAACTGTCTACAATCTGCCATTGGAAACAAAATTTTCAGTGGCAATACATTAATTTATATGACAGTGAATATTTTCATACTCATCAACTGAATACATGATGATTAAAATAAGAGACCCTAAGTCTATCCTCTCAATATTACATAAGGCCTAGAAAAAACGAGTTTTTAATTTGGATACTTCATTAAGTTGTGAATTAAAAGGGCAAGTTATTCAATAATTGCATTCAAGTTTCCGTGTGTAAAATCTTTGGATTGTATGTAACAAATTCCAAATAGTTGAATTCGTTATTTGACAACGGTTTAAAATTACAAGGCGAGTGGTAACGTTTTGCGGATTTTCAGTTGGCATAAAATAAGAATACGGAAATATATCACAAGCACATGGTACTTCTATGTGCCAATGCAGCACTTTTGGCATTTCTTAACCAGAGAATTTTTCATTGATAAACGACCTATACAATCTACCAAATACAGTTTGATTTCCTTTAAAAGCAAACTAAATGTAGAAATTTACGAGATCATCAATATTATCATATAGCATTGATTACAGAAGCTAAGTAATAATATTTAAGGATAAAATTCTATGATATTAAAAAGTGTTCTACGTTAGATCTTTAATTTGACAAAAAGAATTTTGGTGTCATCTAATTATAGCTGTAGGATCTTGTTTTTATCAAGCTCCCTCGGCTTCTTTTTATCGCCTATAATCTACATCCTTACATGTATTTTTTCCTCGCCAAGAATGTCTCTTTAAAGCGTAAAATTTAAATAAAGTATATATAGTTTAAAATTACCGTTTTCTCTATTAACCAGAATCTTACAAGACAGAAATGAATACACATCGAATAGAAGTCTAATATATTAAGTGATGAAGAATACACTTCTTTAACAGTACAATAACGGGAAAAATCAAGTTCTTAACCTTAAATTAATTTAAAGTTAAATGGCATGGAATGTGTAAATTCATTTTGCAAAAAAATTAACTCTTATAATTCCTTTTAATTGAGTTATTTTAATGATGTCGAGACTTCATAACAGATAAATTCGTTTCCAGTTGTCGGTTCATTTGGAAAAAGAATAAACACGTTCGTTTCAGTAGTCAAAAGATTTTTTTTTTTTCAGAAATTATTAGAAAAATAATGAACATCGTTATTTTCCAAAAAAAACATTTAGGCATAGAGATATAAGGATCCCAAGCCTTAAAATTATTTCATTAATGTCACCCGTTGAGGACAGATGAATTTTTAAGAATATTTTTTCTTTTACATTTTTATAAGAGAATAGATAAATATATATATATTTACACATCTTTTTTGAACTTTTAATACCTTCTATCTACTCTGACTAGTCTTTTAACACAGAATTTTTACCTATGTTTTAAATATTGGACCTTGCATCAGTGAACCGCGCAAAATCTACGGCGGTAGATTTGGCAAGAAATTACTTGAGGGTGTATATCTTACTTGCACCATTTTTTTCATTGAAAAATTGATCTATATAAAATACTAGAAATTAGCTCATATACATAATATTACAGAATAATCAAATTTTACATTTTCCCACATTTAGAAATCCTGGAGGATTACTCCAACTTGATTGTTAAGCATTTTGAAAGTTATTTTTCAGGTAAGATATGGCCCTTATGGCAGACAAGTGGTTCCTGGTTCAATAGTTTGTGAGTTCACAATTCGAACTTGCATTTTTTATACCGATTCGGAATTCTTAAATTTGTCGGGCACTGTAATATCAACTCTAGCGTGCGAATAATTTAATACAGCGATTCACAAGTTTAAAACAATTGGTCAATTTCGATTTTAATTCCAGACATGCATTACTGTTTAGTTCGGAGAAAACTAATTTTAAACCATATAAGCCTGATCCTATTTACCCTAGTACACAAAGGGGTATTGGAGTTACTTTAACAGTCCAGGTTACTGTCAGCAAATGATTCCTGAATAATTGATATTTTCATATCACATAAATATTGATTAAAATTAAAAGAATAAAAATGCATCGTTTTGTCCAAGAAAATTATTTCTCTAGTAAATAATTTCAGAAAATATTAAATATAAGGCTAGAGGAAAGT
Source organism: Latrodectus elegans (assembly GCA_030067965.1). Taxonomy (NCBI): domain Eukaryota; kingdom Metazoa; phylum Arthropoda; class Arachnida; order Araneae; family Theridiidae; genus Latrodectus; species Latrodectus elegans. The sequence goes on from CM057816.1 coordinate 12,806,332, forward strand.
AAAAGTCAATTTCGGTTATGAATTGTATCAAAACTGAAGTTCTACTTTGATTACAATTTTCAACTTCAGAACTTAGAAGATTACTAGGCACACAAGTATTTTATTTTCCTGTAAATAATCCCCAGATAACGAGTTGTGAGTGTAGTATGCCGCGCGGATTATCTTATAATACAAATTTGAAAGAAACGCAGTTTATATTTCTTAAATAAATAGCCAAGTCGTAGCGCCATCTGTTATTAATTTTATGTATGATCAGTAATGTCCAATATTATTCAAAACCGAATTCGGTTTTACAGAATATTACAGTAGCATTGGGATAACGTCATTTCTCTTTCCGTTTCCTATTACGTTAATTGGACTCGAAAAGGTTCTAATTTCACAACAAAAAATGACGACAAAGCTAGCTCGGTACTCAAGAAAGAAATATATATATATATCAAATTCGCAGTTCGAAAATAATCCATTTATTTTTAAAAGTCATTAAGAAATAAAATCGACTAACTTTTATTAAAATATTATTGGATCATAATCGGTGTTGCGCTTTCACAACAGTCTATCGTATTCAGCGTTAAAGTGGATCTAAACATATATTTTTTTTCTGTACAATAGATATTTTTAATCATATACTAAGTATTTTTTTCTTATTTTATTCGCCTCTGTAACAGTCGAATAATCGCCATAAAAGTGATGTGGATTATGAGTTTTTTTCTTCGTTACTGGAAAAAAATGTTGCGGATTATATATAGGAAAAAAAGGTAGTTTAAGAAATGAAAAATAATTTTTGGTTAACCCTGCACTTAGTGCTCAGAGAAATATTCGTTAGAACTCGTTGTTCCGTTCGCATTTCGAATTGTTCATTAACAAATCATCCACTGTATATGATAGTCTAATTAGTTACTTTCTCCTCAATTTGAAATGCTGTAATATCATAGGCTTTAAGGTACGCGCATACATAAATCTATTTATTAAGCGATATCAAACTTTCTGATTTCTAGACCTTGATCAATGATTTTCTGCTCAGTATCGCCAAGTAGACAGAAATTTAATGCGTTTTCAAAACACTATAAGCACAATACTCGAACAACTCCTCTGTTATGACTAGTGTGAATTGATGATGCAACGATGGCCCAGTGAGAACAGGCATCGTTCGCGTGACTGAGACAGTTTGTAACTTCTATTTATAGATGTGTCCCGGAGAAAGGACAATAACTTAGATATCGACATCGTCAGCTGTTCGCAACTTTAAGAGGAGAGTATTTCCTCTAAGTCACTAAATATAAACAACCAATTATAAACGTTGCAATGTTTGTGGTTGACTAGTCCTGATTTTTACTCAATAATCATCGTTGTAAGTTATTAGTATACTGTCTTTTGATTTCGTTTCACGCTCAGCTCTATATAAACTGTTCTTCGAATTGAGGTGTAAGTTTGTTTGGTCACTAATTTTTAGCGCATGAAAGGTAATCAGATGGAAACCTAAAACTTAGCGATTCCGAACTAATGTGACTTCTCTAACATAAGGTGAATAGTCAGTCAAGTGCACGCTTGTTGACTCGAAAGCAAGAGTATGCGACTTCTATCGCATACTTTTGTTAAAATGTAAATTATTGACAAGCGAAGGTAGGAACAAGAATTTTTAAATATTAAATGGAAAAAATTTAAAACTACGAATAAATATTTTAGTGATTAAATTATATATTTTATAATAATTATGCAAGTTATATCAGAAACGAAGTGCCTGCTTGCAAGTAATCCTCGTTATAGATGACGATTCAAAATCATAAACTAATTACAAATATTCGAATGCATCTACCGGAAAAATCAAGAAACCTACTTTACTTGCATAGGTTCGATTCCTGTGCACATGTATACAGTATATGGGGGGTAAACTAGATATTTTATATTTATTACAGCGAAAGACTGTGTTAAGATGTCATAATTCGTTTAAACTTTAGTTGCTTTAATTTACCTGTCAAAATTGATTAAATATGAATATTCGATTCAGGTGTCGACCTCGTCACTATAGTATGAAAATGGAAGATAATACGAAGATGATAAGCAAGTGAACGCGTATGCGTGAACCAAATCCTTAAAAGTTAATAAAATATATCAATGAAATACATATGATGACAATATCAAAACAATCGTAAGAATCCAAATTTTCCTCTGATGGGGCATGATATGGCGGCTGCTACCAATATATGTTCACGGACTGTGTCCTTCAGATTAAAGAAAAGGATTTACTCAACAGATAGACAACCACAAATATAAATAATTATGGATTTAGTGTAATCGATTAAATCAATTGCATTGGGAATTTTACATTTTAAAATAACAAATAGGCTTGTGAAATTTTATCTCAAACATAAAACAAAATTGATTTAAAAAAAAAAACTAGATCTGTTCATATTGTATTTACATTTATTTCAAAATATTATATTTACTTTGTATTACTTAACACCTACTTGTACGCATCACAAGAAAAGATATCGTTCTCTACCTCGAAGAAAATTATTAGGTAATAAATATTTTCGTGTATGTATGAAAGTAAAAAAAAAATCTAGTTCAAGATTCATTTAAATTGGATTTGTATAAAGAAATAGCCAATCTAGTCGAACCAATATTGAAACTTACCGTGGTTAAAGAATAAATTCTAGCAAGCAATTGTGAAATGTTGAATACGTCATTTATTAAAAATCAGCATGTGTTGTATAAAAATATTTTTACTAGAATGATTCTTTAATATTACTACAGTCTATATATATAGTCTGTAGTAAATAATATCAAAAATGATTTTATCATTGAGTAAGCAGACGGGCAGCTGAATGGTTAGCTTCGACCTTCAGTCCAACACACACTTCTACACCTCAATTCAACTCATTGACTCTAGACGCGTTACTTCAAGTATCGCTTTTCATTATGGTCCTACAACATACTCATCTGACCATTTTGTTTTGTATTATGCATATTATTTCGAAATATACATCTCTTATTGTTTGTTGGAGTCCTTCTCGGTTTGCCGAGTTTAATCACTTATGGTAAACCTTAATGCTCTTGTATTTTTAATGTCGGGCAGTGTAGAAAGTAACAGCTGACGACAATTCAGTTAATTGAATATAAAATCTCGTTTGATTTGGTTGTAGCTCGACATTCATGTTTTGCACATGGTTAATCAGACCGTGAACTACGGTTTAAAGATGATTCTAAGCCATTACAAACATCCTTTATCAATGCTGGATTTGAACCCACGAACTGTTGAACCGAAAGCAAAGAACGCTATCCATTCAGCTTAGTAAAATCTGATATTTTAAGCACAATCGAAACTTTAATTTATTTACCATAATACTGTCAGTAAATCATATCTATTTGGAAAACAATTCATTTTAAGTTATGCTATGCATATAAAACAAATTTTCCACCTTTTAATTAAAATTTACTCTTTTAACCAATTAAAGGTGCCACAATTTCTAAGAACATTTAAGAGAAATCATTAAAAAATACAGGGAATGAGTTGCATATTAGATTACCGTGATGAATTTGGCTGATTATCTAATGTCCAAAGCAGTGATTCTCAACCACTGGGCAGCGGTACTATTGTGCCCTCTCAAATTTTAGAAATGTATAATTTTAAAAATTATAGTTCGCCTAACTTAAGCTAGAATACACTGCGAAGGAAAACTTATTTTTACAGTTAAATACCATATTTTTTTTTTTTTTTTTTTAGTTAAGAGCTATTTTTTATCTTTACTTAAATTGTGAAATTTCATTACAGGGAAATATTTGCCCAATTTACAATTTTCTGGATCTTATAATTAGGATTTTTCAGTATTACTCAACATAAAAAGCTCCAATACTGTTAAATGTAAAAATTTGTACAAGAGTAACATTCATTTTCACAACAGAATATAAATGAAATTATTAAAAAACACGAACTTTCTCATTAAAAAAATTCTCATTATTATCTTGCTATTAATTCCTTTATAAAAAATATTTGTATTACAAAAATAACAGTATATTTTTTTTTACACTACATTCAAAATTATTATCATAAACAATTTTACATAATTTAAAAATTGTTTACTTATGAACATATCATAATGCATTATCTTTTTCTTTGTGAAGCCAAATTTTGAAATCGTTAAAAACATACCGTGACAAAATAAAAAGTTGAGAATCACTGTTCTAAGGTTTTTAGACACTCATTTCATGTCGCAGAACAAGTACAAAATGACGAGGTCAATAACTGAGCTTTTTCAAAAAGAACTCTTTTTCCTTTCGTGTCAGTTAACACAAATGAAGAGATTACCCCCAAAAAAAATCTGTTTATTTTTCTTACAGAAGAACTGCATTAGCAATAAACAAGCAAAAAGACTTTTTTTTTGGGGGGGGGGGAATCAAAGTTAAGATTTTTTTGGGTTGTGAAATAACCATATCAGACCACGTGGGATTGTAGTTACTTTTATATACACTTTCAATTTATGATACTGTTGTTCGACAAGCTGAATAATTATTGCTCTTAGCAATGAACTAATTTTATTTATAAGATGAAATATTTCGCTTAAGATTAATTTGTGTCTGCATGCGCCTTCATTTTTACATCTAAAACTCTAATAATCAATATTTTCCAAATAACTAAAATAAATACTTTTCTCCTGAAATGTTTGCTATCAAAAAATAGTACCCAGCAATCATATTTAATGAAAAATAGAAATAATGCTCTTATGTTATGTGAGAGAAATAAAGACACCACACCAAAGAAAAGTTTACTAGAACTAAAAAATTGTAAAAGTACAATTTCTTTTCAACGTTGAGATGTATCATTTTCTGACATATTATAATCAGCTCTTATGATATTTAAAAAATTGAAAGAATACGTATTTTAAATTTCTAAATACATATACAGTTAACAATTTAGTCTAAAGATAATTTTATATATACCTGAAGCTTTTTATAAATAAAACAATAAATAAAAATTTCATTACTGTAACTTAAAATATTTAAATATTTTTAAAATTTAATCAGGACTAACGTAATTATTATATTAAATAACATAATGATTAGGTGAAAAGCTTGAATATATGCGTGTGTGAATGTACTTCTCTCCAAAAAATTTGACCATCCAAACTGAAATGAGCGTTGCATAGAAGTAACCTGAAATGATTAACAGATAATTAAATACAAAATTATTTAAAATTCAAATATAAAAAAATTATTACAATCATTATTTTTAAATAGCACACATTTATATTTACTTATTTAGCAATAAATAAATTTATCATTCAAATCAAGGTGCAAAATTTATTAACTTGTAAACATTCAAAGGTGTCTAAATTTATTAGCTTCTACAAAGATGAGTCCTTGTAGAAGTTTAAAAAATTCTTAATTTGTTTTAAAAGGAAATAGTTTAATTATATTAGAGCTAAAACATTTCGAAATTATAATAAATTTTTGCTGAAATATATTTTTCCTACGGTAACTAAATACCTAATTAAATATTAAGTGGAACACGTTATTCTTATGAGATGATAAAAACGATAAAGCTTGTAGTGAATGTTATATAATCTGTGTGACCACAGTAAATAATTATCGCTAAACACCAAAGCATTTACACGATAACTTTGCATGTTTGTCGAGAACGATTGTCTATATAGCATCTCCACTTGACAAAGCTAAAGTAAATTTAAATTACTTTTTAAAATAATGTATGAAATAAAAGTAAATTTATACTTTAAAAAAACTTTACACTTTATGTTTTCATATGAGTCATTTCCTCTATGAGTGTTCCAACCAGTACCCATGGATGATTAATCAAAAGAATGGCTTGATCTGAGAAGTAAATTTAGTGATTTATTTGGATATTGTAGGAAATTTGGTGATTTATTAGGATTTTTAGATTTATTTGGATGTTTTATGAAACAAGTAGGTGCATTACTTTCGCTGGAACACTAATTGCAGTCAAAATCCAAAGTTCAGGGGGGGGGGAGTTAGTAAAATCTTGGATACAACATTGCAAAATAATTAAAGGGCTTTGGAAGTAGAAACTAGAATCACCGTTACTGTCATTCCAATAAAAGAGTCAGTACAACAATGTAAGGTAGCAGCTTAGAAACTTCTTTTCAGTGTCCCTGAACTTAAATCTGACAATTGTGGAATATAGACAGAAACTAGTTTTCATTGAAAAGATTGTGTCATAATATCCTGATATAACATTGCAATTATATATTCCACCATTCAAATGGATATGCTCCTTTATTAAGTTGAAACAGCATTTGGTTAATATCATAATGCACGGTTCAGTAATTAGGGACCCACATGTCATATGTGGCATATGCAAAAAGTTTTTTCTTTCTCTGCGTCCTGTTTAAACGATAAGAAAAGTCCACTTTATACCTATATTTTCTTCTTGTTCGAGGACCAAATATTAATTTCTATTTTACATCAGGAAGGCCATGTCAACATGCATAAGGGAATGAAATTCTGGAAATAAGTAAAATAAAAAAGTGACTACCATCTAATAAGATGACATGTGTAGAGCGAAAAAACATAACATTTCTAGTAAGGTCAACCGGCGATCCAAGGAGTACGTATAAGTCGCGTTTCTTTGGTTAATCTGATCAATTAAAATGTTAAATTTCTATACAACAGAGCAAATAAATTAATTTTCAATTTTAACGACAATTTCCATCTTCGAAAAAACATAAAATGTGGTGTTTTAGGAAGAAGATATAAATATATTTTTGTTAATGTAGAGAACAAAGAATGTGTTTATTGTATTAATGTAAATATTTAAAGCAATATAAATATTTTAATATTGAAGATATATAAATATTTAAATATTTTAATATTACTCTTACACTCTTTAAATATATAAATATTTAAAGAGTGTAAGAGTTTCATGATAGCCTACAATTTAACAAAACAATTCATTTTGGATGGCGAAATTATTTAGTGTATAGTAGCGCGAGTTGAACCGTATTAACCTGATAGAAGGAAATGAAAAATTATTTCACTGTCAAGCCAGACCACAGTGTGTACCGCATTAACTTCATCAGTGACAAACTTGCAGAACAATGAGACTGCTAGCAGGAACTTTGATTTAATTTGGAACTGGATGAAAGCACAAATAAAGATACTGATAAAACAAGCATCTTTTTTAATCAACGGAAATTTCGCTATCAGATTAATTATTTAGTATATAATCAAAGAAAGATTCAAGCAAGTCTTATGGAGTGATTGTAAAGTGCAGTAAATTTAAGGGAAAATATATTTTGTTCTGGGACAAAATGGCAAGCATTAAAATTGATGGAAACAAAGCTATTAAGAGGAAAAAATATGTTATGGTTACAATTAAAAACAAGTTATAAACACAACACACAAAACAAGATGTCTTTCCTGATTAAAAATGCAAGAAAAAGTCTTTGTGAGGGTGCAGAGAGCTTAAAGCATGCCGAATTTACTACTTCTAGTGGGGTGAATTAAAAATAAGAGAACTACTTTATTATCCATTATCAAAATTTCTGTGGCTGTAGAGAGGCAGATTATGAAGAAGTAATTAAATACAATAGTTTGAGGAGGTTGAGCCTGGGCAAAGTGATAAAAATCTCTAATCAATGAAGAATGGAAAACCTCTTATTTTTAGAAACGAAGGAGACATCAGATGATTTTGTTGCAAACATAAGATTGTAGAAAAGCAAAGCAGCAGATATATTTGAAAAATGATATTAATTGAGAGATTATACACAAAGGAAAAGATTGTTTGTTCATGAAATTATGAAATAAAAAATGTCATTCGAAGCAAACGTCTTTAATCTAAATTTAAAATATTTAAAATTCATTCATTATATTTTCCTAATAAATGGATGATTGAGATATTTGGTTTCTAGACTGAATAATTCGAATATTTTAACATTTAAAAAACTCCAGCATAAATTCAATTTGCTTTTTCATTCAATTAGAGCAAATATTGGTACAGTCTTAGAAGCTGCAGATTCAGTTTATTGACTTGCAAATAGGTTGGATTTGTTTGTACTTCTACTGTTAAATTTTGAGAAAGGCTAATTAGAATGGAACCGATAGCTTAACATAAACTGCACGACTAGAAAATGCAACACCAAGAAGTGACCAGAAAATTATGCAAATTTCAGAGTAAACACTGCTAGAGTGGGCAATATTCCCGACGTTATTGCTGCTTGGAAAATAATCGTTGAAAGTTTGTTCTTATCGCAATGGATAATTGCAGAGAATGTCAGGCCATCGTCGACGGAATCAGTTTTAGATGACAAACGAGTTTTCAAAGGGGAGGTTAATCCTCAGGGCAAATCACAGCTGACAAACTCTTGAACACGACCACAGTACACAGGCTCAGGGGAAAGAAGGGTGGAACAAGGAACTGCGGAACGTTTGCGGGTGCCGGTGGAGCCAGAATGGCGTCAACACATCTGAATCAACGTGCCCGACAGGAGACGGTGGTGGCCCCGCAAAGTATGTTTACTGAAATATTGCAGCATATGCAAGTCACCCTGGATGCTCCCATATCGAACAGAAACATTTGCCGTCGATTGGTTGCTAGTGGCCTGCGCTCATGGCGTCTGTTAGGAAGACTGGCATTGAAACTACAGCATAGATGCCAACGTCTGCAATAGCACCGGATCAGAGCGTTGATCTCGTCACGCTTCTGTTTCTTCAGTGATAGTCGCCGTGTATGAGTGTGGCGTTGACGTGGACACAATTATGTAACACCCCATCGCGCAACAACGCGGCATAACGGTTTGGGACGTATAATTTCAGGTCACTTTTAGTACGTATTCATGGTAATACGATAGTCCAATGTTACGTAGATGATGTGCTGCGGCTGGTGATTCTCGCCTACCTTCAGGTGGTGTCCAATGCCTTTTATCAGCAGGATAACGAGAGACCGCAAGTTGATCGCATCAGTAAATATGTTCTGCAAGGTGTACAACTGCTTGCCTGAACATGTTGCTCGTCAGATCTCTCACCAATTGAACATGTTTGGACACATTAGGATACCATTTGCAAACCCTGCCACTGCCTCCTTCAGAAGACACACTTTAGTAAAATGGTTGACAGGGAATGGAAAGCCATTCCTCAGGGCGTCATCTGTACTCTCATTGACTCTGCGCCTAGATGTATTGCTTCGAGTATCGCCTTCCACGGTGGACCAACAACTTACTGACTCGAGACTCGAACCTATTCTCGCTCTGCATTATGCATATAATTACGAAATACAGATAACTTATTGTTCGTTTCCGTCTCTCTTTTTGCCGAGTTTCGTCACTTTCTAGCAACTCCTTCTTGTTGTATTTTCAATGTCAAACAAGTGTTGATTTTGGATCAGTATAAACAACTATGTCCAAAGTGGGAATTGAGCACTCGAGCAACTGCACTGAAATGCAGATTGCTAACCATCTGCTGCTTTAAAATCAGATACAAATTTAACACCATAGCATTAAAAACTCTTCTTACAACTTTTTATTTGCTAAAAATTTTCAATGTATGAAGAAATTTGTTGGTGTTATTTTTAATTGGGTGGACACATATTTGTTATCAAAGTTTTCCTAGCATAAATGTCAACAAAAGTTAATATAAAGAATTCAAAAACATCAATTAGCACAGTGTGTGATGAGAATTTCAACGAGCAATAACACACCTGATTTTAAAAATAGAAAAACAAAATAAAGTGCCTTTTAGTTTCATTAAATTGATTCTAAAATTAGATATACTTGCCTATAAAGTAATTAGTTCAATTATAAACTGAATAAATATGCTATTTTATTTAACAATGGCACCGTTTAGAGGACATCCAAACGGCTTACTGCATTTGTAAGACATTTTTGTCAACTTGGGAAAGCTTTTAAAGATAAAAGAAACGTGTCACCAGGGAGGAAATCCGATAGTTTCCAAGCACCCACTATGATGGAAGTTAATAGAGAAACACAATGTGAATTTCTCGTTGTTCGACACTGGCTGGGATTGAACTCGGAACTTTTCTCTCACGAGTGCTGTCTTACAACAAGGTAACGAACACGGTAAGACTTATATAAAATTTAATATTTTATTGCTATCTAAAATCCAACTTTTCATCTTGGTACATTTTCAAGGTGCAAAAATAGCTAATGCACTCATTTTAAAAAGGAATATCCCAACTGTATTCTATAAGCAAAATCAATTGAGCGCCCTCGATTTTATTCGATTTAATCGAAACACTAGATAATATTTAGATTGATAAGAGTAGGGGTTAACTAGATTATCACTTAAAAGCATAAATCAATAATTTAATTAAAATAGATAAGAATCTGATTTAAAACTCTGATAAAAATTTGAAATATTTGTATTTTATGTAAAATTTCAAATTTTTTGCAAAATATTACAAAGCCCGATAAACACTTATTAAAAGCACGAAATATATAATCTTTTAACAGTGAAATAAATAGTAAAAATATAACAATTACAAATTAAGTATAAAAGAGAGATAATTTCATTAATTATTAAGCGAATAACTTAAAACATCTGATACATGGCATAAGAAAATCAAAACCGAACAAAAACTCCTTTATGGGAATTAAAATAAATCGAGTAAGTTTAAAATAGGTAAAAATTGATATCGCTAATATAAATAAACCGTATTTTTTATTAATAGCAAAATATCGGTAGAATTACGTGATAACTGTAAATACACAAAAAAAGAATATTAATTGTTATAGGAATGAAATTAATTTTAATATATTGGATACTAATATAAAAAGCGTATTAAGGTTTCTTTTCAAAAAGGTTAATTTATTTAAAAATCTCTCACTATGAGGAATTTGGATCTGACATCCAAGCTCCAATTTTAGCAATATTTCATAAGTCATTTTCTTGATCGAAAGTATGTGTATAAATTCTATTCCTAGTTGTTCTACTCGGACAAGCTAATTCATTTCTGTTTTTCACAAGTAGAAAACGATATTTAAAATAATTTTCATTTAAGATTTTCACAACAGTAATTGGCCCAGAAGAATATTGCTTATCATAAAGATGATTTATTAATATTTACTGACATAACACGAATATTTTTTATAAAAACCACAAAAAAATTCTGAATTAATGCACATGGGCACTAATGTTTAATATATATACCAATTTAGGAAATATCTTGCACTCACAATTGTTAACTATAAAATATATCCACGGAGCTAGCAGCCGAATGATTAATCTTCAAGTCTTTGTTTCACAATTTATAGGTAGTGTAATGTCTCATACCCAGCACTTTCGATTTCAAGAGCCTTTGATGGGGAGGTTTGGTTTGTTTGTCGCTCAACGGTCACTTTTTGCATACGACGGCTAATTAGACCGGGACCTACGGTTTACAGTGGATTCCGAACTGCTACAAACATCCATGCCCAAGGTGGGAATCGAACCCACGAATTGTTGAACCGAAGGCAAGAGCGCTAACCATTCGGCTGCCAGCTCGGCCTTTGATGGGGAGGATGAGCAGGGAGACGGTGGTGCCAGGAGCAGTGCCGTAGAAGGTGTGTTTTCTTTGGTGCTCTAAGCAGGCGTGACAGTTGTTAGCGAACCCAGATATGACTGACTCCTTTGTAATTTTATTTCTGTGTTAATTAAATGTGTTTGATTTCAAAATTTGAAGTCATTAGTTTGTTTAATAACAAACTTTTGTTCTGTTGGCTGCAGTTTTGGATGTTTTTATAGTGCTTGGCATTAGCATCCACTGTGGAAATTAATTATATACACTATAATGGATTACGTGCCGAAATGTTGGAATATAGGTAGGCCTGTATAATTGACCAATCTTTCTCTGGCTACTATTGAAAATAACTAGTTTGGAACTAAATATTCTATAAATTTATATAACATACCAAATCTTATTTACGTGGTTTTTAATGTTATATCAATTAATTTTGTATATAAGTTTGTGAATGGTGTATTCTATATTACAAAAGTTAGTTTCTGTATTTCGTGTATTCGAATTTACAGTGTAATATTTTATATAAGAAAAGTGTGTATATCTTAATATAAATGTGTATTTCATAATTTTTATGCGGTTGATGCATTTCAATTCACGTAGGAATATGTTAAAATAAATATGTTGTTATAGATTAATATGTAAAATCGAAAGTACAATTATTTACATTTTTTATGTTTTACTGATACATATATAAAGTAGATTTTATGAAAGGAATACAATTTAGAAAGGATTTGATTTCGTTATGTGAAAACGGAAATGTAATATTACAAATAGTTGTTTAAATTTAAAGTAATGTGCTACTTATTTATGTGTTTGATTTTTGTTTGCATTATATCAAACTCATTTGATATTTAAATCGAATATGTTTTTTTTTTCAATGTTAAGGATTTGAAAAAATATTTTCTTAATATTTAGAATATTTTAAGTTATTATCATTATTTGATGTCGTGTATGATTAACGAACTAAGTTTATTGTTTTGAAATCGAAAGCTGATTCCTGGTTTAGATTAGTTAAAACTTTTAATTTGTATAATTGCTATTACATATAAAAATATATATTGTAGTGTTCTATATTTTGAATTAAAAAATATGTATAATCTCATTTTTTGATTTAAAATAGTAGTATCTATATAAGAATATGATTTTATAAAATTTATACATTTTTTAATTTACATTTTTGATTAATGATTCAATTTATCCGAATATCAAACATTAGCTTGGTGATAAAAACTTGAAATCGAGAGTAGAGATTTAATATTAACTTGTTTAAAACTTGTTTTTTCAAAATAATTGATTTTCCATTTATACAATATTTGTTGTATTACAATGTAGTTTGTTTTCATTTAATTTTTAAATGTTATTGATATGTTTTATATTAGTAGTGTGTGGTAAATAATTTCAATCATTGTTTACGAAATTTTGCTTATAGGTGGGTGTAGTCTGTTGCTTTTTTTCTCATTATTGCATCTCTTCTGAGATTATTTAATAGTTTAGTAAATAAAATGGCTTTTTTAGCACAGGGAAAAAGGGAGATTTAGTAGAAGTAGCTGAAGAGTTAGGGGAAATGGTTCCAGATTCTTTTAAAATCCAAGATATTAAAAATTTAATTTTAGCTAGTAAAAATTTGATGAGGAAGAAGTAAAATGTATATTAGATAGGGTAATCGAGTAAAGAGTTAAAAAGGAACAAGAAATCGAGGAAAGAATTAGGCGAGAAGAAGAACTAGAAAAAGAGGAAAGAATTAGGCGAGAAGAACTAGAACAAGAAGAAAGAATTAGACGCGAAGAAAAAACTTTGGAAATGAAACGTCTGGAAATCTCTTCAAATGCTTATAATTTCCAACATAGGATCAGTTTCAAATTGGACTGAGCATGCTCAAAATATTCAGTTAATGCAAACAACGCCAAAATTCGATGAAAAGAAAAATGAAATGAGTTTGTACTAAATAAATTTTGAGCGTAGAGCAGAAATGGCTCATATTCCAAAAAACGAATGGGTAGTTTATCTTCAGAAATATCTAACATGTTAGCTAGAGAACCTCCAGAATGAGCTGATATTAGGATTAAGGGAAGGAACTTATTCTTAAACGATTCAAGCTAAAAAGAGAAAATTTAAGACAATTGTTTCTTAAACACCAGAAAACGTCAGAAAAATCATGGAGAAATTATGCACAAGAAATGAATAGTTACATTACGGAATTAGAAAGAACGACGTTTAAAGAGCTTAATGAACTAATGGTAACAGATCAATTAAAACGTCGTGTGCCAATTGAAATTAAAGAACTTTTTTTGGCGGAATGGCTTAAAATAAATTCTTCGTAAGATCTGGCAGAGAAAATAGATCAATATGAAAGTTTAAGAGATAGTTGTAAGACTAAAGATTTTACAAAACTCCTTCGAAATAATTTTGGTTTTCGTCAACAAAATGAAAACCGTGCCTTTAAGTTTAATGAAGTAGTTCGGAATAATAAATCTCATGTTCCTAAAAGAGTCGAGAATAAAAATTCTAATTATTCACATGAAAGGGAATTTGAAAAACGAAAACAACCCCGATGTTATGAGTGTGGTTCTTATATTCATTTGCGGCTCAGAGTGACAAAATAAAAAAAGGAACTTAGAATCGGTAGCATCTAATGAAATTGCTAAAAGTACTTTTAATGAGTTGATGGCTCCATACACTAGTATCGACACTGTTAATGGAATTCAAATGCCAATCTTAAGAGACAATGGAGCAACTCTTGATTAGATTTGTGGAAAATACGTGAAATCTGATATGTTCACTAAGGAAAAGGTTTCGCAAAGAACACCTCTTGATGAAACTTTAGTATGCTTACCTATTTCCGAGGTTGAAATAAATTGTAAATTAGGTAACATTTTGACAAAGGTAGCAGTTCTTCAAGATTCTTTGGGTAAAGGAAGATATTTACTAGGTAACAAAACAGCTTTATTTGAGAAAACTAAAAGACATGAAGAGGTGAAAATACATATGATAAATGCTATAGAAACTCGGGCTCAAAAAAAGACGCAAGGAAAATAGCACGAATAAAGAGATTATTGATTCTGAAATAGAATCCTCAAGTCTTGCCTCAAAACTAAACAAAATGAAGAATTAGAGCAAAATGCAATTTTGCCACCATTAGAAACCGAAGTTGAGGGGAAAGACTGATAAAGATTTCTCCAGAAGAATTTGCTCGGGAACAAAAAGTGTGCGAAGATTTGAAACCTCTTTTTGAGCAAGAGAGTTCTAAACGAGAATCTAGTAAAGATATTACAATAAATCAATTGTTGTTTTATAAGAAAATGGACAATGATGGAACTGTAAGAAGATTATTAGTTGTGCCCAATTAGTTTCGCAATCAGCTAAAAGGGTTCTGCCATGAGGTAACTGCAGCTCATTTTGGTATAACTAAAACAAAAGATATGTTGTGTGAAACTTTCTACTGGCCTAACTGCTTTAAAGAATTAGAAAATTTTGTTAAATCTTGTGACAAATGCCAACGAGTAGGAAAGCCTCAAGATAAGAAAAAGGCTCCTTTGAAACTGGTTCGAGTAATTCCGGAAATATTTACGAGAATAAACGTTGATGCATGTGGTCCTTTACCTATAACTCCCTGTGGTAACCGGTATTTTTTAACAGCCATTTGCATGTCATCCAAGTATCCAGATTCCATCCCAGTACAAGATATACGTTCTATTACTGTGGTTGATGCTTTTCTTCAAATATTTAGTCGCATGAGTTTTCCAAGGGATTTGGAAAAGTGATCAAGGAACATCTTTCATGGGTGTCCTGACATCAGAATTTTTAGAAAAATATGGTAATAAAGTAGTGCTTAGTTCTGTTCAGCATCCCCAAAGCAATTCTGTTGAGAGATGGTATAGAACATTAAAGAGAATACTGAAAGTCCTTTGTTTAGAAAAGGGTACAGATTGGGAGAAGATTTTACCTCAGGTACTTTTTGCACTTTGAACTTGCATTCATGATAGCACTGGATATTCTCCTGCAGAATTAGTCCGGGGTCTGAACTTAAGAACTCCCGCAACACTATATTGTGTGAAAATCTAACTGATAAAACCGTTGAAGAAGATAGTGTGATTGCTCACGTATTTAATCTTTTAAATAGAATGAAAAGATGCCAAGAATTAACAGTGGAAAATATGACAGATGCTAAAGAAAAACAGAAACTTTAGTATGACCGTAAGGCTACGAAAAGAGAATTTAAAGAAAATGATCTTGTGCTAGTTGTTGCACCTGCTATATCAAACAAATAGTCTAAGAGGGTAACTGTAATATGGAATAACTGCGAAGAAGCATTCGTAGAATTAAAGAACACTTTAATAAAGAAGCCTGTATTTTACAGTCCAGACTTTCAAGAACTATTTATTATTCAATGTGATGCCACTAACTTAGGAATAGGTGCAGTTTTATCTCAGAGAGATCAAAATGAAAATGAACACCCTATCCTGTTTCTGAGTAAAAAATTTTCAAAGTCTGAGAAAAATTATAGCACTATAGAAAAGAAATGTGCAGCAATAATTTTTGCTCTGTCACTAAATTAAAACATTATTCAGATGGTCAGTGTAAATTTGTTATCGAAACAGATCACAACCCTTTTGTTTGGTTACATGATTTAATCCCAAACTTTAAGGTGGGCTTTGGTACTTCAAAGCCTAAATTTTGATATTATTCACAGAAAGGGCAAATTACATCAGAATAGTCTCAGTAGAATGTTGAATAACCAAACATAATTATTTTCTTTCTTTTTTTCTTTTTCTTTTCGCAGATACTAAATAAAAATGTTTTCTTTTAATACAAATTTCAATTGTTGTTTTATGCGTACATAATTACTTGAAAAAAATTATATTTTTTTATCATAATATGTGTCTATTTGCAAATTTTGCTAGTGTTGCAAATTCTGTAGCGTTACATAATTATTTTGCGTTCTTTTGTGATACATTTTTATTTTATATTTAATATTATATAATTCCATATATTATTGTGTATCAGCCAGAGAACGATTGATCAGGGTTATCTGTAATACTAAATTTTGCTCTTGTTGTTTTTGTGTGTGTGTGTTTTTTTTTATTTTTTTATTGCAGGTTGATTTCCGTAGAATGAAAAGAAAAAAAGAAAAAGGAATAAAAAAAATAAAAAATAACTCTGGGGAAGGAAGGAATAATTTAGTTTGTAATGTTTCACACTCAGCACTTTCGATTTCAAGAGACTTCGATAGGGAGGGTGAGTAGGGAGACGGTTGGTGCAAGGAGCAGTCTGTGGAAGCTGTGGAGATTGATACTGACTTTGGTGCGCTACGCAGGTGCGAGAGTTGTTAGCGAACCCAGATCTGACTCCTTTGTAATTTTATTTCTTTGTTAATTAAATGTTTGTTCTCAAAATTTGGAGTCGTTAGTTAGTTTCGTAACAGTAGGTTGCATTGGTTTGGTTGTTTAAGATATCGTCCCTATTATCGGTAGGTTGCGGATTCGAATCTGGACTTAACCGAAAATCCAACGTGTTCACTAAATGCAATTGTGGAACGTTAAATAGGTTGTGGTCGTCGCGTCGTCCAAATGAAATGATACCCCTAGGGGTGGCAGGTCAAGTATTAGGGGGTATTCCGCTCGATCCCTGCTACTTATTTACGGAAACTCCCACCCAGTTGCTTCTGCTAACTGGCAGAGCCCAACCCAGGGCTAAGATAAGAAAAATACACAACAACAATTCATGGAGTTGATTCTCATTTTGAGCATAGATGCAAGTGGCTTGAAATTTTCCATTATTGCATACTAGTGGCTTTCAAGAAACCAACTTTAATTAAAAACTGAACCACTGAAACAGTTCTGTGTCTCAATAATTTTCAAACAATATTCCCTCGCGGAATCTTTCTTCCTCCATAACTGCCAACTTATGAGGGCAAAAAATTGGTAGATTCAACTAAACTAGAGGGGGAAAAAATCAGGAGACACTATTAGCGACATTTTTGCCAAAAGCAGAATGTTTAAAACGGTAGTACCGCAAAAAGACAATATATATATTTTACTTTTTACATAATACATTCTGAAAATGAATTATGTTGATCATATTAGGTTAATCTTAATATTTTAATAAAATGTACATCGACCTCATAAAGGAAATGTAAAAGAAGAGGATATACTACATGTAAATAAAATAAACATAAATCTGTGTTCCAATATTTATTTTATAGGGCAAACTTTTACTACACTAGAACACACACACAAACGCAATTTATAAATATTAAACATATAAAATTATATAAAAACATAAAATATATCACTAAATAAATTTAATTCAAAGATAAATACTTTTTTGAATATAGAAATTATCAAATACTTTACCCATAAAAAAATAAATAAAAAATAAAAAAAACAATGCATTTCAAATTTGAATAACACATGGTGACTTATTTTTTCATACGTAGTTGATTTAGCATTTTTAGAAATGAATTGGTGAACTGCTGTTTATAAAATTTCTCATTTTGAAATTATTTGAGCTATTTTGAGATTGCTTAAGCTACTACAACAATTCAATAGACTTTTCGACTGATTTTAAGTTTTTAGCTAAAATTCCCGAACCAAAAATTAGTTAATTTTCATACATTAGGAAATCGAGAAAATGATAAAAAATCAGGAGTTCCCCGATAAAATCAGCAACGTAGGCAGAAATGTTCCTCGCTTACAAGATAAAACAATTTTTTTTTTAAAAAAAAGATACCTTTTTAACAGCTTTTTTACTACAAAAAATGAGTTTAATAAAGACAGTGCTAAAGAAATATAAATATTATGTGTTTGTGTCGAAATCTATTTTTATAATTTTTATCGTGGCCATTGGATTTTCAAATGCAGTTTTCATATAAGGCAGAGTAGTTATTACATTAAACTAAATATAGCAGTGTTGGCATTCATCTAATATAAAATTTCGGTATTAAAATAAAAATACTGGGGGGTTATTAGGAATATACAGAATTTACAATAACACATAATTTATTTTTTCTACAAATTCACTTAAGCAACGTTATTACAAAAATTACTGATACGTTAACCAGATACTACGTAACATAAAAATAACTTTGTGACAATGTTCCTCATTTGCAATAAAGCTATGAAATAACTTGGAAACTTTTTTATCTTATATCACAATGACAAAAATCACCCTATTCTTTAGCCCAGTACTACTTTGCGATCTCTTAATTTCATTTTTTTATATAAATTTATCAAATGCACTTTAATTGAGTTCTTAAAATTTAAAAATCATGTTTACTTAAAGGACTTAAACAATATGAAAATTTCTGATGAGATCAAATACATTTCAGTGATATTAAAGATTACTGACTGAAAAGAAAAAAATGAAGATATGATTCTAATATAAATAACAGATTAATATTTAGTGATTTCAAAATAGAAAGCAATTCACACAAATTTGGTTTTACTACACTTACTTCCAAAAGTTAACAACGAAAATGTAAAATGCAAAAAAATCAAACAATACTGGTTTGATTGACACAAAATTCGGCAGAAAAGTAGCATATTTATGCATAAAATAAAATCAATTATATACAGAAATGAAAATAATATTAAAGTGTTGTAAGTTATCCGGGGGATAATGACATAACGGAGATTTAAACGGAATTATGTATAAAGTGAAAATAAACAGCATAAAATGAAAAAAGGACATAATAATGTATGTGATTCCCCCTCATCTGTATAAAAAGTTTACACCTTGTGACGATGCTTTGGATGTCACACGTGCGGGAAGGTCGCTCTGCTATTCCGCTTCGCTAAAATCGCAATATATCCATCTTCCGCTGGGTTAGAAACCCTTGAGAGACTGGCTACGGCTTTCGGACAACCGTCTGTGTGGTTTGGAATTGTTTCCATGAACGTGAAATTAGACAGAATGATGATCGCCGAAGAAAAGAGCTACATTTGAGATCGAACTGCCCTATGGCAACTCAGCCACAGTAAATCCCTAAAGGGGAAAAAGAAGCTCATCTTCCCTATACGATGGGGAATCTAGCCAAATTGCCGTTTGGATGCAATCGTATGAAGACCGTATTGGCACCAGTGTATTATGGTGTGCAACTTATTTTTATGGAAGGTAATCATGAAAATTGTTATTTGTTAACAATAACGATTAAAATAAAATATTAAAGGCAACAGGACTTCTTTATGAATGTGTATAACACGCAACTAATAAGAAACGCATCATCTCTGCGACCCTCGGACGTGATGGTTTGAATTAGTTGAAGGACTGTTCAAGGCACTAGAGAGCTGAGATTTGAGGTAGGCCCATTTTTCCCTTATTAAAATTTAATATTTTAAAATAATAGATTTAAAACGGTTAAAAGAAAAACGTAAACTTTTAAGAACTTCATTTACGAAACATTTAAATAAAATCGAAACTACACTGGTTAAGGAAATTTCAAATGAATATTCTAATAAAACGAAAATTGAGGAGCTTTGCAGTTTAAAATCTCAACTCGCAGAAAAATTGAATGATTAAATTAGGGCCTATGAGGAAATATAATTAAAAATTGAAATAAAAGATGTGTCGAATGAGATTATTACGAGCGAAGAATATAAGGATCAAGGCACCAGCGAAATTGAGAATCGAAAGGCAGTTAGAAACTCTACGCTATAAACCGCCAAGCGAGATAAATGTAAGCAGAACAAGCGATCAAATTACAGGTGATAATAATGATAATATGCAATTCGCGCAAATATATAATTATCCCTTTAGAACTGAAACAAAAATGTAAAACTTCCAAAATTGAACATACAAACATTTTATGGAGATTGTAGTCAATTTTTAGATTTTTGGAATTCCTATGAAGTCGCGATACACAATAATCCTTCTCTTACAAAAACTGAAAAATTTACTTATTTAAAATCTTATCTTGGAGGAGTTGCGCTAAGTTGCAGTTAAAGGATTTTCCCTCACAGATCAAAATTACGATGAATCAATACAATTAATAGATGATACATTCGGTCGAACAAATAATTATGTCAGCACATATGCACAAACTTTTAATAACAGAACCAGTAAAGTCTTGCTCTAATATTATTGGCTAAAGAAAAATGTATGACGCCATTGAAGTACAAATAAGGTCCTTGCAATCCTTGGGAATAGTCGCTGACACATTCAGTAATTTATTGTGTCCTATAATTCTGCAAAAATTGCCTGAAGAATTAAATTTAACTTATAATCGTCAGCGCAAAACAGATGAACTGTTTAATATCGTAAAATTAGAAGAATTTATAAGAAAAGAAGTTCAATGTAGAGAAACGTCATTAATATTAGTAGCTAATCCGAGAAATTTTAACTCAAAAGAATATCCCTTTCGAAACAAAGTAGCAAATCAAAGTCACCTGAATAAGCCTATTTCTCGAACTCAAGGAAAAGCGACACGAGCAATAAATTTAGCAGCGGGGCGGTGTTGACCACTCAAATGGGTAATAAATATTCTTGCGGACCTCGGAAATACGAACCGAGCGCTACGTGTAAGCGCAACTTTTATAGAATAGAAAATAACCTACAATGTATTTTTTGTACACAAAATCACACGAATCATGATTGCTCACTAAATGTTAATGATAAAAGGAAAGCTTTAATGTCAAAGGGTCTTTGTTTCATTTGTTTTCAAAATCATATAAGAAAATTTTGCGACCGTAATTATCTAAAATGTAAAATGTGCGGTTCTCAAGGTCACAACACCCTGCACATCGATTTCCAAAAGAAAATCAAATGCTTTCGAAGGAATGGATGAAAAGATGTCGAAGAAGTGATAAAATCAACATCAAGAATACTAGAGTGTGCAATGAGCATTTTGATTTGATTGAATATATGAACGACATGCAAAATCGATTACTTTGTTTGCCAGAGAGAAATATTAAAAGGGTCTACCGACGGCTCTGCCTAATCTTAAATTACCGGCTAATAATATAATTTGAAATACTCCAAGAGAACAGAGACAAACGAAATGAAGAAGATTAGTAGAAGCTATTGAAAGAATTTAGTGTCTGAGTCCACACACATACAGAAAATATATATAGATGTATGTGATATATATGTGAAACAGAAAATCAATGGAATGGCATTAAGTGCCTTAAATGCAATAAATAATTGAAACATACAGAAGAATTTAAAAAAAAGAATATTATGCTCAGAAAATACAGTGAAATTCCTTAAAAATGAGCAAAAAAGAAATCGAACTTCAACAACAAGAATAATTAAATGATTGAAATCAAATAAAAAATTGCTTTTATAAATGAATTACAAAAATTAAAAATGAAAATAAAATTACTTCAAAAGGAGAACGTTAAACTTAGGAAAATGGAGAAATATAATTTATTCCCTTATAAGCGTGAAGATGAAGAAAATAAACTGTCTTATCAAATGGTCATCTCATACTATTTCACAATGTATTTTGATTCGGTCATTATCTTCAGAATCTTACGATTTTTGGCGAAATAAAATGGGATTAAGTAAGCCAAGTGCAAGTACTTTGAAAAGATGATATTCCAAGTTTTGTTGCATGTCTGGAATTCTTAAAGATGTAATGTTATTGATGAAAAAAAATTGCGAAACTTTCAGCGATGTGGAAAAGATATGTTTATTGAGCTTTGAAGAAATGCACATAGATTCGAAATTGTACTACGACTCTTCATTGGATGAAATATTAGGCCCATTTTGTAAAGATCAAGTTATTTGATTAAGAGGATTAATTTTCAAGTGGAAACAGCCAATATTTTTTATTTCGACTGTAAAATGAATAAAAAACTTATTTATTGTATTAGAAGAAGTTGGATGCATTGGTATTCAAGTTCGAGCAATTTCGGATCTTGACGGGTGTCATACCTTATGGAAAGAACTCGAAATAACTATTGACAAATCGTGTTTTCTTCATCCTTCAAAAGATTGAAGGAAGATATGGGTTTTCGCTGATATGCCCATTATATAGAGTTATTCAGGAACCATTTTTTAGATAGTGGTTTAAGTTTTGCGTGACGGTACCATAATAAATTCTAGATTATATGAGATAGTGAATAAAGATGTCGGGAAAAAAAAATTTGCCATAAACTGAAGCCCCAATTTCTAACTGTTAAAGGCAATGAAAGGTTACACCTGCAAAAATTTTCGGAAACTACTGCTAAAGCCATAATACATTTCACTGGAAATACTAAAACAGCTGCATTATTTTCATTAATCCATAAATTATTTGATATTATGAACAGCTCCCTACCAATACCTTCTAGTAACAAGCCTTTAAAAGCTGCTTTTGGAATGCAAAAATATTTTGATACTCAAAAAGAAACTTTAAGCGCAATCAAGGAGGAAGTTTTCAATTTACGTGTATTTGGAAAAAAATCGGTTTTGCCTTTTCAGAAAGGGATTATTGTTATAATTAATTCTCTTTAAAGATTATATGAAAATTTGAAATTCATAAATGTATCTTATATTTTAAGAACTCAAGATGCGCTCGAAAGCCTCTTAGCCAAATTAGAGGTCTCGGGAGATTCAATGGCTGAGCTGGCAGCCGAATGGTTAGCGCTCTTGCCTTCGGTTCAACAGTTCGTGGGTTCGAATCCCACCTTGGGCATGGATGTTTGTAGTGGTTCGGAATCCACTTTAAACCGTAGGTCCCGGTCTAATTAGCCCTCGTGTGCAAAAAAAGACCGTTGAGCGACAAACACACACACACACACACAATGACCATTCTTCTCCTTCTGACGTAATTATTCGCTTAAAAAAGGATTGCTCGCAAATAAATTACCTAATATGTTACCAAAAATAAACTCTTTAGAAAATAGACCAGACGTTTATTTAACAAATGAAATGTTAGACACTGCATTTAATGTAAAAGAACGTCAAGAAATTATCAATTCTTTTGATTCTCAAGATGAGGAATTGAATCGTGAATTCTTAATTAATCAATTTCCTTTATTTTGGGAAAATGAACTTGCCTCTTCCAATCCAAATTGTGATAAATCTCCATTTGAAAAAGAAGCTATGGTTTATGTGGCAGGTTATATTGCTTATAAAATTGAAGAAAATTCACTTGGAACTATATCAAGAAATTCTGTCGATATGTCCAATCATTCCGAGTGGATTAATTTATTTTCTGCTGGAGGACTTTCTGTTCCAACAAAAGTATTGATGAAACTATAAAACAAATGGACATAGTGTTTCGCAAATTTCATGGCGACACATTTTTTAAAGGGAAAAAAATGTCATAGCAACATTAGTAAATGAAATAGAATCTTCTTTTCCTATTGTAAATCGAAAAGCAATTAAATTTTTTTTGTCGCTTGTGAACATTTATACTAATTAGGTATTTAAATAGAAATGCAGCAATAGAGTATTTCATAATAAAGCTCAACAAAAAGACAAAAAATGGGTCCATAGTCAAAAAATCTAGATAAACTGAAGCTAATAAGTAAATATATTTTTATATTGGGGGGTTATACAATTTTAAAATAAATTCAATATTAATTATAATTTTTTTAAGTTTATTAAATAATAATTGCAAATTTACTGAATATTTGAGAGGCATTTGTGGTTTTTATCACTCTGATTTAAAACAAAATGAACTGTAAAGTAAAAATTAAGTATTTTGCTTAGAAACTCCAGGCATCTTATTCTCCTTCGATGCTTGACAACGTCATCGACGGCCATTTCCGATGTCAGTTTTGGGGAGCCCTTCTCTTTCCCTAGCCCTGGGGGTGAATGTTTTGCTGAGGATGTTTCGGTTTCAGTCCGGGAAGGCGATTCGAAACAAGAAGCGGTCTCGTCAATGGTTTCATTTTCCGCCAGGGAACTTAATGTAAACAGAACTTCGCTTAACTCTGTTTTGCTACAAACGTTTTCGGCTTTAGTGAAATCGTAAGAAAGCAGCTTACAGTTGCGCTGCATGGTAGACGGCGGAGCATATAAATCATTTATTTTAAAAAAAGTAGCTAACACGTTAAATTTGAAGGTTATTAAGAAGGAACCTTTAATAATCCATACATTTGGATCTGAAACTACTGAAAAACGAATGTATAATTTGGTTGAATTAACTTTATATAGTATTAAATTTCCAAACCAATGTGTAAAAATACAAACCCTAGTGATAGATTCGACTACTTTGGCAAAAATAAGAATTCCGTCAAAATTCGTGAGGAACATTGCTTTTGAAAAGGGAATTGAATTAGCTGATGTTAGCATTACTGAAAAAATTCACATTTTAATCGGTGAAAATTATATTTCAGGAATAATAGGCGATAATATTGTAATACTTAATAGGAGATTAATTGCTCAAGAGAGCATATTTGGATATTTAATTCAAGGTGGGGATGAAGATTCTAGCCAAGGGGTATCTGTGAATCATTTAATTGTAGAGAATGAAGGATTAGATTGTGATAGAATAAAAAAAAAAGGATGTCTATTGGAAACCATTGTAGTTAATGGGGATAAGGAAATGTTTTATCAGACAAGGATATTTTGAAAACCTTAAAGTAAAATACCACGTATGCAGATAAAAGATATAAAACCAAATTGTTATGAAAGGTTAGTAATAAAGAATTAAGCAATAATTATGAAATCAAGCAAAACGTCGTTTATCCAGTTTAACTTGTTCATTAATCAAAAACGAGGATTTATATGCTAGGTACGATACAATAATTAACGAAAATTCAAGGGATGGCATTGTTGAAATAGTTGGCTCGAATTCAAATCAAAATGTAAAAACTCGTTATTTCCTCCCGCATCACGCACTCGTGCGCGAGAAAAAATATAGTTCTAAAGTTAAGATAATATTTGACACTTCATCTAAAGGAAAAGACGAGTTGTCGTTAAATGATTGCTTAGAAAGCGGGCCAAATTTAAATCCCGATTTATTTTAAAAATAATTTTGAGATTCAGATTACACAAAGTGGCATTTTGCGCAGATATTAAACGTGCATATTTAGAAGTGGGAATTGCTGAACAAGATAGCGAGTTTTTAAAATTTTTATGGTTAAAAGATAAGGGAGTCTTAATCTCAGTCTCAGCCCTCAAAACATTTCAACATTTAAATATAAGAGAGTAACGTTTGGTATCAAATGCAGTGCCTTTTTACTTACTGCAACCATAAGACTGCATTTGGAAAGGTATCAAGGGAAATATAATGAAGCATGTGAAATGCTTAAAGAACTTTATCGTAAATGACCTAATAAATAGAACTTTAATGTTAAAGATGCTTTGAAATTAATTAATCAAATGATTTTAATGCCTATTGAAGCTAGTATGTACCTTTGTCGATTCTTGATAAATACCTCAAGCTTGCAAACATTGATTATCGAGAAACATCAGCGGACCAAGGTGTGCCTTTAAATGTTTTAGGTCTAATTTGAGACAATGAAAATGATGTTATTAGCTTCGATATTGATCAATTTGAAAAGTTTAAAAACCCAAAAATAATAACGAAGCGAATTATTCTGGCGGCATGTAGGATGTTATTTGATCCTATAGGCCTAATGAACCCATTCACAGAAAAAATGAAGTTGCAATTACAAAGGATTTGGGAACTAGGCCTGCAATGGGACGAATGTGTTCCCCCAGAAATGGAAATAGCATTTTTGGATTGGTTAAACGAAATGTGGAAATTGTAAGAAACTCTGAAATTCCAAGGTTATATTTTCATGAAATCAATTGGGTATCCTTAAAGGTCCATATATTTTCGGACACCAGCCCTAAATGTTATGAATCAGTATGCTATTTTCGAATGAAGCACTCAGATGGGTATGAAACGAGGTTCGTTTCGTTGAAATCATGTTCAGCTCCATTAAAGAAACTTACACTCACGCGGTTGAAAATATTAGGAACCTTAATTTCAGCATGCATGGGACATTATCTGCGAGACACTTTTCCCCTGTTACGCAACAGTAGCATGCATTATTGGACAGACTCACAAATTTGCCTTCATTGGATCAAAGGAAATAGCGACGATTGGAAACAATTCGTCCGCAATTGTGTCATGGAAATTAAAGATAAAACAGATCCGAGCAGTTGGCATCATTGTCAGGAAAAGACAAATCCTGCTGATAAATTCACAAATGGAATTAAGGCTCAAATTCTTGTGAATGATAGTATCTGGTTCCATGGAGCTTCATGGATTCTGGAAGGTGACTTCCCATGCTTAGAGACAGGCTCTACACTGGTTACTTTGCATTGTATTGTATAGAAGATGAAAGAAGAGGTGTAGCAGTGTCTTTCCAAAAGAATTTGAAACTTTACAGCCTCTACTGAATTTGGAAGATTTCAGTGAATTGAACAAGGTTTTTAGAATCACTGGTTACATATTAAGATTCATAAAAAACTGTAAAGCAACCTATGAACGAGAAACTGGAGTTGTCACTGCGAGTGAACTAGCTAACGCTGAACGATAGATTCGAACTGTGCAGTAAAATGAATTCGAGAAAGAATACAGTTGTCTTAAAAACAACCGCCAACTTCCCTCCAGTTCGAAACTTTTTACTCTAAACCCAGTTTTGGACTCCAATGATTTAATCGTCTTAAAAGGAAGACTCCAGAACTCCGAATTAAATCATCATTCCAAACATCCCTTTATCATCTCCTATAAATCAAGATTAACATATCTTTTAATAGATATGGAGCATAAAAACTTGCACCATTCAGGTGTCTCCGATACTCTTACCCAATTAAGAGAACGATTTTGGATCATCCGTGGTAGACAATTTGTGAAAACATGTCTAAACAAGTGTTTTAAGTGTAGACGATTTTAAATCAAGCATGGAAATCAAATTGTAGCACCACTACCTGCTGACAGAACCAGTGAAACTGATCCTTTTGAAGTGGTGGGTATTGATTTTGCGGGGCCCTTATACTCAGGAGTGAGACAAGGTTTATATCTCCTTATTTACATGCGATGTAACACGTACACTTCACCTCGAAGTTGTCTCAAGATTAAGTGCAGAATGTTTTCTTTTGGTATTTAGACGTTTCATCCCTAGAAGAGGTATTTTCCGCATTGTTAATTCTGACAATGCAATGACATTTAAAAGTGTTGAGACTGAACTTATAAAAACCTCATGCAAACATAACTGAATACATAACTGAATCTGATATTTAGAATTATTTTGGAAAGAAAGGAATTAAATGGCAGTACATTGTTGAACGTGCTGCATGGTGGGGTGGTTATTGGGAGAGAATAGTTCGAATATCGAAAGTTGTATTAAGGAAAATTTTGGGAAGGGCATTACTTTCTTTTGAAGAATTACAAACTATTTTGGCAGAAATTGAAGCTATAATCAACTCTCGTCCTTTAACTTATATTTATAATGAACCTAAAGAACCATTCTCTCTCACACCTGCAAACTTTTTAATTGGAAGAAGATTAACTACCAAATTTGTCAGATAATCGGATTTGCAAATTGTTTACCGGTAAAAGAGAGACTTAATTAAAAGATATCTTTATAGAGAAAAAATCTTAAATGCTTTTTGGAAAAGATGGAAATGTGAATATCTTCTTCTATTAAGGAGTGCAAATTTCCCCAAACCTGTCAATGTAAAATGTGTATTTATTGTAAATGATGTAGTTTTAGCAGGTGAAGATATGGTTCCGAGACAGATGTGGATGTTGGCCAAGGTACTGGAAGTCCATAGAGGCAGAGACAACCAAGTAAGAACGGTGACCTTAAAGACGCCATCAGGGGTCATAAAACGTCCCGTACAGCTCCTGTATAGTTTAGAAGTCCAAGAGTAAGTTTGAAAGATTTGTTTAAAATGGGTGAAGAACCTTTATTATTGTTAGTGAATTGTAATGATTAATAGTTAGTGTTATACAATTGTGTATATCTTGTTTCAAATTCATGTTTCTTAAGTATTCAATTTATTTTGTAAAATTTTAATTTTCTTATATTTACGTGTATAAATTTTAATGTGTGAAGAGTTTTATTTTTGGCAGATTCTTTGTCGGGGCGGGAGGATGTGGCAACTCAGCCACAGTAAATCCCTAAAAGAGAAGCTCATCTTCCCTATCCGATGGGGAATCTAGACAAGTTGCTATTTGGATGCGGTGGTATGAAGACCATATTGGCACCAGTGTATTATGGTGTGGAACTTATTTTTATGGAAAAATGTAATCATGAAAATTGTTATTCGTTAATTGTTAACGTTAAAATAAAATATTAAAGGCAACAGGATTTATTAATGAATGCGTACAACACGCAAACAATAAGTAACATAACAGTCCTGCTTCAATGCGCCCCACAGCACGCCTGCGCACACAATTTTCCATTGGTCTTCTGAAAATCATAGAAACATGTGTTTTGAAAACAAATTGTACGAAAGATTTAAACATCGTCTATCACACAGCACTTACAATCAACTTCTTTAACCCTTCATAAAGCTGCTATCTTATAAGACTGCCCTTTTTGCACATTTATTCGCATGAAAGCGGGATTGACTGTTTCCTAATATATTTACATACTCCATCTATCTCGGCAGCGATATGCATCCTTTTCAATTCTGATTGACTTCCGGAAATTAGCATTTTGCTCTCCGTGCAGAAAAGTGAGTGAATTTAAATAATATGTTTTCTTGATTCAATTGTGAATTTTGACAAATATTGGAGTGCATTCTCACTCTGTTTATTTTGGCCACTCGAAATCACAAAACACAGATAACAAATTTACAACTGGTAGAAAAAGTTTAAGTACCGATATCACCTTTGAATTTTTACTGGAGAAACGTGCCACAATTGATAAAAATAAAATAAAAGAAAATAATTAAGGACGAAAAAATGCCTGTAATTTTTTCTTTTTCATATCTGCTTGTTTAATAAAAAAAAAAAGTCGTGGATATTATTTCCATTGAAGGAAATACTTATTCTGGAAAAGGAAATTCAATTTACATCATAACTGAAACCATTTAGCGTTTTTTATGGCAAGGAGACAGTTTTTGTTTCAAGAGAAAATCATTTATATGTTAAGAGGACAGAATTTTTATTTTAAAAGACAGAACATTTTTAAAGCGTAAGAAGTTACAATCATTAAATAAAATATAATATATTACGCAATTTTTTATTAAATGCAGGGGCAATCTCAGTAAAACGGATTAACATTTTATATCTTTTCAGCAATCGTGATACCTTTTCCACGAGAGGAGAACTTAATTTCCAAATTATGTAAACAGAAAGACGATCACTGATAATATGCTCAAGCTTGACAATTTCCAGGAAGCTTTTCTTTATGGATATGTATGCCCTTTCATAAACGTCTCAGTGAACGCGCATTGTTTCTCTTTGTTCAACACCGTCATTCATTCGTCCTAGAGCTCCAGATCCTCAAATTTAATTTTTTTTTTCGTACAGAATGATTTGAAGTCTGCGCGCGTTTTCTATGATTGATAATTTTCTTGTAAAATAGTGCATCACCGTCAACGACAGCCTTCAGACGTCATTCAGCAAATTAGAAGGTTGGAGTACTCTCCATTAATCAGCTTTTCTTACATAAAATACAAATCAAACATTATGAACAAGAAAAATTAATCATTTGATTCTTGGTAAAGAAAGTGCAGTGGGAAAAAAATTGCTTTCGACATCCCAAAATAATATTATCATGCTACTAATTGAAATTAATACCAGAAAGCACAACACATCGACTCACATTGAAATCAGAAAATTATCAATGCTGGTATCGATTTCTATCTTTAGTAGCGCTGTTCTACCACTGGACTACCCATTAAAAAATCTATTAAAAATAATAAAAATTGACTGTACAGGATTTTCACTCTTTATTATAGAACTGTGGGTAATTTTTTCTGTACACCGACTGTCTGAAATGCAAGCGCCCATGTGAATTACCCGAGTCGTCTCCACTTGAAGCGTAAGGTGAATTCTAAATATTCAGCCTAATGAAATCAGGAAGTGTTGTAAAGATAAACCTCTAGTTCTTATTGCTTGACATGAATGTGTCGAATCATGAAGCGCACAATGAAGAATCTTGTTATGCCGCCAAAGTTCTACAAGTGTATTCTAATAAAATCGCAAATCAAGGTACAAAATTTAAGAAAATTCTTGAGGTCATTCTTTCGCTGACTTTTATGGTAAACAGAGTGGTCAATACCGGAAAATAATAAGGCTCCTTTTATATTTGACACAAGAGTATATTTAACACTGTATGTCCCGGTATAAATATTCATATTCAGACAGGGACCTACAGTTCAATGTGTGGATTCCAAAGAACTAAAAAAATCATTGCTGTATAGGTGGGATTCAAACCTGTGAATCGGTGAACCGAAGGCCAGAGATCCAACTATTTAGCTGCTAGTTCGGTATTTTTAACAGTAGAAAAAAATAATCACTGGCT